>JARFIX010000072.1:0-600000 GCA_036346125.1 Lycocerus yunnanus | reverse complement strand
CCTGCAACGATATTTGCACCAAATGTTGAAAAATCAATTCATCGTTTTTAGACGATTATCCTTACAATTTACTGATGAACAAACATTTTACTGACGTACCTTGGTTTTCAGCTTCATGTACGCACGAAGGAGCTCTAGCGGTAATTCTCTTGTACTCCGATTTGGACGCATTAGACGATACATTCGATAAATGGGCGCACTACTACATGGACTACAATTATACCGCTTGTGAATCTGATCGAGAATTTATAGCTGAAGAAATTCGGGAAAAATATTTTGGAAACGATAAAATGGGAAGAGATACTGTTAAAACTGTAGTAAAGCTTTTTGGCGATAGAATGTTCATACACAGTCACGAAAACTCTTCCAGGATTCACGCAGGTGTCGCAAATTCAAAAGTGTATTCTTACGTTTATGGATATAAAAATAGTTTCGCGGATGAGTACTTAAAGTCGGTTGGTATTGATTTGGAACTTGGCGTTGGTCATGTCGAGGATAGTCAACTTATTTATGATGTGTATATCGGAGGTCATCATTTAAATTCTAATTTGTCTACCGATGATGAGATAATGAAAAACATGATGCTTGATATGTATTTTTCCTTTGCTAAAAGCTCCGTTCCAAAATAAATGGATTTACCGTACAACCTGTAAGTGATTCCAAAGACTTTACATATTTATCTATCAAGAGTCCAACCGAAGTTCATATGAATGTCACTGAAGAAATTACGCCAACTCAATTTTGGAATTCGTTACCCATTGCAGATCTCGTAAAATTTTCCGAAGAGTCTTGCAACAATAAGAAATAGTAAAATATAAATGTTTTCTTACTTTGTTTTGTAATTTTTTTTTTTAATCCTTTCCTTTTGAGATAGTTCATTACAATTGGTGACTAGTTTATTTTTGACATTTTTTTCTTAGATAAATTAATAGTTTATTTATTTGTTCATTTGTTATCTCGTTTCTTTGTTTGCTGGTGCGTTCTTTTGTTTGATTACTAGTTCGTGCACTTGTTTGTTTGTTTGCTTGGTATTTTGAAAAGAAGAATCTACTGGCTCACTTGGATTTTTCTCA
Organism: Lycocerus yunnanus; assembly: GCA_036346125.1. Lineage (NCBI taxonomy): Eukaryota > Metazoa > Arthropoda > Insecta > Coleoptera > Cantharidae > Lycocerus > Lycocerus yunnanus. The sequence continues at coordinate 598,927 of JARFIX010000072.1, read as the reverse complement.
GGTATCTGAAAGTATTAATATGATATTCAACTGATATACAACTATAAATTAATAAACCAAAATTAAATTAATTTTCATATCAAAATTTATTTTTAGTTGATTCAAAACAAGACAGATATTGCCAATAGCATCAAAACGGTTTTATAAATTTATATTGGATTAAAAAATTAAATTGTAAATTTTAAACAATGCTATTTGAAAGAAATTTTAGAACAAATTTTAATAAAATAGTTTGCGAATGGTAAGTTTAAATCGTCTAAGAAAGTTTAAAAAATTTTACTTCAATCATCTCTATTTTTCAAAAATATCATAGCAATATGTAACGTCTTATTTTAAAGTCTTTACAATTATTTTCGTCGGGTAGATAAGTTCTCTATAAAAACAACTACTTCTGTACCCTAGCACTTTAGCTGGAACCTCCAGGTATAGAACCCCGATTTCCCGCTTCAGATTCTGCTGATGTATGGTACGCCCCACACTGCTGTGGTCAAGCATAATGTTTGTTTGCTCGCTTATTTGTTCGTTTAAGAGTTCGATTGTTGGGATTTTTCTTGTTTGCATATGTTATCGTTCATAATTTTACCTTATTTTATTTTGCTCTGTAATTTGTGCAAATATTGGTTTCCTATTGTTAGATATCAAACTGCACTTTTGCATACCCTCGATAAGATAAGCTGTACTTATCTTCAATTCGTCGATAAAAATTATTAATTATTGGAAATTAATAAAAACAGGTGTAAAAATAGTCAAGTTAAAAAGTGTTTTTTCGAAGCTGTTATTTGAAAGGTTAGTGATTTGATTTCAATAGAACTGCAGTGATACAGCGGATGTAGTTTTAAACAAAATTTTTGATAATGCTATTTGTATTAACTTAATAATTTTTTCAACAAAAATTTTACCGTTGAACAAATTTATGGCAATCCCAGTCCAAAATTACTATAATGTCGTTTTCAAATCCTCAAATTGAAATTGTAGATCTCTTTATTTGACCTAGGGGGCCGTTCAAGTATTACGTAAGCAAACTTCAATGATTTTGAACCCTCACTCCCCTGTACAAGCAAAAATAAAAAATCGTGAATTTTCCTCTCTCCACCGTAATACATTTTTGAAAACTTTTAATAATAATAATAATATCAAAATTAAAATATTAAATTGGCATTATTGTGCATTCTTTTTATGTTACGTAGGATTTATGATATCGCTCTGCTCGCTTTGTCAGCAAAAGTAAGAACATAATATATAGGTACAGCTGAGAACTATATTTTTTACTTTTTTTTTATTAATTAATTCTAATCAATATTATTACATATTTAGTGCCTAATATTCGTTTGCAGATGGCGCAATGCTTTTGAAAAAACAGCGGGTGCTCTTCTAGATGACTTCAAAAATATTATCTCTAAATTTTCATAGCGATATCTTACGAAGTTTCTTAAATGGATGTATTTTTTTAATTTTCCTAGTCATTTAAGAAACCACTATGATACTCAGAGGTAGTAATTTTGAAATTATTTAGAAGAGCTCCTGCTATTTAAAATTTTTTTTTATTTTCTAGGTATAATAGCAATTTTAAAGATATATGGGGAGGACTCATGGAGCGTACCCTTAAACTCTTAGAATATATAGGATGATATATTCCTTCTATATTATATAAATTATGTTTTTTTAGCGGTGGGTTTCAACTTGAGAAAATAATTTTGTCTAGCGTAATAAAACAAAACCCGGCTTCGTAGTAATATCTAACCTGGGAGGGGAAAACTTTTGTTTTTTGAAGTGATCCATCCGATCTTTTGAATTCCACCTCACAAATATAAATCGTGTACTAATGTATTCAAGGAGTTAGGGTGGGTAATTAAAGACGTAGTGGAGGGTAATAGTAATTTTGAAATTATTTAGAAGAGCTCTGCTATTTAAAATTTTTTTTAATTCTAGGTAAAATCAATTTTAAAGATATATGGGGACTCATGGAGCGCCTTAAACTCTTAGAATATATAGGATGATATATTCCTTCTATATTATATAAATTATGTTTTTAGCGGTAGGTTTCAGCTTGAGAAAATAATTTTGTCTAGCGTAAAATACAGAACCGGCTTCGTAGTATATCTAACCTCGGAGGGTGAAAACTTTTGTTCTTTTGAAGTAGATCGCATCCGATCTTTGAGATGTCCCCACACAATATAAATCGGTACTAATGTATTCAAGGAGTGGGGTGGGTAATTAAAAGCGTAGTGAGGGTAAGAGGATGTGATCAGTAGAGGCTATGCTGAAGATGCTTCACATCTGAGCAAAATCTTTCGGCAGAGTTAACTAACCTGACTTGAAAATACATTTCCTAAAAATTGCTTCACCAAAGACTATGAAAGGTTTCGATCAAATGAAGACAGTTTTTAACCAGAAGATCCCACGTCTTGTATATTTTAAACAACATGAAAACAATTAATTGAATATTTTGCAAGCAGAACATCAACATTGCTGCTAGTAATGGTGATATATAAACTATGCGGATCTATTAGTTGACTGATTAGATGTAAAAATGAAGTTAATTGATGGTCAGTAAATTATCATCTACTGAAGAACTATTCTACTTTTGAAATGACAGTTTGCACCGTTTTTGACTTGAATAAAACTGGGACGGAACCAACTAGTGCTTTGCGAAAAGTGACAGTACGTCGAACACGGTGCAGTTCCGGTTAAGTTCCCAAACTTCGAATTGGATCGCGCTCAAAAATATTTTTAAAATTGTAGCGAAGCCCCCTTTTAGCAGTTAAATTATAAATATAAAAGACTCTGTTTAAAACTACTTTTAACCTTAAAAATGTAAAAATATACGCTATATTATGATATTTCTTCAGTAATTCTTCTTCCAACGCCTCGATTCAATTTTTATAGAAATAATTATAGACATACGTGACGGTTGAATAATAAAAGTGATAAAATACATTATTTTCAGTATAATATGCACTAAAAACTAAAAATGGGCGGGGCTTGAAGTTCGAATACAATGGGGGAGCTTCGGTATTTTTTAAAATTTTGTTATATGAAAGTATAGGTTAAACTTGGGTTCGGTTTTTTCAAATTTTTTGAGTACGTTTAATATAAGAAAAAATTATTTAAAGTTCAAAATATAGAGTTGTGACGTCATTCACCCTATTTGAAATCACCAATTAGATGATAATAACTAGACGCAACGCTTTTGTATCTAAATGTTTACCAACTTACTAACTTAATGTTAACTGGAACGTGCATAAAAAGTTTAAGAGGATTTCATATATTATTTTAAAATTAATTACCAACTAAACTCCCCATTATGTAGCTTATCATAGTAACGTATTACAATTTTGATTTTTGTACTTAAAAGTCAAAACTTTTAAATCATATTCACCCTAATTTTGTGCTATTATTTTGTTAGTTATTTTCTATATATAAATTTGTATATAGTACTGCCACGATTGGGGCCAAATTGCTGTAATGATGGTGGAGAGTTTAAATTTAGGATTAAAAATTTAAATGTAAATTATTTAAACATGATTGTAGTTGAATAAATTTACTTTAAAAATTTTTGAATTTAAATGTCTTGAATAAAATGTACTTAATCATCCATGTCTTCGAAATTTCATAGAATTGTAACTCTTATATTCAAACTTTACAATTAATTTTCAAATTTTTTGAGTACGTTTAATATAAGAAAAAATTATTTAAAGTTCAAAATATAGAGTTGTGACGTCATTCACCCTATTTGAAATCACCAATTAGATGATAATAACTAGACGCAACGCTTTTGTATCTAAATGTTTACCAACTTACTAACTTAATGTTAACTGGAACGTGCATAAAAAGTTTAAGAGGATTTCATATATTATTTTAAAAATTAATTACCAACTAAACTCCCCATTATGTAGCTTATCATAGTAACGTATTACAATTTTGATTTTTGTACTTAAAAGTCAAAACTTTTAAATCATATTCACCCTAATTTTGTGCTATTATTTTGTTAGTTATTTTCTATATATAAATTTGTATATAGTACTGCCACGATTGGGGCCAAATTGCTGTAATGATGGTGGGAGAGAGTCATGAATTTAATTAAAAAATTTTTAAAAATTTGGGAAAAAATTTAAAATAAATAGATAATATTGCGCATTTTTTATGAAAGCACAAAATTATGTCATTACCTAATAAGTGAATTTTTATGACGTCACGTACATATTAAAAGTAATGAAATCATACCCAGTTCTCTCCTGATCAGTATTAGAAATTCACGACAGCTCCTTATTACATCTAAATTATCCCTCAAGTTACTGTGATCCCGCTTTGTGACAATTGAAAAATTGTGATACAAAATCAAAACTAAAATCACTTATTGTTAATTTAGAAATCAGCATCTATAAAATTGTTTAATTATAAAATGGTTTTGCTATAAATTTGTTTCAATAATTAGGATTATTTTTACAAAAATTATTATAATACCCGTAAATTGACAAAACTACAGAATATGTTATAAATTTATAAATTATGCAAGCAAATAATTATTATTATAAAACTGGACAATTTGTAGAAAAAAAATTAAAGATAGGTTTCATCAAAAACAACACGTAAATTAACGAAAACATTTAAAAATGTTTCATCAAGAAACACTTGAACAGAGAGTGGTGGCAGCGGTGGGATAATTTTTAACCTGACCCTGCTTATGCTAGCTTAAGAAGTTTTTAATCCTTATGATTGTCTGAATAATGTTTTATTTTATAAAGGTTTCTGTAGTTTTGTTAATATATATTATAGAGAGTTACACTCAAGAATGCAACTAATTTCAGGCATTAACAACAACCATTGTGAGAAGAGCAGTGTTTGTTTTCAGTCCAGAAGTTCAGTACCTGCTGCTTTTTAAAGAACTTTTATTTACTAATAATTTTTCGAAGGACATTATGAACGCATCTAAACAGAAAACTCGTTCTTATCAAGAAAATAAACGGATTATATCATGTTCTTACGCTTCAAAAGAAGAATTTTTAAAAGAATATGAAAGAATCTACGGTAAAAAATCCAAAATCAAACAATTTTATCTTTTAATTTTAATGGAATTGGAAAAGGCAGTATCAGATGGTGATATTGATAGTTTTAAGAGATTAAGCAGTTTAGTTGACTATACAGGTGACCTAGAAGATTTGGTAACTTTAACTGATTGTTATGATAATGTTAAAATCCAATTAGAAGTACCAATTTAATTATCTTAGCTAGTAAACATAACAAATTACACGTTCTGCAGTATCTACTTGAGGGTGATAGTGAAGTGCTACATAATTTATCTATTGGAATCGGAAAAACTGCTATATTACCAGAAGATGAAGATGAAGAAAGCCATAATGCGTTTTATTACGCGATACGATCCGGAAATATTCGGCTGCTGGATATTCTCATAAGGAAATGGCCCGATAATTATTTTAAAGCTTCTTCAGAAGAATTGGAAAGAGTTCTTTCGAGAGCTTATGATGAATTGAGGTTAAAAAACGTACCATTGTCAGAGGAAATGGAAACTTTCGTTGAAAACGAGTTAATAAATCTCCGTTTTTTCTCTAATGCTTCTGGACAAAATCAAAACTCTCGGAGTGATATTAATAAAACAAGAGAACGGATTGCATTGGTACTTGAATTTGTTGAATTTTTAAAAACAAATTACTCAAAGACGGAAGAAGTGGATGGAGGTTTATATTTGTAGCCAAGTCTATTGCACAAAATATTCATATACTGAAGCAGCGGTTGATATCGACCTATGATACATTACCTTGGGAAGAAATGGAGTTTTGCCTAGTCATTTTTATATCTTCACGTACAAGACTACAAGAACTTAATTTATTTTATCGTGCTATATTAAAAAAAAATAAAATACTCAAATATGTGGAAAATTTTGCAAAGGAACTTGGAGGCGAAAAGGATATTACAAAAGGTGATAAACTCTATTGCCTCCCAAGGGGGGAAGGGCACGTGAAAACGTTGTTGTGAAGATCATTGGTACTTCTCCTCAATTTGAAGAGTTGTATAACGACTATCAACAAATTAGGGATATATATTCTTTAGAAAAAATTAATGATAGCATAAAGTTGGCATCATTGGCAGATCCTCAAGATAAGGAAGGACGTTTAGTTATCATCAGGGTTTTACAGGTTATTGGTGAACTTATAAAGAACACCTTGCAATCTCCTAATTTATCTTACACTACAAGTGAGCGTTTAACCCGATCTTTACGAAAAAATACAAGAAAAATAATTATAGACTTACGAGATGCAATATCGCACGCCGATGCGCTTTCGACGAGAATTCAAATTGAGGAAAAGGCAGATTCTTTTTTTTTTAATATTCAAAATGATATTAAGAAAATTGGCGATGTCATTACTGATATTTTGTATAAAAACAAAATCAAAACAATCAGAATACTTCTTACAAAAATCGCTAATAGTGAAAATTCAGATGAAATGAAAGAGATTCTGGAAGAACTAAGCACTGTTGATATTGATAAACTGGTCGCCACAAGTAATTTTAAAACGATGGAACAGGAGAAGCTTAAAAAACTTGTTAAAGAATTAAGCGTCAATATTGCTGACAAAACTGATTATGAAAATGAACTATTTAATAAAATTGAGAGCATAATCAATTGTGATGAAACTGAATTAGAAATCAGATATGAATATATTATGGGATTTGCAACTTTACGTAACTTCAGTCTTGCATTCGGCGACATTAAAACTGATGGCAACCGTTTTAGAGTAATCAAATACGGCGCTGATCTAGCATTACGCAAAATTTCTTCAAAAATTAAACCTGTCCATCTTAACAAAATTGTTGTGCTATCAAGAAAAATTTCTCACAGTGTTAAATCTAGGGTACATCACACTAAATTTGATGAAGTAAACAGATTAACTTCGGAAATAATGAATATTGTAGAATTTGAAACAGGTGGCTTTAATTGGATTGAGGAGTTGAAAGAAGATTTGGTCAAGAAAACTCCCGTAGTCGCACACGTCAGCAACGAAATTGTATCGAAGACAAAAACTGTCATAACCTACTTGCACCAAAACTATCGGAATTGAAATCTATCTTAAACAAAAACACATTAACTGACCATGCAATTGTTTTATATAAAACGGATAAAAAAATGGCGGTTGTAGTAGAAATGCTTGTTTTGGATATTATGACAATTTTAGGTAGCTCAAAGGGTTTCTTAGAAAATAATTTCCTTGTTTTAGATGACAACGCTCCGTTATTAAATGGAAAATGCTTACGTAACCATTTAGCCCATAATAACACCTTAATAGATGTATTATCTGATCCTTCGAGAGCAGTTCTTCTAAACGCTTGGAAACTTACCGAAGAAAATATAATGGGAAGTCAGAGGAAGATTGGCAAATTAGTAGGAGAAGATACTGTGAGATTAAGAAAGAAATTTCAACAAAATCTCCTTACGATTACTAATCAGGAAAGAATGTTTGTTGCATTGGAAGAAGGAGATCTAGATAACGTAAAGGATTGTCTTCGGAAAGGAGCAGATGTTAAAGGTAAAAGTTTGAGTTCATGGTCGACATTGCACTTTGCTGCCAAAGGACCCAGTCTGGATGTTGTAAAATTTATTCTTGACCATAATTTAAGCGTCAATCTTAAGGATAACGATGGTCAAACTTCACTTCATATAGCTGCTGCGTATGGAAGAGAAAAGATAGTAGATTTTTTTGTGACAGAGGCAGGTTTATGTGTCGATGTGCTCACAAAGCTCGGCATGTCACCATTACACTTTGCGGCTAAAAATGGTCACAAAGACACTGTTGAAATTTTATTAAAAAATAAAGCTAATACTTCTATTTATGATTCACGAAGATTTTTACCATTACATTATGCGATAATAAATAATCATATTTCTGTTGTTAAGAGTCTGTTAGAAAAAGAGGTAAACGTGGATTTTAATGAAATTATGGATGGTACAACTCCCTTACACGTGGCTACAGATTTTGGTCATCTGGAATTAGTAAATTTTTTTTTGGAAAGGGGGGTAAATGTTAACATTACTACCGATGAAAATTCCACACCACTACATTCAGCAGCGTGGAACAGTGATCTGGAAGTTGTAAAGGCTTTAATTCTTAATGGAGCTAATGTTAATGCCGGAATTTTAAGTGGCTTAACGCCATTACACTATGCGGCGCACTGGGGTAATCTTGAGATAACTAATATTTTGTTAAAACATGGAGCTTATGTAAATGCTGGGGTTTCCACTGCTGAAGGCATAACTCCACTACATTCAGCAATACAAAGTGGCCATCTGGATATGGTTGCTGAGCTTGTCAAGCATGGCGCTGACATTCACGCTAAATTTAGCCAATATGCTGTTCTACACTTTGCAGCATTATTTGGTCGACCGGAAGTTGCTGCATTTTTTAATACAAAATGGAGCAGATGTTAATGCCAAAAGTTATAATAATATGACACCATTACATATAGCTGCAGTTCAAGGACACAAAGATGTTGCGCATCTTCTAATAAAGAGTAAAGCCGAAGTTAACACGCGAGATGTTGAGGGTAATACGCCTTTAATTTATGCTGCAATCAATGGTAGCAAAGGTATTATTGATCTTCTGATAAAGAATGGAGCTGATGTTAACTTTAAATCAGTTGTCGGTGAAACACCATTGCATGCAGCTGTTACAAGAGGTCATGCGACGGCTGTTGATTTTCTTATAAAAAATAACGCTTTGGTCAATTGCAAGAATAAAGATGGACTTACACCATTACATGTAGCTGTTTCCAAAAACCACAAAAATATTGTTAGATTATTAATAGAAAATAAGGCCCAAGTTCACGACGAAGGTTTTGGCGATAACATACTTTTATGTATGGCCGTTAAAAACGGTTACAAGGAAGTTGTTGAAATTTTGATCTCACATGGAGCCATTGTTAACGACAAGAGTTGCGGACTGTTTTCATTGTTTTATGCTATTAAATGTAATCATAAAGAAATTGTAGAAGTGCTTTTAAGAAATGGAGTTAATATTGGTTCAACAGATATTGCAGTTTGGCCAATACCAGTTATTGCTGGATACAAAGATATTGTAGAAATTTTATTAAAAAACAAAGAGTATGTTAATTACAAAGATTCTGAACATTTTACGCCTCTACATTTTGCTGCTAGAGCAGGTCATAAGAGAATAGCGAAAGTACTAATGGGAGAAGGAGCCGATATTGATGCCGTCTCCATTACCAACCTAACACCGGTGCATTTGGCAGCACAAGAGGGTTACGAGGAAGTAGTTAAATTGTTATTAGCACGTGGAGCTGACGTAAATATTAAATCCAAAGATAATGTTACACCATTGCATATAGCAGCAATAAAAGGTCACAGTAACGTTGTAAAAGTTATACTAGATAATAAAGTAGACGTTAATGTTAGAGATGATAAAAATAAAACACCCTTGCAATCTGCGGTTGAAATGGACATTTAGAAGTATTTAAAAATGCTACTGCAACACAAGAACGTTGATAATGACGACGTCACGTTATTGCACATCGCTTCGCAAGGAGGTAACTTAGAGTTAGTAAAATATCTAATCGATCAAGGCTCTGATATCAATGCTAAAAATTGGGTTGGTTTAAAGCCCATACATGTAGCAGCCACAGAAGGTTTTAAAGAGACTGTGGAGTTTTTTCTTAGTATGGGGTTAAGTATAACTGGTCTTGGTGTATGTAATTGGACATTACTGCACTGTGCTGCGAATAAAGGCCATTTAGAGACTGTGGAATATTTAATACAGCAAGGTGCCGATGTCAATGCTCGAGATATTCAGGACTTAACCCCTATGCACGTTGCTGCTTGTTTTGGTTATAAAATGTTATTGACATTTTACTAAGAAATGGTGCAATGTATAACGCAGTTGATAAATTTTTTAAAACGCCGGTAGAAAGGACCAACAACAAAGACATTATTAAGCTCTTGACATCTACTGAAAAGCTATTTGAAGCTGTAGAACATAATAGTTTATGGGAAGTACAGAAACACATTAAAGCAGAAGCATTTGTTTCCGCTAAAAATGCCAAAGGCCAAACACCGTTACATTATGCCGCTCGAGAAGGCTATGACAACGTAGTCAATGTTCTATTACAAAATAAAGCTGATCCTAATGTAGGCGATAATAATGGGAGAACTCCTTTGCATTGTGCCGCCGAATTCTCGCACTTGAAAATTGTAAAGGCTCTATTGTCAAATTGTGCAGTATATGATGCCGTGTCTGCGGATGGTAAAATGCCATCAGATCTTACTGTTGATGAACCTATTACTAATTATTTAAATTAGTGAGCAAAGCTTTTAAAAATATTCAAAAAGGTAATTCTCGAGTTATTAATGACCTTTCCAAGATCAAGGATATTGATGAAGTGAAATCAATAATGTGTGCTCGTAATAGACAAAACAGAACGCTGGTAGTTGCTGCAATCCATAGTAATTTTTCCAAAGTCCAACAGCTGAAAGAAATATCACAAGGTGATGTATCTACTCAGATAAAAAGGCTCAAGAGCTTTTTTGGTTAGGCCATTACCAAAGGGCTTTATATATTTTGAATAGTGTGTTTGAAAAGAGAAAGGAAATACTAGGACCGGATAATCCGGGCACTTTAGATATACAAAAATCCAGGATTGATATATGGTGCAAATACGGTGCTTACCAAAAAGCATTCGAAACATCCCAAGAAATTTTCCACAAAGAAAAAGAAATGCTGGGTTTAAATAATAAGGCTACTTTAATTACAAGATATTCAATCGCTACATTGATGTATTATCAAGGAAGATTCGAAGAAGCCTTCAATATTTTAAAGGAAGTTTATCAGAAACAAAAAGAAATACTAGGGCCAAATGATTCAGATACTTTAAAAACTCAGCTAAACATGGTGGCCGTATTGGACCAACTAGGAAAGTACGAAGAAGCGTTAAACATCAATAATTCAATTTATGAAAAATTAAAAGGTGCCAACTTCACAATTGATTTGATTATTCAAAATAATAAAGCAACTATACTTACTAACCGGGGTAATTATGAAGAAGCGTTGAACGTTTTTAATGCGGCTTTGGCGCTGGCAAAAATGGTTCAAAGAATTAATAGTTCTGAAACCTAAAAATTATAAGTGGCATTGCAGGAGTACTCGGGCGTCAAAAGAAGTTTAGCAAATCTCTGGAAGCTTACCAGGCTCTTTTAAACGTTCAGAAAAATGTTTTAAAACCAAATCATCTTGATACCTTGAGGACTCAATACGATATAGGAAATATACTTTTCCTTAGTGGTAAGTGGATCAGTTCTCTTAAATTCTACAGAGATAGCTTCGATCAAATTAAAATGGACTTTGGATCAAATCATCCTCTTGCTTTGGATATTTTAAAACGAATAAAACTAATTTGTTTTCAATTTAAGATTCGGGGCAGCGAACCGTCGGAAGTTTTGCAGAATCTACACAAACAGATCAACATTGGAGCTTGTAAAGGCGATGGTTTAACTATCTTCAAACTGTTAGATGATGGAGCAGATGCAAATGAAAAAGATGTTGACGGAAAAACAGCATTACACCTCGCTGTTTACAACGGACACATAGATATTGTGAATATGTTACTTAAATACGGTGCTGATGGTACTCAAGCTACTAATAAAGGAAATACACCATTGCACACTGCTGCGGATAAAGGCTACAAAGAAATTGCAGAAGTATTACTACAGCATGTAAGTCATAATAAATTAAACGACTTTATTGATGCTAAAACTACAGCTAGCGGTGCGACAGCACTTCATATTGCAGCTAAAACGGTCATTTGGATGTTGCACTATCCTTATTGAAGCAAGGTGCAATTTATGACATAACAAATAATCAAGGCAAAACCCCGCTCGATCTGTCTACCGGCCAAAATGTTATTGATTTTCTGAAAGTTGTTGAAGAACTTTTTGAAGATGCTAAAATTGGTAATGTCAAAATAATCCATAAGCTTAGATCACTGAAAACTGATGAGTTTGTAGCTGCAACACATGCTCGAAATAATCAAAGACAAACGTTACTTCAAGTTGTTATAGGTAACAGGCACATCGATCTAGCCAGATTGTTAGAAGAGCTAAAAGTATAGACAAAATTATTAATAAGATATTTTTTTTGTAATTATTATAGTAAGATAATTTTAAGCTATTTAGGTATACAGAGTGTTGCAAAATTTATTTTTTATTATAAATAAAAATTACGTTAAATTAACCAACTATGTATTCTATTCAATTGTTACATTTATGTAAGGGGAACCCTGGGCTAGCTGAGCATTAAGTATTAAGCATTATACCGTAAGTTTTAAACATAATTAGGAGTATATTATAGTGTAAGTCTTCATACAGGGTGCCTCGTGACCGTAGAGCAAATCATTTTAATAACCTTGTAATATTATTTTTATACTAAAATATTTTAACTGTGTTTAAAATTTGAATTTACAAAAGTTTTAAAAGTATTAAAATTTAAATACCTAATTATTATTACAATTAAACTTATGTGAATTAAAAATTACTGTAAGTACAATAGATCGATAATATGATTATTCGTTTCATTCCTTTGTTCGAGGAAGCCATATTGATTTTTGTTCGGCGTCGGTTGTTTTGAAATGGCTTTGTTTATGTTTGTTTTATGTTTTAAAATGGCTTGGTGTTTGTTTGATTTGTTAAATTGTAGAATTGCATTAACTTAATTTATTTTCGAATCGGGTTTGTAATTTATGAATATTTTGTGTTATGTTTTCCACGCTTGGTTTGTACTTGATTGCAGTTGATTTTAATCATTGGTATTTGAATATTGGTTATTTATCTTTTGTGATGTATTTGTAATTTTACTGTTTGGTTATTTAATTAATTGTGGTTTGTTAAATGGGGTCGATTTGAAGGTAAATTTATGTCAGGGACGTATTTTTTTCACAAAATGGCCGATGTCACCTAGGGGTCGCCATCTAATTAATTTAGTTATCCAAATGAATGTTGTTTTGTCTGATTGAGCAGATTTGGGTATTAAGGACGCCACTGGTTTTTGTTTTGGTTCAACTACTATTTATTTTCCGCCTGTTTAAAGAAGTTGGGTTACGATTTACACAACGTGTGGGGGTTCCCTTGACGATCACGATGTTAGGCCAGGGTTATCTAGGTTTGGATTCGAAATTTGTGGCGCGAATTTCAAATATTTGGGGTGTCATTTTACAACCTCTATTTCTAAAAGTTTTAAACATAGTTGTAGCAAGTCTGCGGTGTGGAACACCCACAGGTACCATATCGTGTGAACATAAACTTGCAAAGTTATGACTAAAAATAGTGGCATATTAAGAGAGCAATAAATATATTTTTAAACAACATCAAATTGTCACCAACGGTCTAAGAAGGGGATAAGATACCCTCATCAAAATGGAGAAATTAGAAATAGAGATAGTTGACAATTTTTTATTGATTATTTTTTATCAAATTTCATAACTTAGTAAAATTATATTTAACAATTTAAGTATACCTGGGGTGCTCACACCCCAGACCCCGGTCTCTAGAACTATGTTTATAAGTTTGACTCTTGAGTTTACTTGCTTAAATTTGAACTGTAGAATTTAGGACAGCAAATCATTTTATTAATTTTGTATTCCAAGAAATAAGAAAACATAGTTGTAGCAACCGGGGGTCTGGGGGGTGTGGAGCACCCCCCAGGTATACTTACATTGTGAAAGATTTCTTAATATGTCACTATTTTATGTTCCTCTGTTGATCACATGATCAGCCTAAAGTTTGCAAATTTCTGTTCCCAAGTTTAGTACCTCGGGGGTGCACTACACCCCCAGACCCAGATAAGTGTACCTGGGGGGTTACACTTATCATATAAACATAAATTTGCAAAGTTATGCTAAAAAATAGTGACATATTAAGAGATCAATAAAGATATTTTTTAAAACAACATCAAATAGTCACCAACGATCTGAGAAGAGGGGGGATAAAATACCCCTCATCAAAATAGAGGAATTAGAAATAGAGAAAGTCGACATTTTTATGTTGATTATTTTTTATCAAATTTCATAACCCGGCAAAATTATATTTAACAATCTAAGTATACCTGGGGGGGTGCTCCGCCCCCAGACCCCTCGGTCTCTAGAACGATGTTTATAAGTTTGACTCTTGAGTTTACTTGCTTAAATTTGATCTGAAAAATTTAAGACAGTAAATCATTTTATTAATTTCGTATTTCAAGAAAAAAAACATAATAGTAGCGGCCGGGGGTCTGGGGAATAATCAATAACACCCCCCCAGGCACACTTAACTTGTCAAATAATAGCCACCAGTATGAAGAGGGATTTAAAATACCTATCGTTAAATAGAGAAGATTAGAAATCAGGAAAAAGGAAAAATTATTATTGATTGCTTGATATTAAAGATCAAAATTTCGCAAATTTATCTCTACAATTTAATTGTACCTGGGAGGTGCTCCACACCCCATAGACCCCCCGGTCTCTAGAACTATGTTTATAAGTTTGACTCTTGAGTTTACTTACTTAAATTTTAATTGTAGAATTTAGGGCAGCAAATCATTTTAATAATTTCTATTTCCAAGAAATAAGAAAACATAGTTGTAGAACTGGGGTCTGGGGTGTGGAGCACCCCGCAGGTATACCTACATTGAGAAAGATCTCTTAATATGTCACTATTTTCTATTTTATGTTCCTCTGTTGATCACATGATTAGAAATAAGTTTGCAAATTGCTGATCCTTAGTTTAATTTCTCGGGGGTGCACCACACCCCCAGACCCAATAAGTGTACCACCCAGGTACACTTATCTTGTGAACATAAAGTTATGGCTAAAAATAATTACATATTAAGAGATCAATAAAGATATTTTGAAAACAACATCAAGTAGTCCCCAACGGTCTGAGAAAGGGGGGATAAGATACCCCTCATCAAAATGGAGGAATTAGAAATAGAGAAAGTCGACAATTTTTTATTGATTATTTTTTATCAAATTTCATAACTTGGCAAAATTATATTTAACAATCTAAGTATACTTTGGGTGCTTCACCCCCGACCCCGGTCTCTAAAACAATGTTTATAAGTTTGAGTCTTGAGTTTACTTGCTTAAATTTGAACTGTAGAATTTAAGGCAGCAAATCATTTTATTAATTTCGTATTCCAAGAAATAAGAAAACATAGTTGTAGCAACCGGGGGGTCTGGGGGGTGTGGAGCACCCCCCAGGTATACTTACATTGTGAAAGATCTCTTAATATGTTACTATTTTCTATTTTATGTTCTTTTGTTGATCACATGATCAGCCATAAGTTTGCAAATTTCTGATCCCAAGTTTATTCCTCGGAGGTGCACCACACCCTCATACCCAGACACGATAAGTGTACCCCCCAGATACACTTATCTTGTGAACATAAATTTGCAAAGTTATGGCTAAAAAATAGTGACATATTAAGAGATCAATAAAGATATTTTTGAAAACAACATCAAATAGTCCTCAACGGTCTGAGAAAAGGGGGATAAGATACCCCTCATCAAAATGGAGGAATTAAAAATAGAGATAATCGACAATTTTTTATTGATTATTTTTATCAAATTTCATACCTTGGAAAAATTATATTTAACAATTTAAGTATACCTGGGGGGTGCTCCACACCCCCCGGACCTCACGGTTTCTAGAACTGTGTTTATAAGTTTGACCCTTGAGTTTACTTGCTTAAATTTGAACTGTAGAATTTAGAACAGCAAATCATTTAATTATTCTCTATGTTCAAGAAATAAGGAAACATAGTTGTAGTAACCGGGGGATCTGGGGGGTGTGGAGCACCCCCCAGGTATACTTACATTGTGAAAGATCTCTTAATATGTCACTATTTTCTATTTTATGTTCTTCTGTTGATCACATGATCAGCTATAAGTTTGCAAATTTCTGATTCTATGTTTAGTTCCTCGGAGGTGCATCACACCCCCAGACTCAGACCCAGACACGATAAGTGTACCCCCCAGGTATACTTATCTTGTAAACATAAATTTGCAAAGTTTTGGCTAAAAAATAATGACACATTAAGAGATCAATAAAGATATTTTTGAAAACAACATCAAATAGTCCCCAACGGTCTTAGAAAGGGGGGATAAATTACCCCTCATTAAAATGGTGGGATTAGAAATAAAGAAAGTCAACAATTTTTTATTGATTAATTGTTATTAAGTTTCATAACTTGACAAAATTATATTTAACAATTTAAGTATACCTGGGGGTTGTTCTACACCCCCCAGACCCCCCGGTCTCTAGAACTATGTTTATAATTTTAGCTATTGGGGTTACTTAAATTTTCATTGTCAAATTGTAACGTGAATTCGTTTTCTGATTGATATTGATATTAAATAAAACATGAAAAGAAATTACGCTTAAAGCCAATAAAACAAACTAATTAACAATATAAATAGTATAAACAATATAAATTAACAAAGCAATTATCGATAAATTAATGCGCTTTATAACAATGTCGCTCAAACGTTAAACGCTACAATTTGTTTTGACATTAAAACAAATGCTATACTGTAAATCAAATTGAGATTTTTAGCAATTTTGTGAATTTATTTTTTTACCTACACCTTGTTTACTATTTTCAGAAGTTCTGTGAAAACGGTTGGTTTCCCAAAACAATTTATTTGACCAAAATTGTAGCTCGTTAAATTCCCCTATCCGGTTTGAATCATTGGTTTTTTTTTCTAATACGTTTAGTTTAAGAGATACGGGGATCACAATAAAAGTAAAAAAAATAAAACCTAAGTTTTTTTAACATTTTTTCCCTTAATTTAATTTATAACTCGAAATCCGTTGATTCTAAACGATAAGGGGTTATAATCTAATTTGTAGATAAGCGAGTGATCTTAAAAATAGTTTTAATTCATTAAGTCTAAAAATCAATAATATCGGAGCTATGGCCGTTTGAAACGGGAATTCAAAAAATTGCTTTAAAGAGAGATACCCCCTCAAGAGTTTGGGGTGGGACAAACATTTTATTTGAAAATTTGTCTTAGAAAAGTGTCCTTTATCACCACCGCGAAGGTTCTCCTGTATGTGTTTTTGAAAAAATCATAGCAATATGTACTTACACATACTTAAATAATATTAATCTAATCATTTTAAGGTTTTCATTTTGTAGAGTGTGTTATTGATTTTAAATTATAATATTATCATCGTGATTATGATCGTATCTATAAGCACCATACGTTGCTGTAGTGGAAAATCTTATAATTTTTTAAATTAAAAAAATGTTGTCGTACCACGTTGGTGTAGTTTTGCTAAGTAAGTATGAAGTTTGAAATAGTAAATATGAAATAATCCCTAATGTATCCACAGAAAAATAATAAAATTATATTTAGTACATCTTGCCCAAGCAGCATTGTGATGCTAAAAATCAACTAAATAGCTGCTAAATAGTTGTATGCAGGCAGCATACTTGCTGCGGCAGCCAGCAAAATAGCGCATAAATAGTGCATAAATTGCAGCAATATTGCAAAAGTGGCCCACTAATTTTTAGCAAATTGCTAGCTGTTAAATAACAATTTGCTTGCTTTCAGCCAACAAATAGCTTATTAGCTAGCTAAAGCAAGCTATTAGCTAGCTAAAAGCAAGCTATTAGCTAGCTAAAAGCAAGCTATTAGCTAGCTAAAAGCAAGCTATTTGCTAGCTAAAAGCAAGCTATTTTAGCTAGCTAAAAGCAAGTTATTTATAGGCCTTTGATGGAAAACCTTTAGTAGAAACATCTTTAGGAAATATTCAAGGATTTCACAAAACATCTTACGATGGACACATATATTCCGCATTTGAAGGAATACCTTATGCTAAACCTCCGGTAGAAAAATTACGTTTCGAGGAACCAGTCGAGATTGAACCTTGGAAGGTAACTTGGAATGCCAACCAGAAATACATGTGCCCACAAATTAGTTTTTTATCTAACGAAACTCGCGGCACCGAGGATTGCTTATATATAAATGTGTATGTACCTAAGATGAATCCGGAACCAAGCGACAATTTAGATGTTATCGTTTTCATTCACGGGGGTGCGTTCATTGGCGGTAGTTCCGATGATGGTGGTCCAGGTTTTTTTATGGACAGAAAAGTAATATTCGTTAATTTTAATTATCGCGTTGGAGCTTTGGGATTTTTAACCACAGAAGATGAAGTGGTGTCGGGAAACAACGGCTTGAAAGATCAATCGATGGCCTTAAAGTGGATCCAAACTCATATTAAGCAGTTTGGCGGAAACCCTCAATCGGTAACTATTACCGGTGCTTCAGCGGGAGGTGCATCTGTTCATCTTCATTATTTTTCTAAATTGTCGAAAGGGTTATTCCATCGTGGAGTTTCGCAAAGTGGAAACGCCTTAACGCCGTGGGCCATCCAAAGAGGTGCATTGGAAAGAGCTAAAGCTTTGGGAGCGTTGTGTGGATGTAGCGATGTCACAAACCATCTATTAATCGATTGTTTAAAAGAAAAATCCGCTCGGGAAATTGTGGCAAAAACTACACTTTTAAAGTCACCAACCAAGGTGTTGCCGGCAACGATATTTGCACCAAATGTTGAAAAAAAATCCAATTCATCGTTTTTAGACGATTATCCTTACAATTTACTGATGAACAAACATTTTAATGATGTACCCTGGTTTTCAGCTTCATGTACGCACGAAGGAGCTCTGGCGGTAATTCTTTTGTACTCCGATTTGGACGCATTAGACGATACATTCGATAAATGGGCGCACTACTACATGGACTACAATTATACCGCTTGTGAATCTGATCGAGAATTTATAGCTAAAGAAATTCGGGAAAAATATTTTGGAAACGATAAAATGGGAAGAGATACTGTTAAAACTGTAGTAGAGCTTTTTGGCGATAGAATGTTCATCCACAGTCACGAAAACTCTTCCAGGATTCACGCAGGTGTCGCAAATTCAAAAGTGTATTCTTACGTTTATGGATATAAAAATAGTTTCGCGGATGAGTACTTAAAGTCGGTTGGTATTGATTTGGAACTTGGCGTTGGTCATGTCGAGGATAGTCAACTTATTTATGATGTGTATATCGGAGGTCATCATTTAAATTCTAATTTGTCTACCGATGATGAGATAATGAAAAACATGATGCTTAATATGTATTTTTCCTTTGCTAAAAGCTCCGTTCCTAAAATAAATGGATTTACCGTACAACCTGTAAGTGATTCCAAAGACTTTACATATTTATCTATCAAGAGTCCAAGCGAAGTTCATATGAATGTCACTGAAGAAATTACGCCAACTCAATTTTGGAATTCGTTACCCATTGCAGATCTCGTAAAATTTTCCGAAGAGTCTTGCAACAATAAGAAATAGTAAAATATAAATGTTTTAAATTTCATTAGAGTTGTATTAAAAAAAATAATACATTTTTTCAAATTTCATTATACTTGATATTTTTTAAAATATTTTATTTAACATGTAAATGTTTTCTTACTTTGTTTTGTAAATTTTTTTTTAATCCTTTCCTTTTGAGATAGTTTATTACAATTGGTGACTAGTTTATTTTGGATATATTTTTCTTAGATAAATTATTAGTTTATTTATTTGTTCATTTGTTTGCTCGTTTCTTTGTTTGCTGGTGCGTTCTTTTGTTTGATTACTAGTTCGTGCACTTGTTTGTTTGTTTGTTGATTTTGTTTGCTTGGTATTTTGAAAAGAAGATTCTACTGGCTCACTTGGATTTTTCTTAGGTATCTGAAAGTATTAATATGATATTCAACTGATATACAACTATAAATTAATAAACCAAAATTAAATTAATTTTCATATCAAAATTTATTTTTAGTTGATTCAAAACAAGACAGATATTGCCAATAGCATCAAAACGGTTTTATAAATTTACATTGGATTAAAAAATTAAATTGTAAATTTTAAACAATGCTATTTGAAAGAAATTTTAGAACAAATTTTAATAAAATAGTTTGCGAATGGTAAGTTTAAATCGTCTATGAAAGTTTAAAAATTTTACTTCAATCATCTCCATTTTACAAAAATATCATAGCAATATGTAACGTCTTATTTTGAAGACTTTACAATTAATTTCGTCGGGTAGATAACTTCTCTATAAAAACAACTACTTCTGCACCCTAGTACTCTAGCTGGAACCTCCAGGTATAGAACCCCGATTTCCCACTTCAGATTCTGCTGATGTATGGTACGCCCCACACTGCTGTGGTCAAGCATAATGTTTGTTTGCTCGCTTATTTGTTCGTTTAAGAGTTCGATTGTTGGGATTTTTCTTGTTTGCATATGTTATCGTTCATAATTTTACCTTATTTTATTTTGCTCTGTAATTTGTGCAAATATTGGTTTCCTATTGTTAGATATCAAACTGCACTTTTGCATACCCTCGATAAGATAAGCTGTACTTATCTTCAATTCGTCGATAAAAAATTATTAATTATTGGAAATTAATAAAAACAGGTGTAAAAAATAGTCAAGTTAAAAAGTGTTTTTTCGAAGCTGTTATTTGAAAGGTTAGTGATTTGATTTCAATAGAACTGCAGTGATACAGCGGATGTAGTTTTAAACAAAATTTTTGATAATGCTATTTGTATTCACTTAATAATTTTTCCAGCAAAAATTTAACCGTTGAACAAATTTATGGCAATCCCAGTCGAAAATTACTTTAATGTCGTTTTCAAATCCTCAATTTGAAATTGTAGATCACTTTATTTGACCTAGGGGGCGGGCGTTTAAGTATTACGTAAGCAAACTTCAATGATTTTGAACCCTCACACCCCTGTATAAGCAAAAATAAAATATTGTAAATTTTCCCTCTCCACCGTAATACATTTTTGAAAACTTAATAATTATAATAACATCAAAATTAAAATATTAAATTGGCATTATTGTGCATTCTTTTTATGTTACGTAGGATTTATGATATCGCCCTGCTTGCTTTGTCAGCAAAAGTAAGAACATAATATACAGCTGAGAACTATATTCTTTACTTTTTTTTATTAATTAATCCTAATCAATATTATTACATATTTAGTGCCTAATATTGGTTTGTAGATGGCGCAATGCTTTTGAAAAAACAGCAGGTGCTCTTCTAAATGACTTCAAAAATATTATCTCTAAATTTTCATAGTGATATCTTACGAAGTTTCTTAAATGGATGTATCTTTTTAATTTTCCTAGTCATTTAAGAAACCACTATGATACTCAGAGGTAGTAATTTTGAAATTATTTAGAAGAGCTTCTGCTATTTAAAAAAAATTATTTTTTTTTAGATTCTAGGTATAATATCAATTTTAAAGATATATGGGGAAGGGGGACTCATGGAGCGTACCCTTAAACCCTTTGAATATATAGGATGATATATTCCTTCTATATTATATAAATTATGTTTTTTTAGCGGTAGGTTTCAGCTTGAGAAAATAATTTTTGTCTAGCGTAATATATACAGAACCGGCTTCGTAGTATATCTAACCTGGGAAGGTGGAAACTTTTGTTCTTTTGAAGTAGATCGCATCCGATCCTTTGAGATGTGCCACCTCACACAAGTATAAATCGGTACTAATGTATTCAAGGAGTAGGGTGGGGTAATTAAAGAGCGTAGTGGAGGCGTAACAGGATGTGATCAGTAGAGGGGCTATGCTGAAGATGCTTCACATCTGAGCAAAATCTTTCGGCAAGAGTTAACTAACCCTGACTTGAAAATACACTTTTCCTATAAAAATTGCTTCACCAAAGACTATAGAGAAGGTTTCGATCAAATGAAGACAGTTTTCTGACCAGAAGATCCCACTGTCTTGTATAATATTTTAAACAACATAAAAACAATTAATTAAATATTTTGCAGAGCAGAGCATCAACATTACTGCTAGTAATGGTGATATATAAACTATACGGGATCTAATGACTGATTTGATGTAAAAAATGTATAAATACATTATTGTTAGTATAATATGCACTAAAAACTAAAAATAGGCTGGGCTTGAACTTCGAATACAATGGGGGAGTTTAGGTATTTTTTTTAAATTTTGTTATATGAAAGTATAGGTTAAACTGAGGTTTCGGTTTTTTTTTCAAATTTTTTTGAGTACGTTTAATATAAGAAAAAAATTTCAAAAATATAGGGTTGTGACGTCATTCACCCTATTTGAAATCACCAATTAGATGATAATAGCGCAACGCTGTTGTCGTATCTAAATGTTTACCAAGCTAACTTAATGTTAACTGGAACGTGCATAAAAAGTTTAAGAAGATTTTTTAAAGTGTCGTTATGGCAAGATGGTACAAAATAACCCTTTAACGTTTACTACTGCTTCATATAACCTCTAAAACATAGCATAAATAAAATTCTAAATAAAAACGATTATATAATATTTAATACTTACCACTTTAAAATAATATTAATTTGATTAACAGATTATTCAAAATTTCATAAATAATTTTAAAAAGACCAAATTAGAGAATGCTTTATGATTAAATTCAAAAACAAATCACTTGTCATAAAGAAACATAAGTGACAAGATAGCTTGCAGAGCTGTGATTAACTATCATTGGTTAGCTGTGGCTGTAACTTAAATAATTTTTAAAAATTCTACAGGGGGTATTCAGATCAACCAATTGTATAAATATGGATCATTATTATTGGACTTTCATATTACTATTTTTTTTTTTAATTAATTACCCACTAAACTCCCCCATTGTGTAGTTTATCATAGTAACGTATAACAATTTTTGATTTTTTTGTACTTAAAAGTCAAAACTTTTAAATCATACTCACCCTAATTTTGTGCTATTCGATAATATGCTTTCATTTTGTTAGATAATTTTCTATATCTAAATTTGTATGCAGCACTGCCACGATTGGGGCCAGATTGCTGTAATGATGGTGGGAGAATGTCATGAATTTAATTAAATAATTTTGAAATTGGAAAAATTTAAAATAAATAGATAATATTGCCCATTTTTTATGAAAGCACAAAATTATGTCATTAACTAATAAGTGAAGTTTTTTATGACGTCACGTACATGTTAAAAGTAAAGAAATCATACCCAGTTCTCTCCTGATCAGTATTAGAAATACACGACAGCTCCTTATTACATCTAAAATATTCCTCAAGTTACTGTGATCCCGCTTTGTGACAATTGAAAAATTGTGGTGCAAAATCAAAACTAAAATTTCTTAATGATATCACTTATTGTTAATTTAGAAATCAGTATCTATAAAAATTGTTTAATTATAAAATGGTTTTGCTATAAATTTGTTTCAATAATTAGGATAATTTTTACAAAAATTATTTTAATACTCGTAAATTAACAAAACTACAGAATATGTTATAAAATTGTAAATTATGCAAGCAAATAATTATTATAAAACTGAACAATTGGCAGAAAAAAAATTAAAGATAGGTTTCATCAAAAAACAACACGTAAATTAACAAAAAAATTTGGAAAATGTTTCATCAAGAAACACTTGAACAGAGAGTGGTGGCAGCGGTGGGATAATTTTTAACCTGACCCTGCTTATGCTAGCTTAAGAAGTTTTTAATCCTTATGATTGTCTGAATAATGTTTTATTTTATAAAGGTTTCTGTAGTTTTGTTAATATATATTATAGAGAGTTACACTCAAGAATGCAACTAATTTCAGGCATTAACAACAACCATTGTGAGAAGAGCAGTGTTTGTTTTCAGTCCAGAAGTTCAGTACCTGCTGCTTTTTAAAGAACTTTTATTTACTAATAATTTTTCGAAGGACATTATGAACGCATCTAAACAGAAAACTCGTTCTTATCAAGAAAATAAACGGATTATATCATGTTCTTACGCTTCAAAAGAAGAATTTTTAAAAGAATATGAAAGAATCTACGGTAAAAAATCCAAAATCAAACAATTTTATCTTTTAATTTTAATGGAATTGGAAAAGGCAGTATCAGATGGTGATATTGATAGTTTTAAGAGATTAAGCAGTTTAGTTGACTATACAAGTGACCTAAAAGATTTAGTAACTTTAACTGATTGTTATGATAATGTTAAAAATCCAATTAGAAGTACCAATTTAATTATCTTAGCTAGTAAACATAACAAATTACACGTTCTGCAGTATCTACTTGAGGGTGATAGTAAAGTGCTACATAATTTATCTATTGGAATTGGAAAAACTGCTATATTACCAGAAGATGAAGATGAAGAAAGCCATAATGCGTTTTATTACGCGATACGATCCGGAAATATTCGGCTGGTGGATATTCTCATAAGGAAATGGCCCGATAATTATTTTAAAGCTTCTTCAGAAGAATTGGAAAGAGTTCTTTCGAGAGCTTATGATGAATTGAGGTTAAAAAACGTACCATTGTCAGAGGAAATGGAAACTTTCGTTGAAAACGAGTTAATAAATCTCCGTTTTTTCTCTAATGCTTCTGGACAAAATCAAAACTCTCGGAGTGATATTAATAAAACAAGAGAACGGATTGCATTGGTACTTGAATTTGTTGAATTTTTAAAAACAAATTACTCAAACACGGAAGAAGTAGATGGGAGGTTTATATTTGTAGCCAAGTCTATTGCACAAAATATTCATATACTGAAGCAGCGATTGAAATCGACTTATGATACATTACCTTGGGAAGAAATGGAGTTTTGCCTAGTCATTTTTATATCTTCACGTACAAAACTACAAGAACTTAATTTATTTTATCGTGCTATATTAAAAAAAAATAAAATACTTAAATATGTGGAAAATTTTGCAAAGGAACTTGGAGGCGAAAAGGATATTACAAAAGGTGATAAACTCTATTGCCTTCCAAGGGAAGAAAAGGGGGCACGTGAAAACGTTGTTGTGAAGATCATTGGCACTTCTCCTCAATTTGAAGAGTTGTATAACGACTATCAACAAATTAGGGATATATATTCTTTAGAAAAAATTAATGATAGTATAAAGTTGGCATCATTGGCAGATCCTCAAGAAAAGGAAGGACGTTTAGTTATTATCAGGGTTTTACAGGTTATTGGTGAACTTATAAAGAACACCTTGCAATCTCCTAATTTATCTCACACTACAAGTGAGCTTTTAACCCGATCTTTACGAAAAAATACAAGAAAAATAATTATAGATTTACGAGATGCAATATCGCACGACGATGCGCTTTCGGCGAGAATTCAAATTGAGGAAAAGGCAGATTCTTTTTTTTTTAATATTCAAAATGATATTAAGAAAATTGGCGATGTCATTACTGATATTTTGTATAAAAACAAAATCAAAACAATCAGAATACTTCTTACAAAAATCGCTAATAGTGAAAATTCAGATGAAATAAAAGAGATTCTGGAAGAACTAAGCACTGTTGATATTGATAAACTGGTCGCCACGAGTAATTTTAAAACGATGGAACAGGAGAAACTTAAGAAACTTGTTAAAGAATTAAGCGTCAATATTGCTGACAAAACTGATTATGAAAATGAACTATTTAATAAAATTGAGAGCATAATCAATTGTGATGAAACTGAATTAGAAATCAGATATGAATATATTATGGGATTTGCAACTTTACGTAACTTCAGTCTTGCATTCGGCGACATTAAAACTGATGGCAACCGTTTTAGAGTAATCAAATACGGCGCTAATCTAGCATTACGCAAAATTTCTTCAAAATTAAACCTGTCCATCTTAACAAAATTGTTGTGCTATCCAGAAAAATTTCTCACAGTGTTAAATCTAGGGTACATCACACTAAATTTGATGAAGTAAACAGATTAACTTCGGAAATAATAAATATTGTAGAATTTGAAACAGGTGGCTTTAATTGGATTGAGGAGTTGAAAGAAGAGTTGGGCAAGGAAGATTCCCGTAGTCGCACACGTCAGCAACGAAATTGTATCAAAGACAAAAACTGTCATAACCTACTTGCACCAAAAGTATCTGAATTAAAATCTATTTTAAGCAAAAACACGCTAACTAACCCACTTAATGCATTTGTTTTTGATAAAATGGATAAAAAAATGGCGGCTGTAGTAGAAATGCTTGTTTTGGATATTATGACAATTTTAGGTAGCTCAAAGGGTTTCTTAGAAAATAATTTCCTTGTTTTAGATGACAACGCTCCGTTATTAAATGGAAAATGCTTACGTAACCATTTAGCCCATAATAACGCCTTAATGGATGTATTATCTGATCCTTCGAGAGCAGTTCTTCTAAACGCTTGGAAACTTACCGAAGAAAATATAATGGGAAGTGAGAGGAAGATTGGCAAATTAGTCGGAGAAGATCCTGTGAGATTGAGAGAAATTTCAACAAAATCTCATTACGATAACTAATCAGGAAAGAATGTTTGTTGCATTGGAAGAAGGAGATCTAGATAGCGTACAGAATTGTCTTCGGAAAGGAGCAGATGTTAAAGCTAAAAGTTTGAGTTCATGGTCGACATTGCACTTTGCTGCCAAAGGACCCAGCCTGGAGGTTGTAAAATTTATTCTTGACCATAATTTAAGCGTCAATCTTAAGGATAATGATGGTCAAACTTCACTTCATATAGCTGCTGCATATGGAAGAGAAAAGATAGTAGATTTTTTTGTGACAAAACCAGGTTTATGTGTCGATGTGCTCACAAAGCACGGCATGTCACCATTACACTTTGCGGCTAAAAATGGTCACAAAGACACTGTTGAAATTTTATTAAAAAATAAAGCTAATACTTCTATTTATGATTCACGAAGATTTTTACCATTACACTATGCAATAATAAATAATCATATTTCTGTTGTTAAGAGTCTGTTAGAAAAGGAGGTAAACGTGGATTTTAATGAAATTATGGATGGTACAACTCCCTTACACGTGGCTACAGATTTTGGTCATCTGGAATTAGTAATTTTTTTTTTGGAAAGGGGGGTAAATGTTAACATTACTACCGATGAAAATTCCACACCACTACATTCAGCAGCGTGGAACAGTGATCTGGAAGTTGTAAAGGCTTTAATTCTAAATGGAGCTAATGTTAATGCCGGAATTTTAAGTGGCTTAACGCCATTACACTATGCGGCGCACTGGGGTAATCTTGAGATAACTAATATTTTGTTAAAACATGGAGCTTATGTAAATGCTGGGGTTTCCACTGCTGAAGGCATAACTCCACTACATTTAGCAATACAAAGGGGCCATCTGGATATGGTTGCTGCGCTTGTCAAGCATGGCGCTGACATTCACGCTAAATTTATCCAATATGCTGTACTACACTTTGCAGCATTATTTGGTCGACCGGAAGTTGCTGCATTTTTAATACAAAATGGAGCAGATGTTAATGCCAAAAGTTATAATAATTTGACATCATTACACATAGCTGTAGTTCAAGGACACAAAGATGTTGCGCATCTTCTAATAAAGAGTAAAGCCAAAGTTAACACGCGAGATGTTGAGGGTAATACGCCTTTAATTTGTGCTGCAATCAATGGTAGCAAAGGTATTATTGATCTTCTGATAAAGAATGGAGCTGATGTTAACTTCAAATCAGCTATCGGTATAACACCATTAAATTTAGCTATTATAAAAGGGCACGAAGCTGCTGTAGAATTTCTTATAAAAAATAACGCTTTGGTGAATTGCAAGAATAAAAATGGACTTACGCCCTTACATGTAGCTGTTTCCGAAAACCACAAAAATATTGTTAGATTATTAATAGAAAATAAGGCCCAAGTTTACGACGAAGGTTTTGGCGATAACACACTTTTATGTATAGCCGCTAAAAACGGTTGCAAGGAAATTTTTGAAATTTTGATCTCACATGGAGCCATTGGTAACGACAAGAGTTACGCACTGTTTTCATTGTTTTATGCTATTAAATGTAATCATAAAGAAATTGTAGAAGTGCTTTTAAGAAATGGAGTTAATATTGGTTCAACAGATATTGCAGTTTGGCCAATACCAGTTATTGCTGGATACAAAGATATTGTAGAAATTTTATTAAAAAACAAAGAGTATGTTAATTACAAAGATTCTGAACATTTTACGCCTCTACATTTTGCTGCTAGAGCAGGTCATAAGAGAATAGCGAAAGTACTAATGGGAGAAGGAGCCGATATTGATGCCGTCTCCATTACCAACCTAACACCGGTGCATTTGGCAGCACAAGAGGGTTACCAGGAAGTAGTTAAATTGTTATTAGCACGTGGAGCTGACGTAAATATTAAATCCAAAGATAATGTTACACCATTGCATATAGCAGCAATAAAAGGTCACAGTAACGTTGTAAAAGTTATACTAGATAATAAAGTAGACGTTAATGTTAGAGATGATAAAAATAAAACACCCTTGCAATCTGCAGTTGGAAATGGACATTTAGAAGTAGTTAAAATGCTACTGCAACACAAGAACGTTGATAATGACGACGTCACGTTATTGCACATCGCTTCGCAAGGAGGTAACTTAGAGTTAGTAAAATATCTAATCGATCAAGGCTCTGATATCAATGCTAAAAATTGGGTTGGTTTAAAGCCCATACATGTAGCAGCCACAGAAGGTTTTAAAGAGACTGTGGAGTTTTTTCTTAGTATGGGGTTAAGTATAACTGGTCTTGGTGTATGTAATTGGACATTACTGCACTGTGCTGCGAATAAAGGCCATTTAGAGACTGTGGAATATTTAATACAGCAAGGTGCCGATGTCAATGCTCGAGATATTCAGGACTTAACCCCTATGCACGTTGCTGCTTGTTTTGGTTATAAAAATGTTATTGACATTTTACTAAGAAATGGTGCAATGTATAACGCAGTTGATAAATTTTTTAAAACGCCGGTAGAAAGGACCAACAACAAAGACATTATTAAGCTCTTGACATCTACTGAAAAGCTATTTGAAGCTGTAGAACATAATAGTTTATGGGAAGTACAGAAACACATTAAAGCAGAAGCATTTGTTTCCGCTAAAAATGCCAAAGGCCAAACACCGTTACATTATGCCGCTCGAGAAGGCTATGACAACGTAGTCAATGTTCTATTACAAAATAAAGCTGATCCTAATGTAGGCGATAATAATGGGAGAACTCCTTTGCATTGTGCCGCCGAATTCTCGCACTTGAAAATTGTAAAGGCTCTATTGTCAAATTGTGCAGTATATGATGCCGTGTCTGCGGATGGTAAAATGCCATCAGATCTTACTGTTGATGAACCTATTACTAGATTATTTAAATTAGTGAGCAAAGCTTTTAAAAATATTCAAAAAGGTAATTCTCGAGTTATTAATGACCTTTCCAAGATCAAGGATATTGATGAAGTGAAATCAATAATGTGTGCTCGTAATAGACAAAACAGAACGCTGGTAGTTGCTGCAATCCATAGTAATTTTTCCAAAGTCCAACAGCTGAAAGAAATATCACAAGGTGATGTATCTACTCAGATAAAAAAGGCTCAAGAGCTTTTTTGGTTAGGCCATTACCAAAGGGCTTTATATATTTTGAATAGTGTGTTTGAAAAGAGAAAGAAAATACTAGGATCGGATAATCCGGGCACTTTAGATATACAAAAATCCATGATTAATATATGGTGCAAATACGGTGCTTACCAAGAAGCATTCGAAACATCCCAAGAAATTTTCCACAAAGAAAAAGAAATGCTGGGTTTAAATAATAAGGCTACTTTAATTACAAGATATTCAATCGCTACATTGATGTATAATCAAGGAAGATTCGAAGAAGCCTTCAATATTTATAAGGAAGTTTATCAGAAACAAAAAGAAATACTAGGGCCAAATGATTCAGATACTTTAAAAACTCAGATGAACATGGTGGCCGTATTGGACCAACTAGGAAAGTACGAAGAAGCGTTAAACATCAACAATTCAATTTATGAAAAATTAAAAGGTGCCAACTTCACAATTGATTTGATTATTCAAAATAATAAAGCAACTATACTTACTAACCAGGGTAATTATGAAGAAGCTTTGAACGTTTTTAAAGCGGCTTTGGCGCTGGCAAAAGTGGTTCAAAGAATTAATAGTTTTGAAACCCTAAAAATTTTAAGTGGCATTACAGGAGTACTCGGGCGTCAAAAGAAATTTAGCAAATCTCTGGAAGCTTACCACGCTCTTTTAAACGTTCAGAAAAATGTTTTAAAACCAAATCATCCTGAAACCTTGAGGACTCAATACGATATAGGAACTATACTTTTCCTTAGTGGTAAGTGGATCAGTTCTCTTAAATTCTACAGAGATAGCTTCGATCAAATCAAAATGGAATTTGGATCAAATCATCCTCTTGCTTTGGATATTTTAAAACGAATAAAACTAATTTGTTTTCAATTTAAAATTCGGGGCAGCGAACCGTCGGAAGTTTTGCATAATCTACACAAAGAGATCAACATTGGAGCTTGTAAAGGTGATGGTTTAACTATCTGTAGACTGATAGTTAATGGAGCAGATGCAAATGAAAAAGATGTTGACGGAAAAACAGCATTACACCTCGCTGTTTACAATGGACACATAAATATTGTGAATATGTTACTTAAATACGGTGCTGATGGTACTCAAGCTACTAATAAAGGAAATACACCATTGCACACTGCTGCGGATAAAGGCTACAAAGAAATTGCAGAAGTATTACTACAGCATGTAAGTCATAATAAATTAAAGGACTTTATTGATGCTAAAACTACAGCTAGCGGTGCGACAGCACTTCATATTGCAGCTAGAAACGGTCATTTGGATGTTGCACTATTCTTATTGAAGCAAGGTGCAATTTATGACATAACAAATAATCAAGGCAAAACCCCGCTCGATCTGTCTACCGGCCAAAATGTTATTGATTTTCTGAAAGTTGTTGAAGAACTCTTTGAAGATGCTAAAATTGGTAATGTCCAAATAATCCATAAGCTTAGATCACTGAAAACTGATGAGTTTGCAGCTGCAACACATGCTCGAAATAATCAAAGACAAACCTTACTTCAAGTTGTTATAGGTAACAGGCACATCGATCTAGCCAGATTGTTAGAAGAGCTAAAAGTATAGACAAAATTATTAATAAGATATTTTTTTTGTAATTATTATAGTAAGATAATTTTAAGCTATTTAGGTATACAGAGTGTTGCAAAATTTATTTTTATTATAAATAAAAATTACGTTAAATTAACCAACTATGTATTCTATTCAATTGTTACATTTATGTAAGGGGAACCCTGGGCTAGCTGAGCATTAAGTATTAAGCATTATACCGTAAGTTTTAAACATAATTAGGAGTATATTATAGTGTAAGTCTTGACCGTAGAGCAAATCATTTTAATAACCTTGTAATATTATTTTTATACTAAAATATTTTAACTGTGTTTTAAAATTTGAATTTACGAAGATTTTAAAAGTATTAAAATTTAAATACCTAATTATTATTACAATTAAACTTATGTGAATTAAAAATTACTGTAAGTACAATAGATCGATAATATTGATTAGTCGTTTCATTCCTTTGTTCGAGGAAGCCATATTGATTTTCGTTTGGCGTCGGTTGTTTTAAAATGGCTTTGTTTATGTTTATTTTATGTTTTAAAATGGCTTGGTGTTTGTTTGATTTGTTAAATTGTAGAATTGCATTAACTTAATTTATTTTCGAATCGGGTTTGTAATTTATGAATATTTTGTGTTATGTTTTCCACGCTTGGTTTGTACTTGATCGCAGTTGATTTTAATCATAGATATTTGAATATTGGTTATTTATCTTTTGTGAAGTACTTGTAATTTTGTGGTTAAGTTATTTAATTAATGGTGGTTCGTTAAATGGGAGGATTTGAAGGTAAATTTATGTCAGGGACATATTCAGGTATTTTTCACAAAATGGCCGATGTCACCTAGTGGTCGCCATCTAATTAATTTAGTTATCCAAATGAATGTTGTTTCGTCTGATTGAGCAGATTTGGGTATTAAGGACCCGTTGGGTTACGATTTACACAACCTGTGGGAATTCTCTTGACGATCACGATGTTAGGCCAGGGTTATCTAGGTTTGAATTCAAAATTTGTGGGGCAAATTTCGAATATTTGGAGTGTCATTTTACAACCTTTATTTCTAAAAAGTAACTAAACATAGTTGTAGCAAGTTGTCTGCGGGGTGTGGAACACCCCACAGGTATACTTATCGTGTTAACATAAATTTGCAAAGTTATGACTAGAAATAGTGACATATTAAGAGAGCAATAAAGATATTTTTAAAACAACATCAAATAGTCACCAATGGTCTGAGAAGGGGAGGAGGAATAAAATAACCCTCATCAAAATTGAGGGATTAAAATTAGAAAAAGTCGACAATTTTTATTGATTACTTTTTATCAAATTTCATAACTGGGCAAAATTATATTTAACAATTTAAGTATACCTGGGGTGCTCCACCCCCAGACGGTCTCTAGCACTATGTTTATAAGTTTCACTCTTGAATTTACTTGCTTAAATTTGAACTGTAGAAATTAAGGCAGCAAATCATTTTATTAATTACGTATTCCAAGAAATAAGAAAACATAGTTGTAGTAACCGGGGTCTGGGGTGTGGAGCACAATCTACATTGTGAAAGATATTTTAATAATGTCACTATTTTATGTTCTTCTGTTGATCACATGATCAGCCTAAAGTTTGCAAATTTCTGTTCCCAAGCTTAGTACCTCGGGTGCACTACACCCCAGACCCAGATAGGGGTACCTGGAGGATACACTTATCATATAAACATAAATTTGCTAAGTTATGCCAAAAAATAATGACATATTAAGAGATCAATAAAGATATTTTTTAAAACAACATCAAATAGTCACCAACGATCTGAGAAGAGGGGGGATAAAATACCCCTCATCAAAATAGAGGAATTAGAAATAGAGAAAGTCGACATTTTATGTTGATTACTTTTATCAAATTTCATAACTTGGCAAAATTATATATAAGAATTTAAGTAATATACCTGGGGTGCTCCACACCCCCCAGACCCCCCGGTCTCTAGAACGATGTTTCTAAGTTTGACTCTTGAGTTATCTTGCTTAAATTTGAACTGTAGAATTTAGAACAGCAAATCATTTTATTAATTTCTTATTCCAAGAAAAAAGAAAACATAATAGTAGCGGCCGGAGGTCTGGGGAATAATCAATAACCCCCCAGGAACACTTAACTTGTCAAATAGTAGCCCCCAGTCTGAGGAGAGATTTAAAATACCTATCGTTAAATAGAGAAGATTAGAAATCAGGAAAAAAGAAAAATTATTATTGATTGCTTGATATTGAAGATCAAAATTTCGCAAAATTTATCTCTACAATTTAATTGTACCTGGGGTGCTCCACACCCCATAGATGCCCCCCCCGGTCTCTAGAACTATGTTTATAAGTTTGACTCTTGGGTTTACTTACTTAAATTTTAACTGTAGAATTGAGGGCAGCAAATCATTTTAATAATTTCTATTTCCAAGAAATAAGGAAACATAGTTGTAGGAACCGGGGGTCTGGGGTGTGGAGCACCCCAGGTATACCTACATCGTGATAGATATCTTAATATGTCACTATTTTCTATTTTATGTTCCTCTGTTGATCACATGATTAGAAATAAGTTTGCAAATTGCTGATCCTTAGTTTAATTTCTCGG
Organism: Lycocerus yunnanus; assembly: GCA_036346125.1. NCBI lineage: Eukaryota > Metazoa > Arthropoda > Insecta > Coleoptera > Cantharidae > Lycocerus > Lycocerus yunnanus. Next base: position 565,302 of record JARFIX010000072.1, on the reverse strand, counting down.
GGGTGCACCACACCCCCAGACCCAATAAGTGTACCACCCAGGTACACTTATCTTGTGAACATAAAGTTATGGCTAAAAAATAATTACATATTAAGAGATCAATAAAGATATTTTTTAAAACAACATCAAGTAGTCCCCAACGGTCTGAGAAAGGGGGGATAAGATACCCCTCATCAAAATGGAGGAATTAGAAATAGAGAAAGTCGACAATTTTTTATTGATTATTTTTTATCAAATTTCATAACTTGGCAAAATTATATTTAACAATCTAAGTATACTTGCGGGGTGCTTCACCCCCCCCCCCCCCGACCCCCGGTCTCTAAAACAATGTTTATAAGTTTGAGTCTTGAGTTTACTTGCTTAAATTTGAACTGTAGAATTTAAGGCAGCAAATCATTTTATTAATTTCGTATTCAAGAAATAAGAAAACATAGTTGTAGCAACCGGGGTCTGGGGTGTGAGCACCCAGGTATACTTACATTGTGAAAGATCTCTTAATATGTTACTATTTTCTATTTTATGTTCTTTTGTTGATCACATGATCAGCCATAAGTTTGCAAATTTCTGATTCTATGTTTAGTTCCTCGGAGGTGCATCACACCCCAGACTCAGCCCAGACACGATAAGTGTACCCCAGGTATACTTATCTTGTAAACATAAATTTGCAAAGTTTTGGCTAAAAAATAATGACACATTAAGAGATCAATAAAGATATTTTTGAAAACAACATCAAATAGTCCCCAACGGTCTTAGAAAGGGGGGATAAATTACCCCTCATTAAAATGGTGGGATTAGAAATAAAGAAAGTCAACAATTTTTTATTGATTAATTGTTATTAAGTTTCATAACTTGACAAAATTATATTTAACAATTTAAGTATACATTAAGGGTGTTCTACACCCCCAGACCCCCGGTCTCTAGAACTATGTTTATAATTTTAGCTATTGGGGTTACTTAAATTTTCATTGTCAAATTGTAACGTGAATTCGTTTTCTGATTGATATTGATATTAAATAAAACATGAAAAGAAATTACGCTTAAAGCCAATAAAACAAACTAATTAACAATATAAATAGTATAAACAATATAAATTAACAAAGCAATTATCGATAAACTAATGCGCTTTATAACAATGTCGCTCAAACGTCAAACACTACAATTCGTTTTGACATTAAAACAAATGCTATACTGTAAATGAAATTGAGATTTTTAGCAATTTTGTGAATTTATTTTTTACCTACACCTTCTTTACTATTTTCAGAAGTTCTGTGAAAACGGTTGGTTTCCTAAAACAATTTATTTGACCAAAATTGTAGCTCGTTAAATTCCCTATCCGGTTTGAATCATTGGTTTTTTTTTCTAAGACGTTTAGTTTAAGAGATACGGGGATCACAATAAAAGTAAAAAAAATAAAACCTAAGTTGTTTTAACATTTTTTCCCTTAATTTAATTTATAACTCGAAATCCGTTGATTCTAGACGATAAGGGGTTATAATCTAATTTGTAGATAAGCGAGTGATCTTAAAAATATTTTTAATTCATTAAGTCTAAAAATCAATAATATCGGAGCTATGGCCGTTTGAAACGGGAATTCAAAAAATTGCTTTAAAGAGACGTTCCAGCCCCCCCCCAAGAGTTTGGAGTTGGGCAAAAATTTTATTTGAAAATTTGTCTTAGAAAAGTGTCCTTTATCACCACCGCAAAGGTTCTCCTGTATGTGTTGTTGAAAAAATCATAGCAATATGTACTTACACATACTTAAATAATTAATCTAATCATTTTACGGTTTTTATTTTGTAGAGTGTGTTATTGATTTTAAATTATAATTATCATCGTGATTATGATCGTATCTATAAGCACCATTTATTGCTGTAGTGGAAAATCTTATAATTTTTTAAATTAAAAAATGTTGTCGTACCACGTTGGTGTAGTTTTGCTAAGTAAGTATGAAATTTGAAATAGTAAATATGAAAGAGTCTCTAATGTATCCACAGAAAAATAATAAAATTATATTCAGTACATCTTGGTCATACTTTTTTTCCACCATTTTCTAGCACCTACTTACTATAATAATACCATATTGCTATTATAATATTAAAATCCTTTCAGGTTTATCAGTCGCACTTGATGGAAAACCTTTAGTAGAAACATCTTTAGGAAATATTCAAGGATTTCACAAAACATCTTACGATGGACACATATATTCCGCATTTGAAGGAATACCTTATGCTAAACCTCCGGTAGATAAATTACGTTTCGAGGAACCAGTCGCGATAGAACCTTGGAAGGTAACTTGGAATGCCAACCAGAAATACATGTGCCCACAAGATGTTTTTTTTTCTAACGAAACTATCGGTACCGAAGATTGCTTATATATAAATGTGTATGTACCTAAGATGAATCCGGAACCAAGCGACAATTTAGATGTTATCGTTTTCATTCACGGGGGTGGGTTCATGAACGGTAGTCCCAATGATGGCGGTCCAGGTTTTTTTATGGACAGAAAAGTAATATTCGTTAATTTTAATTATCGCCTTGGAGCTTTGGGATTTTTAACCACAGAAGATGAAGTGGTGTCGGGAAACAACGGCTTGAAAGATCAATCGATGGCCTTAAAGTGGATCCAAACTCATATTAAGCAGTTTGGCGGAAACCCTCAATCGGTAACTATTACCGGTGCTTCAGCGGGAGGTGCATCTGTTCATCTTCATTATTTTTCTAAATTGTCGAAAGGGTTATTCCATCGTGGAGTTTCGCAAAGTGGAAACGCCTTAACGCCGTGGGCCATCCAAAGAGGTGCATTGGAAAGAGCTAAAGCTTTGGGAGCGTTGTGTGGATGTAGCGATGTCACAAACCGTCTATTAATCGATTGTTTAAAAGAAAAATCCGCTCGGGAAATTGTGGCAAAAACTACACTTTTAAAGTCACCAACCAAGGTGTTGCCGGCAACGATATTTGCACCAAATGTTGAAAAAAAATCCAATTCATCGTTTTTAGACGATTATCCTTACAATTTACTGATGAACAAACATTTTAATGATGTACCCTGGTTTTCAGCTTCATGTACGCACGAAGGAGCTCTAGCGGTAATTCTTTTGTACTCCGATTTGGACGCATTAGACGATACATTCGATAAATGGGCGCACTACTACATGGACTACAATTATACCGCTTGTGAATCTGATCGAGAATTTATAGCTAAAGAAATTCGGGAAAAATATTTTGGAAATGATAAAATGGGAAGAGATACTGTTAAAACTGTTGTAAAACTTTTTGGCGATAGAATGTTCATCCACAGTCACGAAAACTCTTCCAGGATTCACGCAGGTGTCGCAAATTCAAAAGTGTATTCTTACGTTTATGGATATAAAAATAGTTTCGCTGATGAGTACTTAAAGTCGATTGGTATTGATTTGGAACTTGGCGTTGGTCATGTCGAGGATAGTCAACTTATTTATGAAGTGTATATCGGAGGTCATCATTTAAATTCAAATTTGTCTACCGATGACGAGATAATGAAAAACATGATGCTTGATATGTATTTTTCCTTTGCTAAAAGCTCCGTTCCTAAAATAAATGGATTTACCGTACAACCTGTAAGTAATTCCAAAGACTTTACATATTTATCTATCCAGAGTCCAACCGAAGTTCATATGAATGTCACTGAAGAAATTACGCCAACTCAATTTTGGAATTCGTTACCCATTGCAGATCTCGTAAAATTTTCCGAAGAGTCTTGCAACAATAAGAAATAGTAAAATATAAATGTTTTAAATTTCATTAGAGTTGTATTAAAAAAAATAATACATTTTTTCAAATTTCATTATACTTGAAATTTTTTAAAATATTTTATTTAACATATAAATGTTTTCTTACTTTGTTTTGTAAGTTTTTTTTTAATCCTTTCCTTTTGAGATAGTTTATTACAATTGGTGACTAGTTTATTTTGGACATATTTTTCTTAGATAAATTAATAGTTTATTTATTTGTTCATTTGTTATCTCGTTTCTTTGTTTGCTGGTGCGTTCTTTTGTTTGATTACTAGTTCGTGCACTTCTTTGTTGATTTTGTTTGCTTGGTATTTTAAAAAGACCATTCTACTGGCTCACTTGGATTTTTTTTAGATATCTGAAAGTATTAATATTATTAAATTTCATTAATTTATTATTTTAATATTTTATATTAATTTTAATTTAAAAAGTTGTATATTATAATTTTTGGATTATTAAAATGAAAATTAGAAATGTTATTATAAATTAATAGGATAATAATATAATAAAATTGATATAAAAAATATTAAAAAATAATATATTTAAGAAATATATTTAAAATAATAAAATATAAAAAAATTTATTTATAAATTAAATTTTAATAAAATAGTTTGCAATGGTAAGTTTACAATCGTCAAGAAATTTAAATTCAGATAGTATCTAGCTAGTGAAGGGTAGAATTCATAAGAATTGAAGTAATTGAACTGATTCAGAATGATGCTAATACTGACTGTTACACATCTGACAAAAATTTATGGATACATAGATGAATTACGACATGATACATAACTATATGTTAAAAGAGAAAATGTTATATAAGCTATTTAAAAGATAACGACAAAGATTGAAGAATGATTGAAGTAGATCATTATAATTCGTTTAACTAATATGGTGATAAATCATAATATACGTTAATTGATGAAGTTGATTTATATATAAAAATTATCAAATATTATATGAATAAGATAAATTAATTATCGAATATGAGACGAAATAACGAATATCAATGTGTAATTTTAATTTTAATAGTATTAAGTACATGAATGTATAATGAGTTTAAGAAATTTTTAAATTCAGATGAAGTGAATCAAGATAAGCTTAATTTACAATGTTAAATTCATCTTAAGTTTATTTTTTCTTAAATTTTAAAAGCTTTAATAGTAACTTAGAAGTTTAGATATTAAATATTAATTTAAATTAATTTGATATGCAACTTTAAATTAAAAAACCCAAAATTAAATTTTTTATAAAAAAATTTAAATTTTAAAGTTATTAAAAAAAAAATTCCCAATACATAAAAGGGTTTTATAAATTTATATTGCTATTTATCTATTTAGATGCTATTTAAAGAAATTTTAGCCCAAATTTTAATAAAAATTTAAGGGAAATTAAAATGTTAAGAAATTTAAAAATTTTATTTAATCATTCCATTTTCAAAAAATCATGAATATTAACCTTATTTTGAATTTCTATAACAACTACTTCTGCACCATAACACTCTAGCTGAAACCTCCAGAAATAGAACCCCGATTTCCCGTTTCAGATTCTGCTGATGTATGGTATGCCCACACTGCTGTGGTCAAGCATGTTTGTTTGCTCGCTTATTTGTTCGATTGTTGGTTTTTTCTCGTTTGCGTAATTTATCGTTTATAATTTTACCCTATTTTATTTTGCCCTGTAATTTGTGCAAATATTGGTTTTCTATTATTAGAAATTAAACTTCACTTTTTCATACTCTCGATAAGATAAGCTGTACTTATCTTCAAATTGTCGATAATAAATGATCAATTATGCAAAACTGATAAAAACAGGTTCAAAATGTATTTTGTTAAAGTTAAAAAGTATTTTTCCAAAGCTGTTATTTGAAAGGTTAGTGATTTGTTTTCAATAGAAATCCAGAGAGATACAGTCGAGTTTTACAATATTTTTTCCAACAAAAATTGAACCGTTGAGCAAATTTATACCAATCCCAGTCGAAAATTCCTTTAATGTCATTTTCAGATCTTCAATTTGAAGTTTTAGATTGTTTTATTTTAAAACAAAATAAAAAATCGTGAATTCTTCCCCCGTACGATTTTTTCAAAACTTATCAATATCAAAATTGGCATTATTTTGTATTCTTTTTATCTTACGTTGGTTTAATAAGATCCCCCGCTAAAGAAAAAAAATTGAATATTTAGCATACTCCCGTATCAGATTTGACCTCAAATAATAAAAAAATTTATTAAAAAGAAATGTTAAAATAAATAAATAAACAAAACTTATTTTACAAAATGATAATAAATATGCCAATCTTTGGTGACAAGGTCATTGACCTCCTTGTAGTTTTAAAACGAATTTTCTGCTAGTTCACTTGTTTATTTTTAGGTATCTGTAAGATAGAAAATTATTAATATTACATTACAAATATTTCCACAACCACAAAGTAATAAGACAAAATTAAATTAAATTTCAAATGAAAATTTATTAAAAACCAATTTAGTTTAACCAAAACAAAGCAGATGTCTCCAATAGCATCAACCATACAATTTTATAAATTTATGATGATGATTAAACAATGTTATTTATAACAAATGTAGGTTGAAATTATTGTTAATATTTAAAGTATTATTATAGCAAACTTACCAGTGAAAATAAAAATAAATAAGGCGGCAACGATTATCCAATCGCAAATTTCGAGGTTCCAGGAAGGGGACAACATGTAGATTTGGCAAGAAGAACACACTTCCATCTTGAATATCAATAAATAAACAAAAGCTTTAAGTTACATTATTAATATAGATTTGTGAAAAAAACATAAAAAAGTGAACCATCGTGCTTATCATTAAAGATAAATGAGAAATAACCTACAAATAAAGGTTAGTTTTAAAAAAGTAACAGCGTGTCGATAATGTTTGAAATCAAAAAATACCGTCATCTATTGCAATATTTTAAAAATTAATGAATACAAACAAGAATTATTTACAAATATTCATGAATCTACAAGAAAAATTAAAAATTTGTTAATCAAAAATGAGACGATTGAAAAAATCGTCCGGTTGGAATGCAAACAATACGTCACAATTTTATATATCGAAAAATGACTCACTTACCATTACGGAAATTAATAAATAAAACATCATTATTACGTGCGTGAAAGACAATTTTAATTAAAGGTTAAAATAATAAAGGCAATTTGATAAAATAACCGTGTTATCAAAAATGGAAAAACCGAGGGGTCAACTGCCAGAGGAAATCGTGTACAATGAACTTCACACTTCATAATATGAACTTCATCATAATTCTCCATACTTCTTCGTACTTCAAATAATTCAACAGTAATTCACGGGACTTTACGTACTTCACCAGTAATTCACCAATAATTCACGGTACTTCACCTAATTCATCGATACTTCATTGTATTTTACGTACTTCATCGGTATTTCAGAGACTTACCAAGATTCCAAAATTTTAGCACTGGGGGGTGTTCCACACCCCCAAGACCCCCGGATTAAGTAGTTTATTTTCTATTTTCTAAATATGCCTCCCAGAGGGTACGGAATTTATAATTACGCAGTTTATAATTAATTGTCAGATTACTAATTAGTAATTATAATTAAGAATTAGAATAATAATTAAACACATTTACTTGGCCATAGCTAATTTTAATAAACTTGAGATATGGTTAAATATTTAATTCACTTTTAATAAAACTAAATTATTTAAACCGAGAGATCTGGGGGGTTCAGCATGTTCTGCAATGTTCTTCATTCCAAAATTTGTGCACTGGAGGGTGTTCCACACCCCCCAGACCCCCCGGATTGAGTAGTTTATTTTTATCAGAAGTAAACTAAAAATCTCCCGTTGCAGAGGCACTGGAGGGTGTTCCACAACCCCCAGACCTCCCGGATCAAGCAGTTTATTTTTATCAGAAGTAAACTGAAGATCTCACGTTGCAGAAATCTACCTCCCAGGGGGTACGGAATTTATAATTATGCAGTTTATGATTAATTGTCAGATTAGGAATTAAACACATTTACTTGGCCATAGCTAATTTTAATAAACTTGAGATATGGTTAAATATTTAATTCACTTTTAATAAAAATAAATTATTTAAACCGGGGGGTCTGGGGGGTGTGGAACACCCTCCAGTGCCCCAACGGAGATCTTCAGTTTACTTCTGATAAAAAGTAAACTACTCGGTCTGGGAGTTCTGCAATGTTCTTCATTCCAAAATTTGTGCACTGGAGGGTGTTCCACACCCCCCAGATCGAGCAGTTTATGTTTTATCAAAAGAAAACTGAAGATGTCTCGTTTAAGAGGCACTGGAAGGTGTTCCACAACCCTCAGACCCCCCGGATTGAGTAGTTTATTTTTATTAGAAGTAAACTGAAGATCTCCCGTTGCAGAGGTCTACCTCCCAGGGGGTACGGAATTTATAATTATGCAGTTTATGATTAATTGTCAGACTATGAATTAAACACATTTACTTGGCCATAGCTAATTTTACAAAACTTGGAATATGCTTAAATATTTAATTAACTTCCAATAAAACTAAATTATTTAAACCGGGGGTCTGGGGTGAAACTCCCTCCAGTGCCGCTGTAACGGGAGATCTTCAGTTTACTTTTGATAAAAAATAAACTGCTCGATCCGAGAGGTCTGGGGGTTATGTAACACCCTCCAGGGCCTCTGCAACGGGAGATCTTTAGTTTACTTCTAATAAAAAATAAACTAATTAATCCGAGGGGCCTTGGGGTGTAAAACACTATTCAGTACCCAAATATTACAATGAAGGCAAACATATTAAAGGTTTGAAAATTTAGTAGAAACTTTCCGCTACCGTTTTAGTTTTCTAAAAAAATTATTACATATTTTGGGGGGGGGGGTAACAAAAAGGGTAAAGCGAAAATAACTTACGTACAATCATGCACAAACGATTATTAGAGACCCGTCTCTGTAAAACCAGGATTAATTAATTAATTACGACAAAATATACAATTACTAAAGCTTTTTATTGAGCTACCAAACCTCCATCATATTCAAACAAATGAGCTAAAAAAAAATTACAAAATTAACTAAAGAAATCTAAGTTTAATTTAATTAATTAATTACTATTAAGCTAGCAACTACCAACACTTTTAATTAGTAAAATAATGACCGCCAAAGGTCTATTCAACGTTTAAGATAAAAAAATGTTAAGAAAATCAACTGATGAAGTTAATTTTCTATCAAATAATTATTATTGAATACACGTGTCATATCTATGATACCAAAATTCACCAAAAATTTACTAACTTCATAATATTTCACTTGTACTTCAATATACTTAACACGTATTTCACCTACTTTACACGTACTTCATGTATTTTACCAGTACTTCACAAGTACTTTATGTATTTCACAAGTACTTCACATGAGATGTCATGTACTTCATGAGATGTGTACAAAAAACTTCACCAGCGGTTAACCTCTCGGGAAAAACATTTTAGATTTATAAAATTTTTATTTAGTTAATGTTGCATGTTAAGATTAAAATTTGCATGTATGTATTTCAATTTAAGAATTTTCATACAGGGTACGGCAAACAGTTTTGTATGCAATTTGTGTTATACAACTTTTATTTTTCAGAACATTTTATTTTTATGTTAATAAAATTTCATTATTATTATTTCAATAATTTGAATTCGTTTACACAAAAGGTAGCCGAGGTAAATATAAATAGCTGCAGGTGAGTTAGTGCCAAAACATTTTAAAAATTCAAAAACATAATTTTATTTTCACAATTTAAAAACCAAATTTTCAAAAAAAACATAGCAATATGTAGCTGAAAACGTTATTAATCCTGATCAATATAATTTCATATTGGTTCGTAGATGGCACAATGCAATATAAAACTATAGCACATTTTTTGTACATGGCCAATAAATAATTATCTCAAATGGAATTACAATCTACCAATATTTCTTTACCTGTTTAATGTTTAATTATTGCACTGCAAAATTAATTATTTATGTCATTCAGAGGTAATTTTTTTGAAGTCATTTATAAGAGCTCCTGCTATTTTTCAAAAGGTTTTTTTTTAATATCTCGGTATAATATCAATTTTAAAAAAATGCGGAGGAAGCCGTGGACTTACAAAGTTACTCCCAAATTTATAAAAAAAGGTAGCTCTCGTAGTGCCGATTGACAAATACCATCGGTAGGCATTTAACCAATCGGTTAGCAGTCACCGTTATATATTCTGCTCAACACTACGATTGAAAAAGCTAAATAACATTTTATATCGATGCTACTATTTTCTCCTTCCGATGTTACTTCAAATTTACCATACTAAATATCAAATACATTTAAATCTTACCATTTTCTGGGCCAACAGTCAACTTGTGTTTAGCAAACACTTGCATAAGCTCCACAGTAACCCAATTATTGTCTTTTTGGAGATGGGACGACGAATTGTATTATTTATAACTTTGTAAGTTGTCTAACCTCAAATTATCACGTTCAAGATATTCTAATATGAATTAAGCATTTTGATTTTCCAAATACAAAATTTTTATTCATTAAACTATCTTATTAGCTTATTATTAATCACGTTAACACATTTGTTTTAGGTTATATCATCATTCAATGTCAGTTTCGTACAAACTGTTTTACTGTCGATTCGAGTGATTGCTGTCGAATCACGATAGAACTGAAAAAGATAAGTAAATAAACTTACGACTAATCCTGTAAATTTTATTAAGTGAATCTGGAGTCACGATTATGAGCCGACTGAAAATCCTAAATGTATTTACAAATTCTTGAATGCATTTGTAAGCTAAATTCAAGCGAACATTTATAGCCGCAAATTTCACATGTAAACGGTTTGTCACCAGTTCTATGAGTACTTAAATGGCTTGTTAAATTTTCTTCTTCAGTAAATTTAGAATCACAAATTTCACATGCAAACAATTTCTTCTCAGGTTGAATTTTTAACCGCTTTTTTGAGTGTCCATCAACTGTACCTATATAATTGCAAGTTCTACACGTATACGGTTTTTCCCCGGTATGAGTTCTTAAATGAAATTTTAAGCTTCTCTTATACGCGGTTGTAAACGAGCAAGTTTTACATTTAAACGGCTTCTCGCCATTATGGGTTCCTATAAAATGAATTTTTAGATTTGCCTTACGTGCACATTTATAGCCACAAATTCCACACGTAAACGGTTTCTCCCCAGTATGCAATCTAATATGTACTTTTAAGCTGTCTTTAATTGCAGTTCGAAAATCACACATTTCACACGCAAACGATTTCTCGCCAGTATGAGTTTTTAAATGAACTTTTAAATTTCCTTTAAGTTTATATTTGTTACCACAAATTTCACACGTGAACGGCTTCTTGCTTATTTCCGGCTCCCGTTGATACTCCACAGTAGAACTCTCATCTTTAATGGAAATGGAATGGTGCAAATCTACCAAATTGAATTCCAGTTCTTCTGCTTCTGTCTTAATTTGAGAACAACTATTTGGATGGCTTGGAATTTCCTGTAATAAACCCATCATTAGTAATTTATTTGTAGACTTCAAAGAAACTATAGTGTCAGATACCACAACCTTATAGAAGTTTGGGAAATACCATGATCATTCGGAGCCAGTTTACAAAGAGAGAAAAGAATAATTAGAACTGTAAATACGACCCTGGTCTATCGTACTTTAGCAGTTTGAGTAGAAAACCCTTTGGTTGAGTGAAGTTGGTATCTATCGATATCAATCAAAGCGAAAGGGTTAAGGCACCCGTGTACTATGCCGAGTCTTGCAGGATGGGTTGTTACCCCCTAATTTTTGGCGAATAACGCAAAAATCACTTATCGTAGAGTTCGCTTTCAAACCGTTCTGGTTAGAGCGAATTTTCGCAAATATAACTTTTACAACATTCGATGCTTACCCTTAAACGCACCCGAGTGTTGTACGACAATTCCATCCCCAACCTGGACGTGGGATTTAAAATTAAAATTAGAAAGATATTTCATTACGAGAATGCATTGTCCGAAGAAGGAAAGAGTGGACAATGATATTTATCCGGACAAGCATCTAACAGATAGGAAGCACGAGTCCGACAATGTCGCTGTCAAGGCCGTTGATTAATCGAATTCGGAGGAGAAATGATGTACTCTGCGATAATTGCTCCGCAGCTCAGACTGACACAGGAAGTTAACATAAATGGATATCTTTTCGTGAGTAGATAGTAAGGTAGCACTTCAAAACGTCAAAAACAAAACCACCTAAATCAAAATGTCGAAAACAAAACATAGAAAAACAAAAATGCCGAATTGCAATTACAAAGGTCATTAGATCTTTCTTGTAGAAAATTTATTAAATAATAAAATTTTTGTTCCCTTGTTATTTTTATCTAGAATCGGCCATTTTCTAAAGAAAAGCTAAAAAACCGTTGTGGTACCTAGTTTCGTGGTGAAAAAATAGTAAAGTGTACCAGATAGGAAGTGGAAACTCTTTTGGAAGCTCGATTTAAAAAAAAATTTGTTTTCACTTACTACTTGTGTGTTTTCTTTCCAGTTTACTTCGTTTTCCTTTTTAATTGCTAAAGTTACAGTTTCATTCTGTCGGCTGCCTTTCTCTCCATTATTTCCATCTTTATCTTCCTGAACAGCACTTGTTGTTCCTTGACGTTTACTTTGTAGTTCGTTTGCCCTGCAAAAATCTAGGGCCTCCTTTAGCTGTAGATCCGGTTTCCATAGTAATCGCTTTTGTACTTTTTTGTCTAATATACCTAATACTAATTTATCTCGAATTAAACTCTCCGTTTGATTTTCAAAATCACATTCCGAAGCCAACTTACTCAGGTCAGTCACGTACTTATCTATCGATTCGCCTACTTCTTGAGCTCTCGAAAAAAAATTAAAACGGTTAAACACGACATTCTTACGAGGTTTGCAATATTCTTCAAATTTGCGTATTACATCATTGAAATTGTCTTTGCTTTCTCCTGGTGCAAAAACAAATGTGTTGAAAACATCCATCGCCTCATCACCCATTTGGTTAAACAGCAACTGCAATTTAAATTTGTTCGACTTATCACTGTGTTTACTTGCTTCGTGGTGAAGTTCAAGCTGTTGTTTGACTTTTTCCCATTTATTAGACAAATCACCTAGAAGACTCATGTCTTTTTGGATATATTTGGTTGGTGTACAAATAATAACAATCAAGTAACAATATAAACAAAAAAACAAATGACAACATAAATTACCTATTTTTGGTAGTGCCATCTCTGGTCGGTAATAACTAACTAACTTTAAACCCTGAATTAAATAAATTAAATTTAATTATATTATTTATCTTATACTCTCAATAAGTGATATAAGCCTTTTTAATTGCTGGGCCCTAGAATCTTAAAACCATATGATACAATAGAATTTATGGAACAAAAAACTGGGCTATTTTTGGGAAAAAAATTTATTTATTATTACTTCATTTACAATTCACCAATATTTTTTATTTAATATTTAAGGTACGATCCACGAGTCCCCCGCATTTTTTAAAATTGATATTATAAATAAAAATTTAAAAAAACCGTTTTGAAAAATAGCAGATCTTATAAATGACTTCAAAAAAATTACCTCAGATTGAAATGAAGTCGAATAATAAATATAATAATAATTCTTGCGGTGCATTAATTTAACATTAAACAGGTAAAGAAATATAGGTAGATTGTAATTCCATTTGAGATAATTATTTATAGTCCATGTACAAAAAATTTTCTGTAGTTTTATATTGCATTGTATCATCTAGGAATCAATATGAAATTATATTGATCAGGATTACCAATGTTTTCAGCTACATATTGCTATGTTTTTTTTGAAAATTTGGTTTTTGAATAATGAAAATATAATTTTTTTTTAATTAAAAAAACATAGCAATATGTAGCTGAAAACGTTATTAATCCTGATCAATATAAATTCATATTGATACGGAGTTGGTCCGGTCGCTCGGTATCGTGGCTCACGCCTGGAAATCGTAGGTTCGAATCTCGAGTCGGCCGATCAATTTTCGCCGGGGTTCCGTGGTAAATGGGGTGCCACGTAAAGTAGAAGACCCAGTGTATGAAGATAAGGCGTCGGGATAGGCAGGTAGCCCGCTGGGGCTATTGGTGCACGACTCCCGATGCCCATCCCGAACAAATTTGGAGTTTTGAATTAAATTAAGAGAAGAAATGTCAAAAAAATTGCAAGTTTTATTTGTTCATTTTTCTTGCGGATCCTGTATCTTTTAAACGAAACTACTTACAAAAATCTAGCGGCCCAATTCGAATAGAAAATTTAACAAGCTATAACTTTAGTGTACTAAATGTTTTTGTGAAATCAACCCATTTCACAGAAAATCCCAAAATAATCAACAAGGTCGGTACAAAAATTTAATAGTCCTACAGGGTGTTTTCATGTCTACGGTAAATCTTTGAGGTTGTGATAAAGAACACTTTTCTAAGATAAATTTTCAAATAAAAGTTTTGTCCAAGTCCAAACCCTTGGGGGGTACCCCTCTTTAAAGTAATTTTTTGAATTTCTGCCTTCAAACGGTCATAGCACCGTAACCATTGATTTTTTGGTATTAATAAATCAATAATTTTTGAAAGATAATTTATTTATCTACAAACTGGTTTAACATTCTTATTCTCTAAAATTAACGGATTTCGAGTTATTAATTAAATTAGGAGATAAAATGTTAAAAATTGCAAGTTTTATTTTTTCGTTTTTCTTGCGAATCCTGTATCTTTTAAACGAAACTATTTACAAAAAACGAATAGCCCAATTTGGATAGAAAATTTAACGGGCTATAATTTTAGTTTAGTAACATTTTTTGGCAAATCAACCCATTTTACAAAAAATTTCAAAATGATGAACATAGTCAAAAAATTGCTTTAAAGAAGGGTACCTCCCAAGGGTTTTAACTAGGACAAAAATTTTATTTAAAAATATATCTTAGAAAAGTGTCTTCTATCACAACCTCAAAGGTTTACCATGGTCACGGAGACACCCTGTATGACAATTATATTTTTTGTACCGACCTTATTCATTATTTTGGGATTTTCTGTGAAATGGATTGGTTTTCCAAAAAATTTAGTGGACTAAAGTTATAGCCCATTAAATTTACTCTCCGAAGTGGACCCTTAGTTTTTGTAAATAGTTTAGTTTAAAAATACAGGATTTACAACAAAAGCGAAAAATAGAACTTGAAATTTTTGGCATTTTTGTCTTAATTTAATTAATAACTCAAAAGTCGTTTATCCTACACAAAAGAGGTTATAAACTAATTTGTAGATAAGTAAATTATCTTTAAAAATTATCAATTCATTGATATCATAAAATCAATAGTTACGGTGATATGGCCATTTGAAGGCAAAATTCAAAAAATTGTTTTAAAAAGGGGTACCCCCCAAGGGTTTGGACTTGGACAAAAATTTTTCTTAGAAAAGGGTCTTTTATCACCACCTCAATGGTTCTCCACGGTCACGGGGACACTCTGTTATAAAATAAAATTTAATTTATTTAATTCGAAAATAAGATTAGTTAGTTAGTACCGACCAGAGATGGCACTACGTACATTTGGTAAAATATGCTGGCAATTGTTTTTATTATGATTGTTGCTTGATTGTTATTATTTTTACACTAACCAAATATATCCAAAAAGACATGAGTCTTCCAGGTAAGGTGTCTGATAAATGGGAAAAAGTCAAACAGCAGTTTGAACTTCACCAAGAAGCAAGTAAACACAGTGATAAGTCGAACAAATTTAAATTGTAGTTGCTGTTTAACCAAATGGCTGATGAAGCGATGGATGTTTTCAACACATGTGTTTTTGCACCAGGAGAAAGCAAAGACAATTTCAATGATGTAATACGCAAATTTGAAGAATATTGCAAACCTCGTAAGAATGTCGTGTTTAACCGTTTTAATTTTTTTTCGAGAGCTCAAGAAGTAGGCGAATCGATAGATAAGTACGTGACTGACCTGAGTAAGTTAGCTTCGGAATGTGATTTTGAAAATCAAACGGAGAGTTTAATTCGAGATAAATTAGTATTGGGTATATTAGACAAAAAAGTACAAAAACGGTTACTACGGGAACCGAATCTACAGCTAAAGGAGGCCCTAGATTTTTGCAGGGCAAACGAACTACAAGGGAAAAGTCAAGGAACAACAAGTGCTGTTCGGGAAGATAAAGATGGAAATAATGGAGAGAAAGTCAGCCGACAGGATGAAACTGTAACTTTAGCAATTAAAAAGGAAATCGAAGTAGACTGGAAAGAAAACATACAAGTAGTAAGTGAAAACAAATTTTTTTTTAAATCTAACTACCAAAAGAGTTTCCACTTCCTATCTGGTACACTTTACCATTTTTTCACCACGAAACTAGGTACCACAACGGTTTTTTAGCTTTTCTTTAAAAATGGCCGATTCTAGATAAAAATAACAAGGGAAAAAAATTTTGTTTATTAAATTTTCTACAAAAGATCTAATGACCTTTGTGATTGCAGGTCGGCGTTTTTGTTTTTGGTGTTGTTGGTTTTGCAATATTTTTGTTTTCAACGTTTTGTTTTCGACGTTTTGATGTGCCACCCATGAAAAGGTGTCCATTTATGTTAACTTCCTGTGTCAGTCTGAGCTGCGGAGCAATGATCGCAGAGTACGAGGAGGCAAATGGGCCTGTATGTGCGGAGACTTCTGCGGCTTGTTTCCCTAACAGTTGTTTGTATTTCTCGCAGTCCCACCTCTCCGTATCATAATAAACATGGTAAAAATTAAAAACAAAAGTTTTTCCAGTAAAAATCTTAATAAAAGTGAACTCGAATGTAAAAATTAAAAAATTTCCTGCATCAAGATTTTAATTTTCTTTGTCCTACATGTGAAGCAAATAGGATTCCATCAAAAGTTTAAAAGAAAATTAATATTTTGGTTCAAGAAATTCTGACATAATTTTTTCTTCTGAAGGTCTTCTCGAGTTTTTCGTCATCTTCCGATGGTTTTCTGATTTTATATTTTTGCACCGGGTTTCTAGTGCTGCTTATGAACATCATTTCCCCTCCGAATTCGATTAATCAACGGCATAAGACTCGGCATAGTACACGGGTGCCTTAACCCTTTCGCTTTGATTGATATCGATAGATACCAACTTCACTCGACCAAAGGGTTTTCTATTCAAACTGCTAAAGTACGATAGACCAGGGTCGTATTTACAGTTCTAATTATTCTTTTCTCTTTGTAAACTGGCTCCGAATGATCATAGTATTTCCCAAACTCCCATAAGGTTGTGGTATCTGACACTATAGTTTTTTTGAAGTCTACAAATAAATTACTAATGATGGGTTTATTACAGGAAATTCCAAGCCATCCAAATAGTTGTTCTCAAATTAAGACAGAAGCAGAAGAACTGGAATTCAAGTTGGTAGATTTGCACCATTCCATTTCCATTAAAGAAGAGATTTCCACTGAACATCTACAGGAGCCGGAAATAAATGAGAAGCCGTTCATGTGTGAAATTTGTGGTAACAAATATAAATTTAAAAAAAGTTTAAAAGTTCATTTAAATACTCACACTGGCGAGAAATCGTTTGCGTGTGAAATATGTTCCTTTCGAACTGCAATTAAAGACAGCTTAAAAGTACATATTAGATCGCATACTGGAGAAAAACCGTTTACGTGTGGAATTTGTCACCGTAAATGTACGCAGAAAACCGATTTAATTCGACACATAAGGACTCATACGAAACCGTATAAGTGTGAAATTTGTGACTATAAATGTGCACGTAAGGCAAATTTAAAAACTCATTTTGTAACAAACCATTATGGCGAGAAGATCTTTAAATGTACAACTTGCTCGTTTACGTCTGCATATAAGGAAGCTTAAAAATGCATTTAAGGACTCATACCGGGGAAAAACAGTTTAGGTGTAGTACTTGCCGTTATATAGGTACAGTTGATGGACACTCAAAAAAGCAGTTGAAAATTCAAACTGACAAGAAATGGTTTGCGTGTGAAATATGTGACTCTAAATTTACCGAAGAAGAAAATTTAATAGGCCATTTAAGTACTCATAGAACTGATGACAAACCGTTTACGTGTGAAATTTGTGGCTATAAATGTTCCCGTAAATTTAGCTTACAAATGCATTCAAGAATTTGTAAATACATTTAGGATTTTCAGTCGGCTCATAATCATGACTCCAGATTCACTTAATAAAATTTACAGGATTCTTAGCAAATTTATTTACTTATCTTTTTAGTTCTATCGTGAATTGACAGCAACCGTCGAATCGACAGTAAAACAGTTTTTTCAAATCTGAACCGCCTGCGAATACTCGGTAACAGATAATTGATGATCTCAGAATGCCTGAAGCCGGTTTGATCAAAAGTAATAAAATTCATCGCTAACAAAATTCTCTCCCTTTTCAAGTTGCACATGTCTGTTTTATGACGGAAACAAATATGCAATCCTCATACACGAACATCGATGAGATTGCATTGACGTAAGTTTGTTTTTCTTTACCATCCCAAGATAATAATCATTAATCATTGCATTTACAAAAACATGAACTATTTTAAATTATTTCAAATTCAAATTTGGCGCTGGTATTACAACTAATTTTCATTGGTTTGCGAGGTGCCAATGAAAGATTCTGTGAAGTGTAAAGTCAGTGTATTTACCCTGATATAACCTAAAAAATGTATTAACGTGATTAATAATAAGATGGTTTGATGAATAAAAATTTTGTACTTGGAAAATTAGAATGCTCAATTCATATTAGAATATCTTGAGCGTGATAATTTGAGGTTAGACAACTTACAAAGTTATAAATAATACAATTCGTCGTCCCATCTCCAAAAAGACAATAATTGGGTTACTGTGGAGGTTATGCAAGTGTTTGTTAAACACAAGTTGACTGTTGGCCCAGAAAATGGTAAGATTTAAATGTATTTGATATTTCGTATGTAAAATTTGAAGTAGCCTCGGGAAGAGAAAATAGTAGCATCGATATAAAATGTTACTTAGCTTTTTCAATCGTAGTGTTGAGCAGAATATATATCGGTGACTGCTAACCGATTGGTTAAATGCCTACCGATGGTATTTGTAGTGTAAATTGTCAATCGGCGCTACGAGAGCTACCCTTTATTAATTGAGGAGTAACTTTGTAAATTTAATGTGGTTTTATTGAAATATCGTAGAACGACAAGACTTTCGATGACAATCTGGAGGTGTTCGCAGTCGGCAACATTATCGAGGATATAAAAGCTGGTCTGCTTTAAGTAGCACTTATTCTGTATGACGAACTGAAATTCGGGCTAAGAATAAGTTACTTCAATTACTAAAAGTTACTTTTTTCACAAAAAGTTGATTACTTTTGTTTGGAAACAGTTAAGTCAGGGAAAATTCTTTGCAATTAAAAAAATGAAAAGTTAATTAAAAATAATAATAAAGATTATGTTTTTGATTTATTAAAATTAATAAATAATTTTTTAAATTTGTATTTAGCTGTTTTCCTTTCCATATTTAATTTTTTCACGTTAGCAAATATTGGAAAGTTAGGGGAAAATTACCAATTTTAATGATGAAAAACGTGAAGAAGTTGGAGAATTTCTTTTGAAAAGTTCAATGGAAATCTAATTTAATTGTTTTGGTTTAATAATTCAATTGTTTTTATATTAAACAATTTAATGGCCGTATTCAAAAATTCAACTATTTTGTTAAATAATTCAATTGTTTTGTTTAATAATTCGACTCTTTTGTTTAATTAATCAGCTATATTTGGTTCAATTAATTGGTCAATTCAAATATTGGTTTGAAAATTTAATTGGTTTTAGTTTAATAATTCTTTTATTTTTTTATTGTTCAACAATTTCATTATTCTTGATATTTGTTCAATAATTCAGTTATTTGATTCAACAATTCAATTGTTTTTGATTTAATAATTTAATCGTTTTTGTTCTACAATATAATTGTTTTGTCAAAAATGCAACTTTTTTGTTCAATAAATCAACTGTTTCGTTTAATAATTTAACTGATTTGTTCAGCTGTTTTGTCAATAATTCAACTGCATGGTTAAATAATCCAACTGCTTTGTTCGGCAGTTCAATTATTTTTAGTTTGACAATTCAATTGTTTTTAGTTCACAATTCAATTATGTTTGATTCAACATTTGTTCAATAATTCGGCTGTTTTGTTCAATAACTTAATTATTTTTGGTTTATTAACATAATTGTTTTTTGTTTAATAATTTATTTGTTTTTTGTTTATAATTCATTTGTTTTTTTTTGTTCAAAATTCAATTATTCTTGATGTTTGTTTAATAATTCAACTGTTTTGTTCAATAATTCTTATTTTTACTTATACAGGTTGGGGGGTCTAAAACCATTGAAAGTTTGCTTACGTAGTACTTGAACTC
Source organism: Lycocerus yunnanus (assembly GCA_036346125.1). Taxonomy (NCBI): domain Eukaryota; kingdom Metazoa; phylum Arthropoda; class Insecta; order Coleoptera; family Cantharidae; genus Lycocerus; species Lycocerus yunnanus. The sequence continues at coordinate 545,122 of JARFIX010000072.1, read as the reverse complement.
ATTTCATTTCAATTCATTTGTTTTTTTATGTACAACAGTTCAATTATCCATTGATAACCCTAACAATTCAACTGTTTTGTTTAAGAATTCAACTGTTTTTGGTGTAATAATATCATTAATGTTTGATCAGTAGTTCAGCTGTTTGGTTAATAATTCAACTGGTTTTTCAACAATTTAATTATTGTTGGTTTAATAAGTAGTTATTTTTCTAATAATAATCTAATAGTTTTTATTTAAAATTTATTAGGTTTTTTCCGTTTAACAATTCAACTGTTCGGTTTAATAATTCAGCTGTTGCATTGTTCCATAATTCAATTATTGTTTGTTTAATATGTAATAGTTTTGGCTTAATAATTTATTTCTTTTTTTTTTTTGTTAAACAATTCAGTTATTTTTGATGTTGGTCAATAATTCAGCTATTTGATTCAATAATTAATTAGTTTATTCAACAATTTAAATATTTGTGGTTTGAAAATTTAATTGGTTTTAGTTTAATAATTTAATCATTTTTAGTTTAATAATTCAGTCATATTTTGTTCTACAATGCAATTGTTTTGTTCAAAAATTCAACTGTTTTGGTAAATAATTCAACTGTTTCGTTTAATAATTCAGCTGCTTTGTTTAATAAATTTATCTGTTTGGTTTATGTCCGATTTCTTCACTTTGAGTTATCTATTAGTTAGCCAACTTATAGTTAAATTGACGAAATAACCAATCAGATGATTGATTTATTTATTTTTTGTCGTCTGATTGGTTATTTCATCAATTTAACTTTGCTAACTAATAGACAACACAAAGGAAAGAAATTGGCCATTAATCATTTAATTGTTTTAGTTGAATAATTCAATTGTTTTGGTTCAACAATTCAATTATTATTGATTTAACAGTTCAACTGTTTTGTTCAACAATTCAGTTGATACGTTCGACAATTTAAATATTTTGATTTAATAATTTACTTCTTTTTAGTTTAATAATTCAATTTTTGTTAATAAATTCAGTTGTTTGTTTAATAATTCACCTGTTTGGTTCAATAATTAACTGATTTATTCAACAATTCGAATTTTTTAGTTTGATTATTTAATTGGTTTAGATTTAATAATTCAATCGTGTTTAATAATTTGGTTTATTTTGGTTCAACAATGGAACAGTTTTGTTCAAAAATTCAACTTTTTTTTAAATAGTTGAACTGCTTTATTTAGCATTTCAATTATTTTTATTTTAATATGTAATTGTTTTTGGTTGAATAATTCAATTGTTTTTGGTGGAATAATTCAATTGTTTTCGATTCTCAATTCAATCATCCGTGATTCAACATTTGTTCAATAATTATTCGGTTATTTGGTTCAACTATTTAATTATTTTTTGTTTAATAATTTATTTATTGTTTTATTCAACAATTCAATTATTCTTGATATTTGTTTAATAATTCAACTGTTTTGTTCAATAATTCGGCTATTTGGTTTAATAATTTAATTGTTTTTGGTTTAAAAATGTATTTAGTTTTTTTGTTCAAAATTCAACTATCTTGAATGTTTATTCAGGAATTCAGCTGTTTGGTTCAATAATTCAACTTGTTTTTCAACAATTTCATTATTTTTGGTTTAATAATTCATTTGTTTTTTTTGTTAAACAATTCAATTATTCTTGATGTTTTTTAATAATTCAACTGTTTTGTTCAATAATTCGGTATCCAGGCGATTCGTCCCCAGACGATTCATCCCAGACCATACATCTCTGGACGATTCATCCCTCGGATGGTTCATCCAGCGAATGATTCATCCTACTGACAATTCATCCTGGGAGGATTGATTTTGGTTGATTGGTTTTCGTTTGATTATTTAATTGGTTTGAGCTTAATAATTCAATCATTTTTAGTTACATAATTCAGCCGTTTTTGGTTCTACAATGTAATTGTTTTGTTAAAAAATGCAATTGTTTTGTTGAATAATTCAACTGTTTTGTTTAATAATTCAACTGATTTGTTTAATAAATTCAACTGTTTTATCAATAATTTAGATGTTTGGTTTATGACTGATTTCTTCACTTTGAATTAATTTGACTAAATAACCAATCAGGTGATTGATTTGTTTGTTTTGTTGTCTTTTGATTGGTTATTTCGTCAATTTAACTGTAAGTTTGCTAACTAATAGATAACACGAAGTGAAGAAATTGGCCACTAATAATTCAACTACTTTGTTCATCAATTCAATTATTTTTAGTTAAATAATTGATTTTTTTGATTTGAAAATAATTCAATTATTTTTATTTAAATATTTAATTGTTTTAGTTGAATAATTTAATTGTTCTAGTTAAATAATTTAATTGTTTTAGTTGAATAATTTAATTGTTTTTGATTCAACATAGCAATTATTATTGATTCAACTGTTTTGTTAATTAATTCAACTGTTTCGTTCAATAATTCAACTGCTTTGTTTAATAAATTGATTAATACATTGTTTAATAAATGAGTTTTGCTCATGCTTTGTTCAACATTTCAATTATTTTTGGTTGAATAATTTAATTGTTTTTGGTTGAATAATTCATTTATTTTTGATTCAACGTTTATTCAATAATTCTGCTGCTTGGTTCAAATACCTGGTTTGTTTAATAAATTCTACTGTTTTGTGCAAAAAAGTTACTACTTTGTTCAAAAATGCATTTGTTTTGTTAAATAATTCTGTTTTGTTTAATAATTTTACTAGTTTGTTTACCAATTCAACAATTTTTGGTATAATAATGATTATAATAAATTCAATTGTTTTGTTCAATTTCTGCTGTTTGGTTCAAATAATTCAACTGGTTTGTTTAATAATCAAGTAGGTAAATTGTTCAACAGTAATCAATCACTTTTGATTTAGCAGTTCAATTCTTTGTCATTCAACAATTTAATTCTTCGATTTAAGAATTAAACTGTTTTGTTAAAGAATTCAACTGTTTTTTAATAGTTTTAACTGTTGTGTTCAATAATTTAGCTAATTTATGCAATAAATAATTCAATTATTTTTAATTTTGCTATTCAATTATTTTTTATTCAACAATTCAATTATTATATTTAATAATTCAACTGATTTTGTTCACAGTATGACTGTTATGTTGTATAATTCTGCTGTTTTGTTGAATAATTTGGCTCTTTTGTTTAATAAACTCAGCTGTTTTGTTCAATAATTCGACAGTTCTTTACATAAATTTAGCCATTTTTTCAATAAACTTCAACTGGTTTGTTAAACAATTGTCAAACAATTAAATAATTCTGCTGTTTTTTTTATAATTTTACTGGTTTGTTTAATAATTCAACTTTGGTAACAATTACTGAACATTACTAAATTAAAATTATTAAACAAAACAGCAAAATTATTTAATGAAACAGTTCCATTTTTGGACACAGTAGTAACTTTTTTGCTTAAAACAGTTGAATTGTTGAACAACCCAGTTGAATTACTGTACCAAGTTTAGAAAAGTCACAGGGAAAATTATCAATTTGATTTGGGGACAACCTGAAAAAATTAGGAAATTTGTTTCGGAAAACTTGGTGGGAACCCCGTCACTGATACAAAGAGAAGAAATAGCTGTTTTTTCATTTAGTTTTGTTAAAATTATAAAATAAATTTTTCTTTTTGTTCTCGACACAAGTAATTTACTTTTGTCTAGAACACAGGTACTTTTTACAGAACAAAAGGTAACTTTTGTGAGAAAATTTTCTTTCCGTGTCCTGTGAAGTTAAAATTTTTTTTTTAACTTACTTACCACCACCTTATGAATCCTTTTGTAAAGGACCAGCCCTTTTTTTTGTTTTGGATGAAACTTATAAAAAACACTACACCACCCCGTGCTGGGGGTTGTGTGAGGTTCTACTCACTAAATTCGCCTTCCTTTGCAGTACCGAGAACGGCTTCCGCATACTGCGTTCCTCGCAACCTCTTACCCGAACCGGAAAGTTGAACGTATTATTACAGAATATACAGGATTACCAGCGCAGCATCAGTCGAAATGGTCCTGTTTGCGCTGATTATGGTTTTTGAACTCGGGGCGAGGTTTTCAAGGTATTTTTCTACCTGGACCCTATACTGCTGCCACATAAAGCATTACGGAGTCGAAAACTCCACTCGGCAATCTTCTTTTGGCTTCCGAGGCCCATGGATGTTTGGTTTGATCTGTCAATTCCCTCGTCTTGGATGAGGCGCTGATGACATGTCCCCTATTGGTTCTTCTCGGATGTCTCTTCCACACACAACATACCGATCTCATATAAATCATCGCACTCAATCACCGGGCCTAGCGAATTTGGTTAATTCCTCCAGAGATTCGGAAACTATCTATTGGACCGCAGCATTGAGATGTTTTGGATCATACGTTTCAATCTCCTCTGGTTTTAACGGTTGAAAATTTCACTATATTTCCTTAGTCGTTGCTAACGGGACATTTTTAATTCCTTCGAATAATCTCAAAGTGCTAATCTCCACTCGAAAAAAACCTGGTACGGTTTATCCTTTTACGGTCTCATTTGAAACAAAAGAAAACAGATTTTACGTAAATGAAAACATTTGGTGGGAATGACAGCAGATTTGTCACAAACGAAAAATGATTTGCAGCAAATGAAAACTGATGTGCTTCCATTTTGCATTTGCGGTAAATTAGTTTTTATTTATGGCAAATTTGCTTCTGCTTTTATTGTGTTGTAACAATTTCCAAATTTAAGTAATCCAATTTTCATTCGCGGTTTTACCGCAGATTAATTGGCTGAAATTTTGTTATTAATCTTTCGTTTGTTGCAGGACACCCCAAGCCTTTCAAATAGCGACTTTCAAATTAAGACAGAAGAAATAGAAATCAAGTTGGAAGAATTGCACCATTCCATCGACATTAAAGAAGACGCTTCATTTCTGGAATGTCAAACAGATGGAAAACCGCAGGGGAGTCGTCAGAAATCGTTTGTATGTGAACTTTGTAGCTACAAATCTAAACGTAAAGGCGATTTAAAGAGACATTTAAGAATTCATTCAGGAGAGAAACCGTTTCAATGTGAAATATGTGATTATAAATGTTCCGATGGAGCCAATTTAAGAAAGCATTTAATAATTCATTCTCAAGAAAAACCGTTTTCATGTGAAATTTGCGACTTTACAACTGCACATAAAGAGAGCTTAAAAATTCATTTTAGAATTCATTCGGGCGAGAAACCGTTCCTTTGTGATATTTGCGATCTAGCATTTCCAGTTACGGGATGTTTGAAAAGGCACTTGAAGGTTCACAGTGGCGAGAAGCCGTTTATGTGTGAACTTTGCGACTATAAATGTGCACGTAAAGGAGATTTGAAAAGCCATGTGAGAACTCATACTGGCGATAAACCGTTCATATGTCTACTTTGTGACTTTAAATGTTCCGAGAGAGGAAATTTAAAACGGCACATAGGAATTCATACTGGCGACAAGCGGTTTATATGTGAAATATGTAACTATAAATGTGCGTCGAAAGGAAATTTAAACAGGCATTTGAGAACTCATACTGGCGACAAGCCGTTTGCCTGTGAAATTTGTGAATTTAAATGTGGAAGTAATGGCGATTTGAAAAGGCATTTCAGAACACATACAGGCGACAAACCGTTCAAATGTGAAATTTGTGACTATAAATGTGCAGAAAATGGAAATTTAAACAAGCACTTGAGAACTCATACGACCGAGAAGTCGTTTTCGTGTAGAATTTGCAATATGAAATTTACGCGTAGAGAGGGATTAAAAATGCATTTAAGAACGCACACAGGTGACAGACCGTTTAGATGTAACATTTGTGACTTTAATTTTGCATATAGAGGAAATTTAAAAAAGCACTTAAGAACTCATACCGGTGAGAAACCGTACTCGTGTAGCATTTGTAGTTTAAACTTCGCGCGTAAAGACAGCTTAAAAGTGCATTTTAAAGCTCATACCAATCATGAATAATTTCGAAAACTTAAATTATTATATCTAAAATTTAGAGGTACTTTTTCCAAACCTTGAATAATAAATTTTTCCCACTATTAAAGCTTAAACTTTTTTCCCTATTTTTAGCAGAGGTAGCTTGCCAGACTGACATCACATGTTTCTGTAAACTTTTTTTTAGGCTTGCATACAAAAAAGCCTTATGATCTGGCTCGTGTTCGTTTATCCGAACCATCTATTAATAATGTGGATGGCCGGACAGACACGTAAATGGATTATCGAGATTCGATCACAAACTCTACAAGCAAACGGTTTCTCGCTGGAATAGATTCATAAATGGCTTTTTAAGTTGTACTTTAGAGAACATCTAAAATTACAAATTGTACATGCAAACGGTGTCTCGGATGCTCCAAACTTTCAATTGCGTAGGTCTTATAATTGCACATTTTACAAGAATATATTATTAAACTGTGTACCAATGAGGCCATAACGGAAACTTTACTACGATTAATAGTGTATGATACTTTATGCTCTACGGAATGCATTTTTACATGTTTCTGTAATTGTAATTCACTGGTAAATATTTTTTACATACCCGACATTCAAATTGCTTGTACATTTTTGATTCGTGAATCGAAGGTTCTTCTTTAATGTCCATTGAATGATGTAGGCCTTCTGACTCTGATTTCTTAATTTTTAGGAAAATACCACCTCAAACAAACAAAGATTAATGAAAATCGGTAATAATATTATAGCATTTGCACTTACAAATAGCAAACAAATAATGCATACTCATAGTAACGATTAACAATTGAAAATCATAATGTGATTATTATTTCAAGACAAGTTGTTCTCATATTTTCTTTCATAACAAACTTGCAATCAGAGCAATACCAAGTATAACAATCAAATCAAGTCAATAACGATACTGTTTTAATTAATAACCAATCGTGCAGATGAATATTGACGTTTTTCTCTATCTCAGCAGTTTGTCCGAATTTTCGTGAGGTCGATATTGAATAAAAGTATCCAAACCTAACCGACTTGTGTTTTATTTTCTGGCTGGGTTATTTTGTTTTCAATTTAAGTTTCGAAAGGTTAATTCAAGGCATAAAGTCATCTTCGTTTATTTTACGTGTTTTGCTTATCTGTTCAATTAACTAGAGACGCCACTGGGTGAGTAGATGTGGATGTTAGATATGCCACTGGTTTGCTTTTGGTTAATTGACATCTTGGGGTTATGGTTCAACTACTGTTTGTTTTTATCTATTCAAAGACGTTGGGTTACTATTTACCAGGGCCGTAGCCAGGATTTCATTGCGAGAGGGCCACTTATAAAAATTTTCCAACTTGAAAGTGCCTACACCTATTTATTTTCAAAATTCCAAGTTTTTACTTTCAAATAGAATTTTTTTTACATTTGGAGGGGGGCACGAGCCCCCCACCCCCTGAACATGGGCCTGCTTACTCATAATCTGTACACATTGAATGTTTTGCTTATGAACAGTGAGGCACTGGAGGGTGTTCCACACCCCAGACCCCCGGTTGGTGCAGTTTATTTTTTATCAGAATGAACCGAAGATGTCAGCATAACCGATCTAGAAAAAAGAAGTTATCCTAACTTTAACAAGTCATACTCATGTAACTTATACCTCAATTAACCCTAATTATAAACCATACTTTTAGAAACCGGGGGTAAACCCCAAGTACACTCAAACTGTGAAAGATAAATTTGCAAGCTTATGCTTATAAGTATTAAGCGATTAATAGTAAAAGATTTTAGCACGAGAAATATAAAACAGAAACCGAGAATTTGGGGATGAATTCCCCAGAATAATAAGTCTTCGTTCTCAAGAAAGCCAAAGCGCTGTAATAAACTTTATTCATAATCTGTAAACATTGAATGTTTTGCCTTTCAAGAGTGAGGCACTGGACGGTGTTTTACACCCCCCAGACCCCCCGGTTTGTGCAGTTTATTTTTTATTAGAAATAAATTGAAGATATCAACATCTCCTGATTTAGAAAAACTAATAATTAATCCTAACTTTATCAAGTCACACTCAAGTAACTATTTTTCCAATTAGCCCAAATAATAAACTATACTCTTGAGACGCTGGGGTGTGGAGCACCCCAGGTACATCAAACTGGACAAATAAGTTTGCAAACTTATGCTCATAAGTATTAAGCGATTAATAGTAAAAGATTTTAGCACGAAAATATAAAACAGAAACCGAGAATTTGGGGGATGAATTCCCCCCAGAATAATAAGTCTTCGTTCTCAAGAAAGCCAAAGCGCTGTAATAAACTTTATTCATAATCTGTAAACATTGAATGTTTTGCCTTTCAACAGTGAGGCACTGGAGGGTGTTCCACACCCCCAGACCCCCCGGTTTGTGCAGTTTATTTTTTATTAGAAATAAATTGAAGATATCAACATCTCCTGATTTAGAAAAACTAATAATTAATCCTAACTTTATCAAGTCACACTCAAGTAACTATTTTTACCATTAGCCCAAATAATAAACTATACTCTTGAAGACCGGGGGGTCTGGGGTGTGGAGCACCCCAGGTACACTCAAACTGAGACAAATAAGTTTGCAAACTTATGCTCATAAGTATCAAGCGATTAATAGTAAAATATTTTAGCACGAGAAATATAAAACAGAAACTGAGAATTTGGGGGATGAATTCCCCCCAGAATAATAAGTCTTCGTTCTCAAGAAAGCCAAAGCGCTGTAATAAACTTTATTCATAATCTGTAAACATTGAATGTTTTGTCTTTCAACAGTGAGGCACTGGAGGGTGTTCCACACCCCCCAGACCCCCCGGTTTGTGCAGTTTATTTTTTATTAGAAATAAATTGAAGATATCAGTATCTCCCGATTTAGAAAAACTAATAACTAATCCTAACTTTAGTCACACTCAAGTAACTAATTAGCCCAAATTATAAACTATACTCTTGGAGACCGGGGGGTCTGGGGTGTGGAGCACCCCAGGTACACTCAAACTGAGACAAATAAGTTTGCAAACTTATGCTCATAAGTATTAAGCGATTAATTGTAAACGATTTTAGCACGAGAAATATAAAACAGAGACCGAGAATTGGGGGATAATTTCCAGAATAATAAGTCATCGTTCTCAAGAAGCCAAAGCGCTTAATAAACTTTATTCATAATCTGTAAACATTGAATGTTTTGCCTTTAACAGTGAGGCACTGGAGGGTGTTCCACACCCCAGACCGGTTGTGCAGTTTATTTTTATTAAATAAATTGAAGATATCAACATCTCCTGATTTAGAAAAATATGTAGAAAACTAATAATTAATACTAACTTTAACAAGTCACACTTAAGTAACTAATTTTCCAATTAGCTCAAATTATAAACTATACTCTTAAAGACCGGGGTCTGGGGTGTGGAGCACCCCCAGGTACACTTAAACTGCGATAATAAGTTTGCAAACTTATGTTCATAAGTATTAAGCGATTAATAATAAAAGATTTTAGCACGAGAAATATAAAACAGAGACCGAGAATTTGGGGGTACAAATTCCCCAGAATAATTTGTTCTCAAGAAAACCAAAGCGCTATAATAAACTTTATTCATAATCTGTAAACATTGAATGTTTTGCCTTTCAACAACGAGGCACTGGAGGAACGTGCACCCTCTGGCTATGGGGCTGCTTACTCTAATCTGTAAACATTGAATGTTTTGCCTTTCAACAGTGAGGCACTGGAGGGTGTTCCACACCCCCCAGACTCCCCGGTTTGTGCAGTTTATTTTTTTCAGAAATAAATTGAAAATATCAGCATCTCCCGTTCTAGAAAAATCTCTAAAAAAACTAATTAATCCTAACTTTAACAAGTCACATTGAAGTAACTAGTATCTCAATTAGCCCAAATTATAAACTATACTCTTGTGTGGGGCCACGGACTGGGGGGTGTGGAGCACGCCCCAGGTACATTTAAACTGTGCTTGATAACTTGGCAAATTTATGATCACAAGTATTAAGCGATTAATAGTAAACGATTATAGCACAATATAAAGCAGCGACCAAGAATTGGGGGGATTATGAATTCCCCCCCAGAATAATATGTCATTGTTCTCTAGAAAACCAAAGCGTTATAATACACCTTACTAGCAGGTCCGTAGCTAGGATTTCATTTCGGCGGGGAGCAATTGTAAAAATTTTCAAACTTGAAAATACCTAAATCTATTTATTTTTAAAATTCAAATATTTTTAACATTTGGGGGGACCCCGGCTTGACCGATCGGGCGTGAAATAATTGTATAATATACAAGCTTTTTTTGTTTCTAAATTTGAAAGAGGAGGAAAACAAAAAGTTTTGGAAAGGAGGGCGGAGGTATGTTAATTTCGAAACAATAGAAAATGTCCTAATATAATTCTGTCAATATAAAGGTAAATATGACGGGACAGATCCGTTCATTCGAGTACCATATTTGTTAATTACATATTACGTACTATGGGAATTTTGTCATAATGCCCTTTGGGTTATCGAAGAGTCCCGCGATTTGACAAAGGTGGATGGATACATTACTGCGGTACGAATTAATCCCACATGTGTTTTGTTATTTAATTACTTTTGAAGAAGACTTGCGTATTTTTGATAGGGTTTTTAAGACGTTGCGCGATGAAAATATAACTATAAAAAGAGAAAAATATATTTATAAAAAATATTTATTATAATTTTATTTCTTTGGTTGAATTTGACAACTTATATTACCCAATTTTTTCTTTCAAGAAAATTCAGCGTAGGAGGAGATTTGCGGTATCTGTATGGCAAGTGCCAAAGAATATCTTGCCGAACCAATTTACCACTGCAATATTTGACATTGTATTTTACTAGTAAAACTATTAACACTCTCAGCGAGTTTGTTAGGGCCACCACTAGGCGGTACGTGCAAAAGGTTTATATAAAAACCTTTTGCTATATTGCTATGTTAGCCATACTTTTTTACCGTACCAAAAAGTTGTCCGAGTGCAAACCAAGAAGTATTTCTAATTACCTAGGAAATTTCTTAAGTCTTGATAGTAAAGTTACCATGTGTTCTAGGTGATTGAGACGTCAAGATGCAGCTCGTGGTCACACTAGGCCGAAACCACTTATTATCTCCTGAAAAGTTAACGTTTTCTATCAAAACTGAAGACGACTGTATGTCCCCCACGTTAGCTTCAAACGCCGTTGCAGTTTTTCTTAAGACTTTATAACAGGAATTTGTAACTTCCGCCATTCCTGTTGAGTTTAGTCCCTTGAGTTTTGTCAAGTTTGCATATAAGGTGAGAGTAAAGTTGGCACTATGTTTTCCTAAGAGATAAGCCCGCATTTTGATAAAAGGGCAGTGCTCGACCAACACCCTAAGAGCGCCCATGTATTTAATTTTAATTTGGTGCAAATTTTCGTGTTAAACCTACTGTGATTATTTCATCCTCCATATCACAGGTAAATTACATTCAACTTTGTTTCTCCGATTCTTACCACTTATTTTTAGTGGGTTTTAATGCCAGGTTTAAGAATCTGTTTGGTTGCATTTCCACCGCATATTCTAGTTGAATTTTTGCAATGTCGTCAAGACGTTATCTTTGCCGACCGTTACACCTGGGATGATAAGGAAAATTTAGCCCACTGATAAAAGTCGACCTTCGTCAATTTATTTCTACATTGGAGCTGGTTTAGGAAAATTATTCTTCATATTTCCTTGGATTTTGGACTGTTGCGTTTTTTTGGATAATGGGGTCATTGCATTATTTTGGGACGATGGTATCATTTGAAGATTTGTGGAGCTTCTGTTATGCTCCAGTCAAGATGCCAGTTGTTCTTTGGCAGGCCCTTATTTTTTTCCACGATGGCAGCGGTTCCTTCCATGTTTTCCCCTCCGTTTGAAGTTGGACGAAGCGTTGTAATGAACCATTACTATGAATTTGTGTAGTTTGTTATTCAATTTTCAACATTGGTGGTTGACGTTGTCGACCTGAAGTTATGTTTAATCCATTCTTGTGTCTTTATTTGATTTTAGTAAACTTCCGGAGATAACCTGATGTAGGACGATGACGTGATTTACTCGGAAATTAAAGGTAACCCGAAATGGAAGGTATTTTAAAGATTCGATCCATCATTTTGGAAGTCTCTAGGTAAGTGAGCTATGTCAATGAAGATTCGGGGATGTGTGTTTTAACTGCGCTTCAGGTGCGACTTTTGATTTAACGTCAACGATTTTCACAACAAGAATTCAATTGTTGAACAATTCATAGTAATGGGGAGTCGACTTGAACCACCACTAGCCTTCAGCTGGTGTGGTTGTATTTTGCTTTAAGAAGTTTACCCCTCAGGTAAACTTTCTTATAACCCTTGTGTTTTCATTATTTTAGCCTGTAGCCTTTAGCTACTTGCTAATGTTACTTGCTTTGTTTTTTTATTTTTCATTATGTGTTTGTTCTGATAAGGAATTGAAAATAAATGTCACACCAACTGTTTACTATCTTTGCTTTTGTTAAATTAAACAATTCTTCCTTCTTATAAGTTTTATTTACCTTAGCTGGCGCCCTATTAACATCATTTTTTCTCATACTGAGCAATGCATTTTAGTTACGAACCACCCCCTCGCATACCGGCTAAATACTTAAATGTATATGAGTTAGCTGACCGTTAATAACAGCTACGGTCAATCAAGCGGCTAGTGTGGCAAAATTAAAATTTCTGCAATTATTGTTACAACTTTCGTCAGCCATCAGCTATTTTGTTTTTGAGTTGGAACATCAGCTTCTCTGATACCTTCAAGCCCAAGTATCTGGTCTACTTCACATATTTGATCAAAGTTTGATGGTTACTGGTTTGGTTTTGATAAGAAAATGAGATAAATTTCCAAGTGTTGTAATCTCGTAGTATAGTAAAAATAATCGTAAATGTGTGCATCCCAAGTACTTTTATCTAATCAGTGACTGTTTGTTAATGTAGGCATGAGAGAACTCAGGCCAAATAAACATTTCCAAGGAAAGCCCCCTTTCTCATATTCAAAATTTGAATCAAAAATTATCTTCATCGTTTGTTGAAATGTAACCTAAAATTGATTGTTGTCAAAATTTAAAGGTTAGGTTAGCTGTCAAAACAAACATCAGAAACAGCTTATCAACTCCTGAATTCGTTGTAACTTATGAGTTACGACAAGAGTGATTTGAAAATTTCCCAATCGATTAATCAAAGTTTATCGATTAAAAATAATATTATTTGTCTGCACTTTCCTTAACTGCACCATCTTATCTTATCGATGATGCATCACAAAAGGTTCGTTAACACATCGAAGTAGTATTTATCAATCTAATAAATATTATTAACTTAATTTTTCCTTAGTGTAGGACAAAGCTTCCTCCAAAATGGACATTCCGGGAAACTTACCGATCGAAATTTTTCATGAAGTTTTGTTATATTTACCCCCACGTGATTTGCATAATGCGTGGAAATGTTGTGAAAAATGGAGAAACCGCATGCAAACCTTCTGGAAGAAAAATGTCGGATAGAAAATTACGTCGAGGGTAAGGATGACTTAGAATCGGAATTTTATCGAAACTTTGTTAAAGGATTATCCCGCTGGGAGGTGAGTTTGGTTATTTCACTATACAAGATGTTTCGTTAAGTATTGCACGTTCATCGTCTCTTAAATGATGCAGATTTTTTAGGGTATTTACATGTACAACAGTAAATTGAGAGAAAATTGGCTTAACTTATCTTTTACCGTTAAAATTTGTGTAAACGTGGACGAAATTCAACGAATACCGTATTTTTGCGGCGATGTGATAGTTGCAACCACTGGTAGAAACGAACTTTGGGTTATCGATAGTACTACTGGAGTGGTAAGAAGGGATAAGATCGTACACTATTTTTTTTAATTCTTTTTTTTACAGGTAAACAGTCGTTTTGACCCTCAGTGTCGCCAAGGAGTTGTAACCATCAAAGCCGTAGAAAAAATGATAACAGGTTACTTGTCATACTGGAACAAAAAATTATGATGATGAAGATGGCTTGAATTTTTCCACCATAATGCATATTAAAGAGTGGAATATGGATACTAAAGATTTATTAAAAGAATTAGAAATGAACGTTTTTGGTTTCATCCAGGAAGTGATAATTCATAGAAATCTGTAAGGACGTTATCTTTTGCCAATCCTAACTATACGCTTTCTTCTTGTAGAATTACGTTTATAACGGATATTTACGACATGTACATATATAACACCCAAAAAGAAGATGTAGTCTTCCAGCGATGCAATGTCAGAAGCGTATATCATTATAAGGACAAAATTTTAATGGGAAACCATAGGGGAACAATACTAATGATGGATTTAAATTATATAGAATTAATGACGCTTCAATGCTGTACGGATGAAAAACAAATCGCCGATATAAAGGTAAAAAAAAAAAAACGACGATATATCCGTTCATTGGGAATTTTCTCGTATGCCATTTGGTCATTCAAAGAGTCCTGCAACTTGGCAAAGGTTGATGGATAGATACAGTTCTACTGTTATTTATAGTTATTTAGACAACATTGCCTTAGTTGCCGATACCTTTGAAGAACAATTGAGTATTCAAGCAAGAAAATGTCAGTATTGTCGTTTTTAATCATATATTTCATTACTCTAAAGACAATATTACTAAGGACTTTACTACAATATATCTATATATTTTTAGATGGAAGGAAATTATTTAGTTTGTCTGTGCGAAAGCCGTAATAATACATACCAACATCTTGGTCGGGCTTGCATTTGGAATATTAAAAAACGGATCAAATTATATGAGGTTCAGAATGTGGTACAGCTTTAAAGATGAATTAAAAATTTTTTTAAACGAAAATAGACTGTGTTACCACCATGCAAGTTCTGATGGATTTTATTTTATGTTTAAGTTATGCCGTTTGGATACAGGAGAGTGTCTCTTAAACGGTAAATATATTTTTACTTTAATAAATGAAAAGTAGCCTGTTTATTTAAGTTAAGCACACGAATATCATCAATTATTTCATTACGAAAGATTTTTATCAGAAAAGTCACAACAGAGTTTAGTAACAAAAATTGACAGGCTCTCATCAGTTATTTTAGAGAACATCACAATTTTATTTATTAAAATAATTTGTTTTATTTTGTATTTTGCAAATGCACCATTGTTTCGTCAATTTTTAGTTTTACAAAAAAATTATTTTTTATGGGAAGAATATGGAAGCTTCACTACAAACGACTTTTTGGTAATTGAAAAAAATTATCTCAGCTCTCATTTGTTGAAAATGTGGTCCATTAAAACTGGAGAATTGATTGTCGACTTGTATTTACCTTTCAAGTTCACAAGTGAATTTTTCAACGCTTCTATTGGACGAAGGAAAACTAAAAGCAAATTTGTGTATTTTGAATATGACGACACCGTAATGCCTTGCAAATGTGTTTTAAAAATAGTAGATTTTCAAGCTAAAATTAAAATATAAACATAAATATCCTTTTTGGGATCTGTAGCTTAATTTTAAATAAAAGAATAAGTAAAATAGCAAAATGGGTGTGAAATACGTAAGGATTCAAATCGGACTCAGCGAAGGGGATTTGCTGTATCTGCATGGTGAGTGCTTACTGAGCCAGCTAATATTTAACATTGTATTTCATTCGTAAAAATATTAACATCTCCCAGCAAGTTACTCTTAGATCTACATAAGGGCGCATTGCTATGTTAGAAGCTACAAGTTGTCACATTTTTCCCTTTACCTTACCAAAAAGTTGTCCGAGTGTGAACCAAGCGTTATTTCTAATTTTTTTATTTCCCGCCATCTATCAGGTAAGCTCTAAGCGTCCACCTCGACATATCCCCGTAGTACTAGTATTTTCCGTTCGAATTTGAGACTGATAAAACTCGTGGGTAGACAACGTGATGTCGATAACTGCATTGGCCACTCCCCCAATGAAGAAGCTCGCACACCAGGTATTGGTCCATCAGCTACGTACGAGTAACGTAGGCTCCACCTTTAGGTAATTACGCCCTCCCGGCCTCGCTCGGTGAAAATACGTTCAGTAGCGTTGCGTAGAGTTGTTCCCTTTCTTCTACCTTAAAAATTGTGCGTCAATAACAATGCAATGGGTCGGCTCGCTTTGAGGTTTTCCAATCTTTACGATGACCTGACTTGTCTTAAATTAAATAAATAATGACATGCGATCAAATTTGATAATTAAATGTCTACTTGCACAGAGGATAATTAGTTAATACCTTCAGTTTTTGTTTTTTCAATCTCAGGTAATATTTACTGTTGTTTAATTTAGTTTGAAAACTGCGTACAAAAAACCATGATTATAAATAATATCCTTTATAAGAAATAACATTTATATGATTTGACCGTCGATATAATCGCATATTTTGACACGCGATGATCATAGATAAGAGAGATTATTACATTTATTGAATATTGTACGTAAGTTTATTTACTTTTTAAAGGTAAAAGATTGCTATTTTTAGATTAATTGACTTTGCATGTAATATTTTGTCAAAAACAATAAATTATTATATTGCTGTGACTAACCCATAGACGTGCTATATATTTTTTCGTGCGAGGTAAAATTTGTTCAAACCTCTTGACGGTTGTCTAATTATGTTTAGAAAAAGGATTGCTTCTGCCATTTTATTAATTTCACTAGCATACTACTGAGGGTTGACTTTGTTTTATTAAATAAAACGTAAACAGATTATTTTGAGATTTGGCAGATAAATTCCTTTAATTGCTTTAATTAATTATTTCAAATTTTATCTTATTTGGTCCAAGATCTTCCGAGTTATCATTTAAAATTTCTATCAACCATATGGTATTTCCGCCCCCGTTTATTATTAATTTCATTTGTTCTCTTTTGCATTTTATTTTATTTTTATACTATTGAGGACTACTGATGTAGATAATTCAATAAATAATAAATTTGCTTTACAAAATCTCAAGTGCCACACTCGCACTTATAACTCCTGATTAGCTTATCTTATCGCCGATGCTTTCCATTAATTTGGCCAACACGTTGATGTAATTTAATCTGATTAAATTCTTTTTAGTGAGTCAAAGCCGAAGGCTTCTCAAATGCAGACATGAACAACTTAACTGAAATCACCGAAGCAATGGAACAATGTGATACCAAAATGGACATTCCTGGAAACTTACCGATCGAAATTTTTCATGAAGTTTTGCTATTTTTATCGCCGACTGATTTGCATAACGCGTGGAACTGTTGCACAAAGTGGAGAAACCGTATGAATATTGAGTCTTTTTGGAAGAGAAAGTGTTTGACCGAAAAATACTCCGAGTGCAAGAACGACGTAGACTCAGAATTTTATCGAAACTTTATGAAAGGTTTTTCTCACTGGAGGGTAAGCTAAATTTTTAATTAAACTTTGTACTTGAAGTGTTTTCTCTGTTTGAAAATTACGGAATGGTATAATTCGCCGGGAGCGTTTCACGTCAGCTCTTTCGGCCAGTTCGTAGCCGGTTTTAGTATTTGCGGGTTTGAGTTTCCATTTCTCTCTAACATCCCGTGCCGTTAACCTCCACATTTGGGAGATCGGTACGACATGAGGAATAATTCGTGGTTTTTACAGAAAAATGGTTTTACAGCAAAGTAGCAATAAAATGTCCGAAAGTCTGTTATTACCGCTTAAGTCTTTTCTAGAATACAGAAGAAGGTTTTTTTAGGGTGTCTACCTGTACAACAACAAGTTAAAAGAAAATTGGCTTAACCTAAAATATACCGTTAAAATTTTCGATGCTATACCAGCGGAGAAGATCGGAAAAATTTATTATTTTAGTGGCGATATTATTGTTGGAAGTATTACTTTTTCGACCACCCTGTGGGTAATCGACTATAGGACTGGAGCCGTAAGCATCAGTACGGTCATATACAATTTATATTTATATCTTTTTTTTCGTAGATGAAAAATCGTTTTAACCCACAGTGCGGAGCAAACCTTATAGCCGCCGTTGAAATAGTTGATAACAGGTTAATTGCCGTACTTATAGAAGAGAAATATGTCGACAAGGAGTATAGTACAACAATGCACGTTAATATTTGGAACATTGATACTGGAGAATTACTGACAGAATTGAAAGAGGAGGGTTTTGATTATATCGATAGATCGAAAGTGATAATTCATAAAGACCTGTAAGAACGCCATCTTTCGGCAACCTCAACTAATGTTTTCTTTTTTAGAATTACCTTAGTATCGCATCCTTATGCAGGATACGTATATAATATCAAAAGGAAGTTCTGGAGTTTGAGCGATGTTGTGTAAGCAGCATATGTTATTATAACGACAAAATCGTAACGGGAAACCACGCGGGAACGATAGTAATGATGGACTTGGATTATAAAGAATTAATGACGTTTAAATGCTGTACCGATCAACGAACGATTATCGATATCAAGGTAAATGCCTGCTGCTGAACGTCTGAATTGAGGAGTAGCACAATATGAAAGTAGGTAATTTGAGAATTAATCTGATGAGCAATAAAGAATTTTGTTCTTAATCTTACGTATTAAACCTCCATGAGTTGTTGTACTAAGCGGATTCTGGCCCACTTTTGATATCAATTTAATCCAGATTTTGATTCTCTGTTTAATTAAGTAAAATCCGCGGTTTTGGAGATTAATTAAAGATAAATCCGCGGTATTAGGGTTAAATTATATTAATTCCATTGTATTACAAGATTTGCTTAAAAATTTTTCAAGAGTTTGATATGCAAATCTCAATCATTCATTTCATTGTCAGATCCCATGCCTTCAACATCTAACATTTCGTGATCTGTTTTGACTGGGATATATTTTTAACGAGTTTTTCGATGTTGAAGGCATCGGCATCTATATAATAAATAAATATTCGAATTCTAAATTATTTTTAACCTTAAATAAGTAGTAATTACACGTTACATTTTAATAAACAATATAGAACAACTTAAGACTATGTTTAAAATAATTTTTGCATTTTCAAACATATCCGCGTCAGTTTTATCATTACAAATGATAAGTTACACCCGCAAAATTGCTTAAGATGGCAAGAGATTACAATTTTGACTTTTTATGCCCTTTTTTAAGAAATTTAAGCTCTTATAATTTCTTTAGAGAATTTTTAATTTCGTATTTGTGAACTACTTCCAAAATATTTTATTTTTGCTTGGTCTAAATACAGAAAGCATATCAATATTAAGATTTATATAATCTTAAATTAAACTGTAATATATTGCTATGTGTTTTGGTTTTGTTTACAATATGACTGTTTTGTTCAACAATTATTCTGCTGTTTTGTTGAATAATTTCGCTGCTTTGTTTAATAAATTCAGCTGTTTTGTTCAATAATTCGACTGTAATTTAAATAATATTAAAAACATTATTATTCGCCATTTCTTCAATAAACATCAGCTGTTTTGTTCAGTAATTCAGCTGTTTTGTGCAATAATCAACTAGGTAATTTATTCAACATTAATTCAATCTCCTTTGATTTAGCAGTTAAATTCTTTGTCATTCAACAATTCAATTGTTATATTTAAGAATTCAACTGTTTTGCTAAGAATTCGATTGCTTTTTTCGATAATTTTTACTGTTTTGTTCAATAATTCAACTAATTTATTCAACAATAATTCATCTGTTTTTGTTTACAATATTACTGTTTTGTTCAATAATTCTAAGTTTTAATAATAAATTCAACTGTTTTCTTCAGTCAATTCAGCTGTTTTGTTTAATAATTTAGCTGTTTTGTGCAATAATTCAACAGTAATTCAATCACTTTTGATTTAGCAGGTCAATTCTTTGTCATGCAACAATTCAATTGATATATTTAAAATTCAACTGTTTTGTTAAAAATTCAGCTGGTTTGTTCAATAAACAAGTAGGTATAATTTGTTCGACAGTAATTCAATTATTTTTGATTTAACAATTCAATTTGTTTTGATTCAACAATTCAATTATTATATTTAATAATTCAACTGTTTTGTTTACCATATGACTGTTATGTTGAATGATTTTGCTGTTTTGTTTGTTTTATAATTCTACGTTTTGATAAATAATTCAACTGTTTCCTTCAATAAAATCAGCGGTTTCCTTCAATATAATCAGCTGTTTTGCTCAATAATTAGACTGTTTTTTAAAAAATTTACCCTATTTTGTTCAATAAACTTCAGCTGTTTTGTTCAATAATTCAACTAATTTATTCAATAAAAATTCAATTATTTTTAATTTAGCAATTCAATTATTTTTGTTCGACAAAAATAGTAATTCAACTGTTTTTGTTTACAATATGACTGTTTTGTTTAAAAATTTTACGTTTTGATAAATAATTCAACTATTTCCTTCAATAAAATCAGCTGTTTTGTTCAATAAACTTCAGCTGTTCTGCTTAATAATTCAACTAATTTATTCAACAATAACTCATCTGGTTTTGTTTACAATATAACTATTTTGTTCAATAATTTTACGTTTTGATAAGTAATTCAACTGTATTCTTCAATAAATGCAGCTGTTTTGTTCAATAATTAAACTAATTTATTCAACAATAATTCATCTGTTTTTGTTAATAATATGGCCATTTTGTTCAATAATTCACCTGTTTTGTTTAATAATCAAGTAAGTAAATTGTTCAACAGTAATCAATCACTTTTGATTTAGCAGTTCAATTCTTTGTTATTCAGCAATTTAATTGTTCTATTTAAGAATTCAACTGTTTTGTTAAAGAATTCAACTGTTTTTAATAGTTTTAACTGTTCTGTTCAATAATTCAACTAATTTATGCAATAATTTAATTATTTTTATTCAACAATTAAATTATTATATTTAATAATTCAACTGTTTTTGTTCACAATATGACTGTTATGTTGAATAATTCTGCAGTTTTTTTGAATAATTTGGCTCTTTTGTTTAATAAACTCAGCTGTTTTGTTCAATAATTCGACAGTTCTTTACATAAATTTAGCCATTTTTTCAATAAACTTCAACTGTTTGGTTCAATAATTCAATTAATTTATTCAACAATAATACAAATATTTTTTCAATTCAAATATTAAATATTAATACAAAAATAATAATTCAACTTGCTTTGTTTACAATATGACTATTTTGTTCAATAATTTTACGTTTTGATAAGTAATTCAACGGTTTTCTTCAATAAATTCAGCTGTTTTGTTCAATAATCAAGTACCTAGGTAATTTGTTCATCAGTAATTCAATCACTTTTGATTTAGAGTTCCATTTTTGTCATTTAACAATGCAATTGTTATATTTAAGAATTCAACTCTTTTATTAAAGAAGTCAACTGTTATTTTCTATAATTTTAGCTGTTTTGTTCAATAATTCAACTAATTTATTCAATTAATAATTCATCTGTTTTAGTTTACTATATGACTGTTTTATTTAATAATTCTACTTTTTGATAAAATATCAACTGTTTTCTTTAATAATATCAGCTGTTCTGTTCAATAATTCTGCTGTTTTGTTCAATAATTCAACTAATTTATTCAATTAACAATTTATCTGTTTTATGCCCGGTTTCATAAAACATTTAAACTGCGATTTCGGCTTAAATTTCGGCTTAAATGTCAAATGGGTTTCATAAAACATTTGGCTTATCCAAAATATTTAAACCTCGATATAAACTACGATTATAACACATTTGGGTTTCACAAATAAATTTAAGCCATTTTTTTTAAGCCGAGATGTCAGTCATTTCGCCAACTTTATAACTAAAAATTTGTCATAAATATTAACATGAACTGCAGTAGCACGCTATATTTTTATAAAATTAGGATTACTATAAGCTTATTCTAGTTCAGTTTGGTTTCGGTTTCACAAAAAATTAAGGCTCAGTTTCTATGGCTTAAAGTAGATTTCAATAATATAATCCGTCGGTTTTAAAAAATTTTAATATTTGTTGTGCTATTCTTGGTTGGGTCGCCTGTAATGTTGAGATCTCTAGTTAAAGATCAATTTGTGAGTTATGGGAAAGATAATAGAAAACCACCCATTAATTAAATATTTGTAGTAGTCAACTTGGCTTTTATCACGTTATTTTTCTGCGCACTTTATGTTTTTGGAACACGAAGAAAAGCAAATTTATAAAAATTAAATGTAAATTTACTTTGAAACATGTTTTGCATACTTGTGTAAATTTAAAAATTGATATGATTATATTGACAATCCACTATAACAGAAGAAATTCAAAATATACTTACACTATACATTTTAAATACCTTTTGCAATTAATTGCTCTTTTCAAGTCAACTTTTCCATTTGGCAAATTTTATTTAAATTTACGTAAAAAGTTGTGGTGTAAATCAGGCATGTCATTTAAACTTGACACTTGCAAAAAAATTGAGAAATTTTTTTGTGAAACCCGAAAAAAATATAAGCCGTTTTTTTTTACAAAATTTAAGCGGTGGATATCTAGATTAAAAATTATTGTATTTTGTAATGTCAAAATGTTATATAACAAAATTTATAAATCAATTTGCAAGGGATATTCTACTTTATCAAATAACTACCGGAATTGTTCAATGCAGCACAAAATATTAGTTTAATCATCCAAATTTATTTTTCACCTTCAAAGTAAACCCGATTTGATGCGATACTTTAATCCACAAAACACCTCCTATAAGCAATTTTGGCATGATGTCGAATCGTGATCGGCGCATTTTCTTTTATAGATTCCATAGACTTAAAACATTTTCCACGAAGTGGTAATTTAAGTTTGGCGAAGAGGAAAGGTCGCACGAGATCATATCTAGTAAATACAGTGCTTGGTGTAGAACATTAGTTGAATTTTTGAACAAGAACTCCCATACAAGATGCGACCTGTGAGACGGCGTATTGTCGTTGGGCAAAACGACGACGACGTCATTCAACAATGGCAGAAGAGGTTGACAAAGCGCTTCAAAGTTGCAGACACGACCTAGGACACATTATTTTTTGCGGTTGACCAAACACTCCTTGCGGAACCAGAAGACGACCTCCAAAGGGCAACTCAACAATGTCGCAAAACGTATCAGCTGTGTATCTAAAAAAAGTCAAAGCACTGGCATTCAGACGTTGCGACCATCTAAGAGTTAACATTGCATTAAATAATTGAGCAAGTGAAGAACTTCGGCTACCTTGGATTCAATGTATCATACCAGGACAATATTAGAGATATCGAACAAAATTGAGCAGATTCCAACAGATATGTGGGTACTACCATACAAACTTTAAAAGGTACAAGTCGAGAAACTCTGCTGCGATTCTATAATGTTATGGCAATTCACTCTATGGTTGCGAAAATTGATTTATGACTCGAGACTTGACTTGTACTTGACAGAATTTAAAAATTTTAGTACTCAGTGAACGCAGAATTTGATGATCTACAAATATGTTTTATGGGGTTTTCTTTTAAAGTACTCATTTCCAAGCTGCACACCTATATAATATACACCTTTTCCAACAGTAATTGAGAAAAGCTCAATTGTAATTAAGATTTTTCAATTGATATTGAGAAGTCCTCAATTGTAATTAAGCTTTTCCAATTGATGTTGAGAAATTGTCAAATGAAAATGAGAAAACGTCAAATGAAGATGAGAAAGCATCAATTCTGCAACGACATACAGCAAAACTGTAAGTAAATTACAAAAAAAACTATTTATAATATAATTTTTCCCACTACCGTTGATGTAACTATGCCTTACGCCCATAGTTACATATCTGTGGCTGGCGTTATAAGTATGGAACGTAGAAGAGGATCGTTTACTGCAGAATTAGCCAGTGATTGGGTAAGGGCATTAATGCAGCAATGGCAAGATATGGAAAACGAACTGTCTGACTTAGTGCTTGTGGTAGACAATGCGCCTTGCCATTCAAGGTTGCAAACGCTGTTTGATGGAACGACAGCAACTCTGTTGCGGCTAGGACCTTACTCTCCCATGCTGAATCCCATTGAATATATGTATATGGTCGAAAATCAAGGCAGAAGCAAAAACTAATATTCGACTTCCCAATGTCCAAGGGCCTAATCTTACCGAACAAAGACTGACCTATTTAGAGGAAATAATAGATCGGGCAAAGAACACCGTAACTGGAGGAGATTGTGCTCGTGCTGCACAACACTGCACAATGCACCACGCAAAAGCCTTAGCAATGGAAGATATGGAAGTCGGTCGCTAAAAATGTGATTTAAGATATGGCTATGAACAATAACAATTTATGCTGTATTTGTTATATAATATCAATAAATAAATAAAATTAAAATGTTGCTTTAAAACAAAGTATATTAAAAATTTATAATATGCTTTCCGAATTACAATTGAGGTTTTCTCATCTTCATTTGACGCTTTCTCATTTTCATTTGACGACTTCTCAATATCAATTGGAAAATATTAATTACAATTGAGGACTTCTCAATATCAATTGAAAAATCTTAATTACAATTGAGGACTTCTCAATATCAATTGGAAAATCTTAATTACAATTGAGGACTTCTCAATATCAATTGGAAAAGGTGTAGTACTAGTATATCTCAGGTTTTCACAAAGTTGCAAAAAATTGTCGTGTTTTTACCGTGGTTTTCGCCCATACCACTTAACGTGAACTTTTTCGTTAAGATGCATTGATTAGGAGGTGTAGACAAAAAAACCAAAGTAGTTCTAAACTTTCTACATTTTTTTGGCTGCCAAAATGGCCGGGTGACCATAACATATTTATTTATCACATGTTTACACCCAAGTTAAAAAAATAAAAGCTTCTACACCACTTTTGACATCATTTACCTTTTAGAATACCTCTACTGATTGGTGATTGCCCTATAAGACAGATGTCAAATAATAATTTTTATTTCATTACAACAAAAATCAAGTTGTGATTTAATTTTTGTTCGATTTACGTAAAAATTCTTCATGTAAATCAAGTTGGGATTATATAGACGGATTACGTAATCTTAAAAAAAAATGCGTTTGTGAAACGCGATTTTAGGCTTAAATATAATCCGAGGTTTTTGAAATCTCGGATAATAGCAACTTTGTGAAACCGGGCATTAGTTTACTATATGGCTGTTTTATTCAATAATTCTACGTGTTGATAAGTAATTCAACTGTTCAATAATTCAGCTATTTTGTCCAATAATCAAGTAGGTAATTTCTTCAACAGTAATTCAATCACTTTTGATTTAACAATTCGATTCTTTGTCATTCAACAATGCAATTGTTATATTTCAGAATTCAACTGTTTTGTTAAAGTATTCAACTGATTTTTCTGATTTTTTTATCTGTTTTGTTCAATAATACAACTAATTTATTCAAAAATAATTCAATTATTTGTGATTTAGCAATTCAATTATTTTTTATCATAAAATAATTATTCATCTGTTTTTGTTTAAGATATGACTGTTTTGACGAATTATTCTACGTTTTGATAAATAATTCAACTGTTTTCTTCAATAAATTCAGTTGTTTCGTTCAATAAACTTTAGCTGTTTTATTCAATAACTCAACTGTTTTCTTTAATAAATTCAGCTGTTTTGCTCAGTAATTCAGCTGTTTTGTCCAATAATCAAGTAGATAATTTGTTCAACAATAATTCAATTATATTTAATTAGCAGTTGAATTGTTTTTCATTTAAAATTCAATTGTGATATTTAAGAATTCAACTGGTTTGTTCAAGTATTCAACAGATTTTTCTGATAATTTTAGCTGCTTTGTTCAATAATACAACTAATTTATTCAACAATAATTCAATTATTTGTGGTTTAGCAATTCAATTATTTTTGTTCATAAAAATAATAATTCAACTGTTTTTGTTTACGATATGACTGTTTTGTTGAATAATTCTACGTTTTGATAAATAATTCAACTGTTTTCTTCAATAAATTTAGTTTTTTGTTTAATAAATTCAGCTATTTTATTCAATAACTCAACTGTTTTGTTCAATAATTCGTTTGTTTTGTTCAATAACTCAACTGTTTTGTTTAATAATTCGCTGATTTGTTCAATAATTCAACTAATTTATTTAACAATAATTCAATTATCTATGATTTAGCAATTTAATTATTTTGTTCAACAAAAATAATAATTCAACTATTTTTGTTTACAATATGACTGTTTGTTCAATAATTCTACTTATTGATAAAAATTCTACTATTTTCTTCAATAAATTCAGCTGTTTTGTTCAATAATTCAGCTGTTTTATTCAATAATTAAGTAGGTAATTTGTTCAACAGAAATTCAATCACTTTTGATTTAGCCGTTCAATTCTTGGTCATTCAACAATTTAATTGTTATATTTAAGAATTCCACTGTTTTGTTAAAGAATTTAACTGTTATTTTCGGTAATTTTAACTGTTTTGTTCAATAATTCAACTAATTTATTCAATAAATAATTCAATTATTTTTAATTTATCAATTCAATTATTTTAGACTCAACAATTCAATTATTATATTTAATAATTCAACTGTTTTGTTCACAATATGACTGTTATGTTGAATAATTCTGCTGTTTTGTTGAATAATTTGGCTCTTTTGTTTAATAAATTTAGCTGTTTTGTTCAATAATTCGACTGTTCTTTAAATAATTGTAGCCATTTTGTTTAATAAACTTCAACTGTTTTGTTCAATAATTCAGCTGTTTGGTTCAATAATTCAGCTGTTTTGTACAATAATCAAGTATTTAGGTAATTTATTTAACAGTAATTCAATCACTTTTGATTTAGCACTTCAATTCTTTGTCATTCAACAATTCACTTGTTATATTTAAGAATTCAACTGTTTTGTTAAATAAAACAACTGTTTTTTTGATAATTTTAACTGTTTTGTTCATTAATCAACTAATTTATTCAACAATAATTCAATTATTTTTGATTTTACAATTCAATTGTTTTTGATTCAACAATTCAATTATTATATTTAATAATTCAACTGTTTTTGTTCACAATATGACTGTTATGTTGAATAATTCTGCTGTTTTGTTGAATAATTTGGCTCTTTTGTTTAATAAATTCAGCTGTTTTGTTCAATTGTAACCAACAGAGTAGGGTGATGGAAGACTTAAGTGACTACGAATAAGTAATCGCACGTTTGAATTCCATACTCTCCTGATAGGGAGAGTAAAGCAGAGGTGTAATCCACATCGTAAAACGAATTATGAGGACTTCCAGATTGGAAGTGGTTATATTCCGACAGGAATGGAAAAGCAGTGATAGATATTGCTATGTCACGTTTTATTTTTGTTACTTTTGAGCGCCAAGACTTACGCAAGAATTCCTTTGTTTTTGCTTTATTATTAAAGTTTTACTTGTTGCTTTGCTTTGAGGAGAAAAATTAAAATCTCTGTTAATATGAAAAAAATCAACTTACTCATGTATAAAATACAGATTTTTATGAAATTTAAAAATCGTGCCATTAATCGAATGATAAATAATCTAATGGTGTAAATAAATTTGTTTTTCAATCATACAAAGAAAAACCTTAGATTGCCTATACAATTTCCAACTTAAATTTATTGCAAACTATATTTTTATAAATTGTGACATAAATTTTGTGTGTCCACCGTGTATTTTAAAATTTGTTTCAAATTTTTACTGTGTCATTTGTTTTTTTTTAATTGTCCAGTAGCTGTAATTAGATTATTTTTGGTAGCTGTTTCTTGCTTTTGCTCTTGAGCTTGCTCTTAATATAAATATTATAGTTAATTGGACAAAATGATTTTTAATGAATAAAAAAAATTTTAATTTCCATTAAAATTGCTGTTAATTTAGGCCTTCATAAACTTCCTATTCAAACCTTAATTAATTGAATTTTTGCAGTTTACTTAGTAAAAAATTTATACTTGCGGGGCCGGGGGGACGTTAAAATATAAATTTCACAAAGGCGCCTCTGAACGACGCGATGACCCTGCCAATAGCATCTACCTTCATTGGTTAGGTTAGTATGACGCATGATACAATAATAAGAAGATATGATATTGCGCAGATTATACACTAACCACATGACGTATATGCGCACGAATTACCAAAATGGAATTTGCACCTCTCATATCATTGGTTCAACTCTGATATATCATATGTTGTATATTTATTGTATCATAAGTATGACGCAGGTGCCAGGTTAAATAATATTATTTTATCAAAAAAAAATTGAGCACGAAGACAAAATGCTAGATTATTAATTTTTCAGATGGAAGGAAAATATTTGATTTGTTTATGTCAAACTCGTATCGACGATCGTAGTAATTTTGTTCAGGCTTGTGTTTGGAATATTGAAACCAAAACTAAATTATACGAGTTACACGATGTTCACACGGATAAGATAAGAATGTTCGTGAGCGAAAATAGACTTTGTTACGTATGTGGCAATTATGAGGAATCTATATTTAAGATGTGTCGTTTGAATACTGGAGAATGTCTATTCGAGCAAGGTAAATCTGATTTTATTTTATAATATAGGATTAAATGTCCACCATACTACCGCACGTTGTTGTTGTCGTTAGTCGACCTAACTGCAACAAAACTCGGTAAACATACGCTATCAATACATCATAGATACTACAATAGCAAGAAGTTAGGGACGTTAGTTGTTTAGTAATGGGGAAAATATATTATTAAATTTATTTATAAAATAAGATTATTTCTATTCATATAAAAAAAATTGCTTTTCATGAGAAGAATGTGGATGCATTGGTCCGAACGACTTTCTAGTAATGCAACTAAATTGGAAAGACTCACGTGAATTAAAGATATGGTCGATTGTAACAGGAGAATTGGTGGCCCACTTTAATTTTGAGTCTCCTTTGGAACTGTTCAAAGGTTTTTTCGACAACTCTAAGGGGAAGACCAAGACGAAAAGTAAATTTATATACTTTGGTTATGACTACACCGTACAACCATACAAACTTCTTTTGAAAGTAGTAGATTTTGAAGCCCGAATAGAAATATAAAATAAACATCTACATGCATAGGTACCTGTTTTATAATTTGATTTATTTGGTTTGAACCTGTTCCTTATTATATTTTCCAATTTATTCTGTGCAAAAAACTGCATGCCAAATTATAGCACCATCGGAATACACTGCTAAAAAAGCGAAAAAAGGACAGAAATGGTTCTCAAAGTACTATTGAGGGCATAAATACAGTCGCCGAAAACCAGTCAATTTTCGATTTTGTCACAAAGAGCCGCACGTAATAAAGCGTTTCGGTTTGTTTTTTTTTATCTAATTTTTTTTTTAATTAAAAATTCAATTGGTTATTTTCGTCAATAAAATATGTTTTAATAAAATGAAATGTTTAATTTTCTAAAATAGTCGTAACTAATTTTCATTAAAAAAACTGTTCAGAACTCAAAAAAGTAGTTTACGGGTCAAATTTATGACTATAAATGCGCACAGAAACAGTATTTAAAACGTCGACTAAAACTCACCCTAACGAGAAATTTAAAAACATTTTAAAGAAAGCCTCACGCGTTGGGCGCCAATAAAATGTAATGGTTCGGCAGGCTCTGAGGTTTTCATTCTTTACAATGATCCGACTTGACTTAAATTGAATAATTTATGACACATGATAAAATTTGATGAATACTTTTAGTTTTTATTTTTAAATCTCAGGAAATATTTTCTGTTGTATAATTTAGGTTGCAACTGCGTACAAGAAGCCATGATTATAAATAATATCCTTTAGAAGAAATTACATTTATATGATTTGACCGTCGAATTTTAAAGGTTAGGATATTGCTATTTTTAGATTAATTAACTTTACATTTAATATTTGGTTAAAACAATAAATTATTGTATTCCGAAACAATGCTTTCTGTAACTAACCCATAGGCGTGCTATATATTTTTTTGTGCGAGTTAAAATTTGTTCTAACCTTTTGACGGTTTTCTAATTATGTTTAGAAAAAGGATCGCTTCTGCCATTTTATTAATTTCACTAGCTCATTACTGAGGGTTGACTTTGTTTTATTAAATAAAACGTAAACAGATTGTTGTGAGATATGGCGGATAAGTTTCTTTAATTGCCTTTATTAATTATTTCAAATTTTATCTTATTTGGTATAAGATCTTCCGAGTTATTATTTAAAATTTTAATCAGCCATATGGTATTTTCGCCCCCCATTTATTATTAATTTTATTTGGTCTCTTTTGCATTTTATTTTATTTTTATACTATTGAGGACTACTGATGTAGATAATTTAATAAATAATAAATTTTCTTTACAAAATCTCAAATGCCACACTTGCACTTATAACTCCTGATTAGCTTATCTTATCGCAGCTGCTTCCCATTACTTTGGCCACGTCGATATAATTTAATCTGATTAAATTCTTTTTAGTCAGTCAAAGCCGAAGCCTTCTCAAGTGCAGACATGAACAACTTAACTGAAATCACCGAAGCAGTGGAAGAATGTAATACCAAAATGGACATTCCAGGAAACTTACCGATCGAAATTTTTCATGAAGTTTTGCTATTTTTATCGCTGACTGATTTGCAAAACTCGTGGAACTGTTGCACAAAGTGGAGAAACCATATGAATATTGAGTCTTTTTGTGGAAGAGAATGTGTTTGATCGAAAATTATTCCGAGTGCAAGAACGACGTAGACTCAGAATTTTATCGAAACTTTATGAAAGGTTTTTCTCACTGGAGGGTAAGCTAAATTTTTAATTAAACTTTGTACTTGAGGTGTTTTCTCTGTTTGAAAATTACGGAATGGTATAATTCGCCGGGAGCGTTTCACGTCAGCTCTTTCGGCCAGTTTGCAGCAGGTTTTAGTATTTGCGGGTTCGAATTTCCATTTCTCTCTAACATCCCGTGCCGTTAACCTCCACATTTGGGAGATCGGTACGACATGAGGAATAATTCGTCGTTTTTCAGCAAAGTAGCAATAAAATGTCTGAAAGTCTGTTATTACCGCTTAAGTCTTTTCTCAAATACTGAAAAAGGTATTTTTAGGGTGTCTACATGTACAACAGCAAGTTAAGAGAAAATTGGCTTAACCTAAAATATACCATTAAAAATATCGATGCTATACCAGCGGAGAAGATCAGTAGCTTTTATTATTTTAGTGGCGATATTATTGTTGGCAGTATTACTTTATCGACCACCCTGTGGGTTATCGACTATAGGACTGGAGCCGTAAGCATCAGTACGGCCATACACAATTTATATTTATATATATTTTTTTCGTAGGTGAAAAATCGTTTTAACCCACAGTGTAGGGCAAACGATATAGCCACCGTTGAAATAGTTGATAACAGGTTAATTGCCGTACTTATAGAAGAGAAACATGTTGACAAAAAAGTATAATACAACAATGCACGTTAATATTTGGAACATTGATACTGGAGAATTACTGACAGAATTGAAAGAGGAGGGTTTTGATTATATCGATAGATCGACAGTGATAATTTTTAAAGACCTGTAAGAATGCCATCTTTTGGCAACCTCAACTAATGTTTTCTTTTTTAGAATTGCCTTAGTATCGCATCCTTATGCAGGATACGTATATAATATCAAAAAGGAAGTTCTGGAGTTTGAGCGATGTTTTGTAAGCAGCATATGTTATTATAACGAAAAAATTGTAACGGGAAACCACGGGGGAACGATAGTAATGATGGACTTGGATTATAAGGAATTATTGACGTTTAAATCCTGTAGCGATCAACGAACGATTACCGATATTAAGGTAAATGCCTGCTGCTGAATGTCTGAATTGTGGAGTAGCACAGTATGAAAGTAGGTAATTTGAGAATTAATCTGATGAGCAATAAGGAATTTTGTTCTTAATTTTACGTATTAAATCTTCAAGAGTAGTTGTACCAAGAGGATTCTGCTCCACTGTTGATATCAATTTAATCCAGATTTCTGATTCTCTGTTTAATTAAGAAAATCCGCGGTTTTGGTGATTAATTAAAGATAAATCCGCGGTATTAGGGTTAAATTATATTAATTCCATTGTATTACGAGATTTGATTAAAAATTTTTCAAGAGTTTGATATGCAAATCTCAATCATTCATTTCATTATCAGATCCCATGCCTTCAACATCCAATTTTTCGTGATCTGTTTTGACTGTGAGATATTTTAATGAGTTTTTCGATGTCGAAGGCATCGGCCCCACCAGCATCTATATAATAAATAAATATTCGAATTCTAAATTATTTTTAACCTTAAATAAGTAGTAATTACACGTTACATTATAATAAACAATATAAAACAACTTGAACTTGAAACGACAAATTTTTGAATTTTCAAGCATATCCGCGTCGATTATATCATTACAACTGGATGAAACAAAACAAAATCTCATAGTATTCACTTGTTTACAAGCGAATCCTACATTGCTATCTATGTGTTTTTGTTTACAATATGACTTTTGATCAATAATTATTCAGCTGTTTTGTTTAATAATTCGACTATTTTTTAAATAAATTTAAAAAACATTTTAGTTTAGCCATTTTGTTTAATAAACATCAGCTGTTTTGTTCAGTAATTCAGCTGTTTTGTGCAATAATCAACTAGGTAATTTATTCAACATTAATTCAATCGCCTTTGATTTAGCAGTTCAATTCTTCATCATTCAACAATTCAACTATTATTATATTTAAGAATTCAACTGTTTTGTTCAATAATTCAACTAATTTATTCAACAATAATTCATCTGTTTTTGTTTACAATATTACTATTTTATTCAATAATTCTACGTTTTAAGAAGTAATTCAACTGTTTTCTTCAATAAATTTAGCTGTTTTGTTTAATAATTCGCCAGTTTTGTTGAATAATCAAGTAGGTAATTTGTTCAACAGTAATTTAATTACTTTTGATTTAGCAGTTCAATTTCTTGTAATTCAACAATGCAATTGTTATATTTATGAATTCAACAGTTTTAGTAAAGAATTCAACTGTTATTTTTCGACAATTTTAACTGTTTTGTTAAATAATTTAACCAATTTATTCAACAATACTTCAACTGTTTTTGTTTACAATATGACAGTTTTGTTCAATAATTCTACTTTTTGATAAAAATTCGACTGTTTTGTTCAATAATTCAGCTGTTTTATCCAATAATCAAGTAGGTAATTTGTTCAACAGTAATTCAATCACTTTTGATTTAGCAGTTCAATTTTTTGTCATTCAACAATGCAATTGTTATATTTAGGAATTCAACAGTTTTGGTAAAGAATTCAACTGTTTTTTTCGATAATTTTAGCTATTTTGTTCAATAATGCAACTAATTTATTCAACAATAATTCAATTATTTGTGGTTTAGCAATTCAATTATTTTTGTTCATAAAAATAATTATTCAACTGTTTTTGTTTAAGATATGACTGTTTTGATGAATTATTCTACGTTTTTACGTTTTGATAAATAATTCAACTGTTTCCTTTAATAATTCAACTGTTTTCTTCAATAAAATCTGCTGTTTTGTTCAGTACACTTCAGCTGTTTTGTTCAATAACTCAACTGTTTTGTTCAAAATTCGCTGTTTTGTTCAATAATTCAACTAATTTATTCAACAATAATTCAATTATCTTTGATTTAGCAGTTCAATTATTTTTGTTCATAAAAATAATCATTCAACTGTTTTTGTTTAAGATATGACTGTTTTGACGAATTATTCTACGTTTTGATAAATAATTCAACTGTTTTTTTCAATAAATTCAGTTGTATTGTTCAATAAACTTGAGCTGTTTTATTCAATAACTCAACTGTTTTCTTCAATAAATTCAGCTGCTTTGTTCAATAATTCAGCTGTTTTGTCCAATAATCGAGTAGGTAATTTGTTCAACAATAATTCAATTATATTTGATTAGCAGTTCAATTATTTTTCATTTAAAATTCAATTGTTGTATTTAAGAATTCAACTGTTTTGTTAAAGTATTCAACTGATTTTTTCTGATAATTTTAGCTGTTTTGTTTAATAATACAACTAATTTATTCAACAATAATTCAATTATTTGTGGTTTAGCAATTCAATTATTTTTGTTCATAAAAATAATAATTCAACTGTTTTTGTTTACGATATGACTGTTTTGTTGAATAATTCTACGTTTTGATAAATAATTCAACTGTTTTCTTCAATAATTCAACTGTTTTCTTCAATAAATTTAGTTGTTTTGTTTAATAAACTTCAGCTATTTTATTCAATAATTAAGTAGGTAATTTATTCAACAGAAATTCAATCTTTTCTTTTTCATTCTTGGTCATTCAACAATTTAATTGTTATATTTAAGAATTCCACTGTTTTGTTAAAGAATTTAGCTTTTATTTTCGATAATTTTAAATGTTTTGTTTAATAATTCAACTAATTTATTCAATAACTAATTCAATAATTTTTAATTTAGCAATTCAATTATTTTAGATTCAACAATTTAATTACTATATTTAATAATTCAACTGTTTTTGTTCACAATATGACTGTTATGTTGAATAAGTTTGCTGTTTTGTTGAATAATTTGGCTCTTTTGTTTAATAAATTCAGCTGTTTTGTTCAATAATTCGACTGTTCTTTAAATAAATGTAGCCATTTTGTTCAATAAACTTCAACTGTTTTGTTCAATAATTCAGCTGTTTGGTTCAATAATTCAGCTGTTTTGTTTAATAATAAAGTACCTAGCTAATTTGTTTAACAGTAATTCTATCACTTTTCAGTTAGCAATTCAATTCTTTGTCATTCAACAATTCAATTGTTAGGTTCAAGAATTCACCTGTTTTGTTAAAGAAGTCCATTTGTTTTTTGATAATTTTATCTGTTTTGTTCAATAATTCAAGTAATTTATTCATCAATAATTCAATTATTTTGATTTAGCAACTCAATTATTTTTGTTCAACAAAAATAATAATTCAACTGTTTTGTTTACAATATGATTGTTATGATAAATAATTCTGCTGTTTTGTTGAATAATTTGGCTCTTTTGTTTAATAAATTCACTGCTTTGTTCAATAATTCGCCTGTTCTTTAAATAAATTAGCCATTTTGTTCAATAAACTTTAACTGTTTTGTTCAATAATTCAGCTGTTTTGTTCAATAATTTAGCTGGTTTGTTTAATAATCAAGTAGATAATTTGTTCAACAGTAATTCAATCGCTTTTGATTTAGCAGTTAAATTCTTTGTCATTCAACAATTCAATTGTTATATTTAAGAATTCAACTGTTTTGTTAAATAATTCAATTGTTTTTTTGATAATTTTTACTGTTTTGTTCAATAATTCAACTAATTTATTCAACAATAATTCAAATATTTTTGATTTACCAATTCAATTGTTTTGATTCAATAATTCAATTATTATATTTAATAAGTCAACTGTTTTGTTTACAATATGACTGTTATGTTGAAAATTTTGCTGTTTTGTTGAATAATTTGGCTCTTGTTTAATAATCTCAACTGTTTTATTCAATTGTAACGAACAGAGTGGCGTGATGGAAGACTTAAGTGACTACGAATTTTGCAAATTTCGAATTACGAAATTTAATTCCATGCGCTCCTGTTGGATAGAGTAAAGCAGAGGAATAATCCACCTCGTAAAACGGATTATGAGGACTTTCAGAGCGGAAGTGGTTATATTCCGACAGGAATGGAAAAGCAGTGATTGATATTGCTATGTCACGTTTTATTTTTGTTACTTTTGGGCGCCAAGACTTACGCAAGAATTCCATTGTTTTTGCTTTATTATTACAATTTTCCTTGTTGGTTTGCTTTGAGGAGAAAAATTAAAATCTCTGTTATTATGAAAAATAATTAATTTACTCATCGATCAAGTACAGATTGTTATGAAATTTAAAAATCGCGTCAATAATCAAATGCTAGGTAACCTACGGGTGTAACTGAATTTGTTTTTAAATCATACAAAAAAATCCTTATATTTTTATAAATTGTGACATAAATTTCGTGTATTTTAAAATTTGTTTTAATTATTTTCAAATGTTTACCATGTCAGCTGTTTTTTTTTAATTTCTTGTAGCTGTAATTAGATGATTTTCGGTAGCTGTTTCTTGCTTTTGCTCAAGAGATTGCTCTTAATCTAAATATTAGTTAATTGGACAAATTTCCATTAAAATTGCTGTTAATTTAGGCCTTCAAAAAACTTCCTATTCAAACTTTGAATTTTTGCAGTTTACTTAGTAAAAAATTTATACTTGCGAGGGGTGGGGGGACGTTAAAATATAAATTTCACAAAGGCGTCTCTGAACGACGCGATGACCCTACCAATAGCATCTACCCTCATTGATTAGGTTAGTATGACGCATGACACAATAATAAGAAGATATGATATTGCGCAGATTATGCACTAACCACATGACGTATATGCGCACAAATTACCAAAATGGAATTTGCATCTCTCCTATCATTGGTTCAAGATACGTTATTGCGCAGAATATCACTAGCCACGTGACGTCATGCGCAAAAATTAGCAAAATAGAACTCCGATATATTATATCTTGTATATTTATTTTATCATGAGTATGACGTAGGTGCCAGGTTAAATAATATTATTTTATCAAAAAACAAAAAAAAATTGACCACGATGACAAAATGCTAGGTCTGGCTAGAACGGTTTATTTATTTTTCAGATGGAAGGAAAATATTTGGTTTGTTTATGTCAAACTCGTATCTACGATCGTGGTAATTTGGTTCAGGCTTGTGTTTGGAATATTGAAACCAAAACTAAATTATACGAGTTGCAAGATGTTCACAATGATAAGTTAAGAATGTTCGTGAACCAAAATAGACTTTGCTACGTATGTGGCAATTATGAAGATCCTATATTTAAGATGTGTCGTTTAAATACAGGAGAATGTCTATTCGAGCAAGGTAAATCTGATTTTATTTTATAATATAGGATTAAATGCCCACGATTCTACCGGACGTTGTTGTTGTCGTTAGTCGACCTAACTGCAACAAAACTCTGTAAACATACGCTATCAATACATCATAGATACTACAATACCAATGGGTTAGGGGACGTTAGTTGTTTAGTAATGGGGGAAATATATTATTAAATTTATTTATAAAATAAGATTATTTCTATTCATATAAAAAAAATTGCTTTTTATGAGAAGAATGTGGATACATTAGTCCGAACGACTTTCTAGTAATGCAACTAAATTGGAAAGACGCACGTGCTTTAAAGATGTGTTTGATTATAACAGCGAAATTGGTGGCCCACTTTGATTTTGAGTCTCCTCGGGAACTGATCAAAGGTTTTTTCGACAACTCTAAGGGGAAGACCAAGACGAAAAGTAAATTTATGTACTCTGGTTATGACTACACCGTAAAACCATACAAACTTCTTTTGAAAGTAGTAGATTTTGAAGCCCGAATAGAAATGGAAAAATAAACATCTACATACATACCTGTTTTATAATTTGATTTATTTGGTTTGAACCTGTTCCCTTATTATATTTTCCAATTTATTCTGTGCAAAAAACTGCATGCCAAATTATAGCACCATCGGAATACACTGCTAAAAAACGAAAAAGGACAGAAATGGTTCTCAAAGTACTATTGAGGGCATAAAACAGTCGCCGA
Organism: Lycocerus yunnanus; assembly: GCA_036346125.1. Classification (NCBI taxonomy): domain Eukaryota; kingdom Metazoa; phylum Arthropoda; class Insecta; order Coleoptera; family Cantharidae; genus Lycocerus; species Lycocerus yunnanus. Next base: position 507,673 of record JARFIX010000072.1, on the reverse strand, counting down.
AAACCAGTCAATTTTCGATTTTGTCACAAAGAGCCGCACGTAATACCGCGTTTCGGTTTGTTTTTTTTAATTAACAATTGAATTGGTTATTTTCGGCAATAAAATATGTTTTAATAAAATGGAATATTTAATTCTCTAAAATAGTCGTCACTAATTTTCATTAAAAAAACTGTTTATAACTAAAAAAAATAGTTTACGGATCAAATTTGTGGCTATCAATGCGCACAGTAACAGTATTTAAAATGTCGATTAAAAACTCACCTTAACGAGAAATTGTTTAGATGTTAAAAGCTAAAAACATTTTAAAGAAAGCCCCACGCGTTGGGCGCCAATAAAACTTACAATGACCCGACTTGACTTAAATTGAATAATTTATGACATACGATAAAATTTGATGATATTTAAATGCCTACTTGCACAGAGAATAGTTTGTTAATACCTTTAGTTTTTCAATCTCAGGAAATATTTTCTGTTGTTTAATTTAGTTTGAAAACTGCGTACAAGAAGCCATGATTATAAATAATATCCTTTATAAGAAATTACATTTATATGATTTGACCATTGAATTTTAAAGGTTAGGATATTGCTATTTTTAGATTAATTGACTTTCCATTTAATATTTGGTTAAAAACAATAAATTATTGTAATCCGAAACAATGCTTGCTGTAACTAACCCATAGACGTGCTATATACTTTTTCGTGCGAGGTAAAATTTGTTCAAAACTCTTGACGGTTGTCTAATTAAGTTTAGAAAAAGGATTGCTTCTGCCATTTTATTAATTTCACGATACTTCAATTCGATAATTTGAAACGATAATTCAATCACTTTTGATTTAGCAGTTCAATTCTTTGTCATTTAAAAATTCAATTGTTATATTTAAGAATTCAGCAGTTTTGTTCAAGAATGTTTTGCTAATTTTAGCTGTTCTGTTCAATAGTTCAACTAATTTGTTCAACCATAATTCTATTATCTTTAATTTAGCAATTTATTTATTTTTATTCAACAAAAATAATAATTCAACTGTTTTCTTTAATAAATTCAGCTTTTTTGTTCAATAATTCAGCTATTTTGTTCAATAATTCAGCTGTTTTGTTCAATAATCAAGTAGGTAATTTGTTCAACAGTATTTCAATCACTTTTGATTTAGCAGTTCAATTCTTTGTCATTCGACAATTTAATTGTAATATTTAAGAATTCAACTGCTTTGTTAAAGAAGTCAACTGTTTTTTTTTCTCGATAATTTTAGCTGTTTTGTTCAATAAATTCAGCTGTTTTGTTCAATAATCAAGTAAGTAGTTTGTTCAACAATAAATCAGTTATGTTTGATTTAGCAGTTCAATTGTTTTTCATTTAACTATTCAATTGTTATATTTAAAATTCAACTGTTTTGTTAAAAATTCAACTGTTTCTTTCAATAATATCAGCTGTTTTGTTTAATAATTTAACTAATATGTTCAACAATAATTCAATTATTTTTGATTTGGCAATTCAATTATTTTTGTTCAACAAAAATAATAATTCAACTGTTTTTGTTCACAATATGACTGTTATGTTGAATAATTCCTGTTTTGTTGAATAAATTGTCTCTTTTGTTTATTAAATTCAGTTATTTTGTTCAATTGTAACCAGCAGAGTGGCGTGATGGAAAACTAAGTGAGTTGAAAAAATTTATGAATTTATACTTGGGAGAGGGCGTCAAAATATATGTGGGATCCAATGTGAGGGATAAAGGAAGGGGGGTGAGCGACTGCGGCGCGAGACGCAGAAACGGTAGCAGTTGAGACGCCAAGCAGGAAAGACGTATATATTTGTGACGTGATTTGTGACGTATATTTATGACGTGATTTGTGACGTATATTTGTGACGAAAGAACCTATTCATTTATTTACTTATTTATATTACTTCAATAAACGCATTAAAACAATACAGTGTTTTGATTTGTTAAACCAAATCCTACATATAAATTTCACAAAGACGCTTCTGAACGACGCAATGACCCTGCCAATAGCATTTACCCATTGGTTAGGTTAGTATGACGTAGGTGCCAAGTTAAATAATATTATTTTATTAAAAAAAAATTGACCACGAAGGCAAAATGCTAGGTTTGACTGGAATAATTTTTTATTTTTCAGATGGAAGGAAAATATTTGGTTTGTTTATGTGAATGCCGTAGCGACGATCCTAATAACTATTCAGGCTTGTGTTTGGAATATTGAAACCAAAACTAAATTATATGAGTTACGAGATGTGCACAAGGGAAGTTTAAGAATTTTTGTGAAGGAAAGTAAACTTTGTTACGTATGTGGCGGTTTTGGAAAAGGTATATTTAAGATGTGTCTTTTGAATACAGGGGAATGTCTGTTCGAACAAGGTAAATACGATTTTATTTTATAATTTTCGACTAAGTGCCCACAATGCCGCCACAAGTTGTTTTCAGACAACCTAACTGTAAACATTAGCGATTATAAATATGTACTTACATCAATACATCATAGATACTACAATAATAGAAGGGGCTCTTGTTTTCTATAAAAACTGTTTCTTTTTATTTTATAAATAAAATAAAACCATACCAAAGAAGGTTTAGTACAATAATTATTATGTTCTTTGGTCGATTTTCAGTTGTTTAGTAATAGGGAAAATATATTATGTATTATTTAACTTATTATTTATAAAATAAGATTATTTCTATTCATATAACAGAAAACTGCTTTTCATGAGAAGAATATGGATGCATTGGTCCGAACGACTTTCTAGTAATACAACTAAATTTGAAAAACGCACGTATATTAAAAATGTGGTCGATCAAAACAGGAGAATTGGTGGCCGACTTTAATTTTTCTACTCCTTTGGAGATGTTCAGAGATTTTTTCGACAACTCTACGGGGAAGACCAAAACGAAAAGCAAATTTGTATGCTCAGATTATGACTACACGGTAAAACCATACAAAGTTGTTTTGAAAGTAGTAGATTTTGAAGACCAAATAGAAATATAAAAATAAATATCTACATACATACCTGTTTTATAATTTTATTTATTTGGTTTGAACTTGTTTCTTTATATTTTTAATTTATTCTGTGCAGAAAACTGCATCATATTGATATTCTGTATGAACTTCAGACAACGTACATTTTTCAAAGTAAAAAGATTAGTAATTATAGCACCATCGCATTACACTGTCACGAGCCGCCACTGGTTGCAAGTGTCACTTATGTATATAACCTCAAATTTAACGTGTTTGGTTTATTAATAAATTGGAACTAATAGGGATAATTTTCTAAAAATAATTAATTAAAGTAGCAATGATTATTAATTTGAGGTGGAGATAATTAATTTGAGGTTAACTCTTCCTCGAAACAACTCATTGTTGCAGAAAGTTGATTCGAAGAGTAGTGGGTGATATTTTTTACTTGGTGTTCATCAGTGTTTCTAAAAAATGGTAAGATTTAAATATAATTAATAGGTTTAACAAGCGGGTACCGTAAATATCTAAATTAAAGTAAGTGAAATTTTTATCGTTGACAGAAATGTTTTCGGTGAACCAGAAATTAAATCGCAATGTTTTGTTGATTTCTTGCTGTAATGAAAATAAGCAATTACATAAACTAAATATTATTTAATGATTCGCCACAACTTTGTATTGCAAAAGTACTTCATTAAGTTAACATTTTAATGTGAACTTTTATTTTGAGGTTAAAACTTGAAAGTAGCACAAATATTTTTCATTCTTTACCTTTTTACACAAGTTTTGTGCTTTAAATAAGGCGGTGGGGAGTTTATAAGCAAAGTTATCAAACAAAATAACAAACCATCTTCTTCTCCGAAAAGATTAAGTCTGTCGATAGTTCTCTCGTTAACGGTTAAAATAATAATCCCCTTTGATGGTAATAGTCTACATATATTCAAATTTTTAGAAGAAATCATGTACATATAAATAGAGTTTACATTTGGTATACGGGACTCCCAAAATGGGTTACGAATAAAAATCCAAATGTTCCGACCTCTTCGGTGCACGAAGTATTCCCTTCTTCTGCAGAAATCCAATCATTCTATGACTTAAAAGTGAAAAGGTATATTCCAAAACTTTTTATTTTTCGTAAATTGTTAAAATCTCAAATAGCAACCTTTTCCGAGGTTGGGAAACCTGTAAAAAATGCAAAAACGTTTTTTTTCTATAACTTTGCGAAAAAAATTACAAAACTTTTGCAAATTTGGTGCAATGTTCCAGTATTATCCACTGCGGTGTATATTTGCAAACAATTTCGGCATAGGGAACATTGTTATTTATTAAAAATGATCATTTTTGGGCAGAATTTTTTGGAAAAAATTTCAAAAGTTTGCAAACTATAGCTAGAAGTGAAAAATAGTGTTTCTCAGTTCACTGCAAATTTGCTTAAATTTTTTTTGATCAGATCAATCTGGGGAGAGGCTCACTTTGTAAAGCCGTCTCCGTGCTTCGGAATGGCACGTAAAGACGGTGATCCTATCTTTGAGGTATTAAATGCCGGAGTACCCTCTTAAGGGAATCGGACAACGTCGCAAAACGTTTTAAAACCGAATTTATGTAATATATCATAGTTTTAACGAATTTTTTTTATTTTGAAGAAAATGGGGTCGAATTAATTACAAAACTTTTCATTTCGGGTTGCAAATAACTTTAAGATTATTGTGTTAATACGAAAATTTTTATTATTTAATAAAATATAGTGAGAATCAATTAAAAATCAATATGGCGGAAAGGAAGAATTTTACCAATTTTTTGAAATTTTTACACCTAAAATTATTGTTTGTTTCAAGAATTTCACTAAAATTATAATATAAGAGATAATGGCGGGAAGGAGGCAAGAAATAATTTAATTGTAGTGTTAATACAGTCAAACCTGTTTTTATGCGGTTTTTTAAAGCGGTTTTATATGGGGAATTACTTATGGGCGATTTTTCCTTTTTTTTGTGCGATATATCAAAACATTTCATCAAATGGATAGCATAAATAAAGTATTACATATTTTTTAGGGGATTCTTTTTATGCGGTCCCTATCTCCCGCACAAAAACAGGTTTAGTAGGTATGGGGGCACCATGCGCAAGTGCCTACAAGCTACTAACCTGCAGTTTATATTGACAAATTTTTATATAAACAAAATATCTGAATTTCATTAATTGATTTTTGATTGACAGGTCATTTTTGATATTAATTTAATTAAGATTTTGATTTGAATTTTAATCCGCGGTTTTTGCGTTTAAATAAAATAGTTTTATTGTATCGTGCGATTTTATTTTAATAATTTCGCGTTTTCGGCGATTTGGGTAGCAATTTAAGCGTCACAAAATTAAATCTTTGTTTATTGCACTTCCCCCCCCCCTCCTCCATACTTGTGACCTTTATCGTGCAAACTTAAGTAGTTACATCAAACCGAATTCCATCATTAGAGAGCTTTTTTGTTTCAATTCATAATTTGCTAGATCTTAAGGTATCAATTTTTTGAATCTCCCTCCTATATTCCGTGTTCGCGAACATTGACGAGGTGAAGGAACTCGCGAGTGATGCGCAAGGATTTTTAGTGAGATAAAAACTATGCGCATTACGTTGCATTATAGGTAATTAATGACAAAACCTTCGTCCTCACCATAGCAATGCCAATAACTGTGTTTCTGAGGACACGTAAAAACGGCGGTTTCCCTGTGTCGATGAATTACCCTCATTAGTAATTATGATAACTTAAAAACGTTTGAATTGATTTCAAAAATTCTTTTGAAGTTTAACGCCATTATTAATTAATTTTATTTTTATATACGTCAAAAATTTCAAATTTTCATACGAGCCCCCCACCGAATTATACCGTCCCTCGTGGTTTATAAAACCTTTTTCTATACTTCTGAGAAGATAAATCGTTGACGTTCCCAGTGTTTATTTTAGGACTACAAAAAAAGTAAACATTTTATTAGTTTTGACTTACATTGTAGAATGACCTGCTATATGTCCGAGGTTAACGAGAACCTATGAGACGCGTCCTAGTTTCCAAGAAAATCGTGTTTCAAATTTATCCAATATTCATTTTCTTTCTCCGAGTTCTATGTTCCACAGTGGTGGCAGCGGTGGGATAAAACTAGGGATTTTACTGTTACATTTACTCTGCTAATAATGCGTTTGTTTTAGGAAGAACCGTGTTATTCAAATAACTGCTCGCAAATTAAGGCTGAAGAAGAAATTGAAATCAAGTTGGAAGAACTTCATCACTCTATTGATATAAAGGTCGAAACTTCAAATCTAAAATGTCCGGTGGATTCAAAATGCGAACCAGAAACAAGTGTGAAATCATTTAAGTGTGAATATTGCGAGTACAAGTGTACCTATCCGGGAAGTTTAAAAATTCATTTAAGAACCCATACTGGTGAGAAACCCTATACGTGTGAAGTTTGTGACTTCAAATATGCACGTAAATATGATTTAAAGCGGCATTTAAATACTCATACAGGCAATAAACCGTTTACGTGTGAAATATGTAACTACACCTGTGCATATAAGCAAAATTTAGTGAGGCACCTACGTCATCATGTAGGCGATAAACCGTTTAAGTGTGAACATTGCGATTTTAAATGTGCTAGTACATCAAATTTAAAGGTTCACATCAGAAGTCATACTGGTGAGAAGCCATTTGTATGTGAAATATGTGATTTTCGAAGTGCACGTAAAGGAGATTTAAAGATGCATTTGATAACTCATACTGGCGGGAAAACGTTTATGTGTGAATTTTGCGCATATAAATGTTCATATAGGGAAAGTTTGCGCGTTCATTTGAGAACTCATACGGGCGAGAAGCCGTTTATATGTGAAATTTGTAACTCAAAATATGTCCGTAAACAAGATTTAAATAGGCATTTTAAAATTCATACTGGCGAGAAACCGTTTGCATGTGAAATTTGCGACTACACATGTGCGCATAAGCAGAGTTTAAAAGTACATTTACGAAACCATTCAGGCGATAAACCGTTTAAGTGTCATAGTTGTGATTTGAAATTTTTGAACGCATCGAATTTGAAAATTCATTTAAGAACTCATACTGGCGAGAAGCCTTTTACGTGTGTGATATGTAATCATAAATGTGCACGTAAAGGAGATTTAAAAAAACATGTGAGGACTCATACTGGCGAGAAACCGTTCAGATGTGAAATTTGCGATTATAAGTGCGCACAAAAACAGCATCTAAAAAAACATTCAAAACTCATACTGCCGAGAAATCCTTCAAGTGTGAAATTTGTGACTACAAATGTAAATTTAAAAGCAATTTTAAAAAACATTTGAGAAGTCACGGTTTGAATTAGTTTAAATTATAAATTATTAAGAATAAAGTGTGTTCTGTTCTACAATTACATTTCTTGAAATTGAAGTTATAATGAGATTATTTTGAAATTAAATAGTATGCATTGGTAGGAGACGACGGTCAACAACTGCTAATGCTAAGGGGGAGAGTCTAACTTTCTTATGACCGTCTCCGTATTTTGGAGGTCACGTAAAGCCGTCGGTCCCCCTGTACTGATTATTGCCACTATTAACAAATAAAGTCATAGGCACATTCCCCAACTCGGTATAGGCAGCCATGGGGTCTTTTCGAATATTTGAAAATATTCGAATCGAATATTTTCTCCGAAGCTCTGAAACAGCCATCGGAATCGGATGAGTCGCATTTTCCGGATTTGCCGGAGAATATTTTAAAATAGTAAATTTACTGGGTGTATGTCCAGTGGCATGACATGGTCTGAAGGGAAGGGAGGGGGCAGTATTCTAGGAGCTTTACTTTTTAATGTTTTTTCCAACATCGTAAATTTCGCAATAATTGGAATAGAAGAGGTGTTCAATGTTGTAGGGGTGAAGAGAGCGAACTTTCTTGGCCTCCGTGACGTTATACTACTGAATTTGTCAACAAGATGAATTGAAAGATGCGATTGGGCGCCAGTATATGGCATTAATTCCCATTTTTTTCCAATTTCTGCTTAATTTTTAAACATTAACAACAAAATACTGGTGACAGGAGTGAGAGGGACCCCTAATGCAATTTTGATATCAACTTCTACTTCAGATTTTGATTAGCGGATTAAATAAATCCGCGAATTTCTATGTTTGAATTACAAACCCGTGAACTTTTTTTAATCAAATCTCGTAATACAATAGAATTATTTATTATAATTTAACCCCAAAACCGCGGATTTATTTTAATTATCCGCTAATTAAAATGTGAATTAAATTGTTGTCAAAACTGCGCTAGAGGTCCCTCTGCTTATCTACTTGACTTATAACTTTGCCGTTGCCATGGCAACGACGTGACATTTTTATTTACGATAAACAGAAAACCTGACATAAATTTATAAACTTCACATTAAATTCACTTGAGCATGGAAATTCTAAATATAATAAAATAATTTTAACCTACCCTGTTAGTGTGTTCCATTTTTATATTTTGAAGTTTGATTTTTAAATTTTAACATTACAATTTTATTAATCGCCCCGAGTTGATTTTAGATCCGCCACTGTTTGCACATGAGTTTGTGGGAATGAACGCCGCTGTACACCAGCTGTCATATAGTAGCGCCACCTGTGGTGTAATACCCGTATCACTCCAAAAGTTGACAGATCAATCGCGAAAACACTCCTTTGAGGTTAATATTAATTAATCAAACTGATTTTATCTGCAGAAAGTAATCGATTCGATGAATTGTAGTATTTATTCTTGTTTATAAAGTGCAGCAGCAGTGTTTTGTGTTTCTGAAATAGAATTACCACAAAAAAAGATGGTAAGTTTTAAATGCAATTAATTAATTTGTAAATAATTTCATGGGTGTAATTCATGCAACTAGAAGAAAAATATAATTTCATCTTTGCAAAAATATTCTTTGAAAAATATGCACCCGAACGCATAATATGTGTTGCGAAACCGTGCAGATCTAAGACGAATCGTTGCCCGTGTTGTTTTTCGAAAGGGCAGTCGTTTGAAAGCTTTCGTATTGACATAATAACATTAACAGCAATGTTGTTGATAGTGTGTAGTGATAAATGGGCTCATGAAAACATGTGGAATTTCCTAACACCCTACGAGGACTTTTTATTTGTCGAAACTTTTTTTTTAATTGAAATTTGATCTGGGCCTTAATTTTTCATTTTAGGTATTTTCCCAAGAAAACTCACTGTCTAGGTGGTGCGGTTCAGCCAGCAGAAATAATTTAGCCAAAGTCCTACAAGCTAAATTTGAACTTCTTTTGGAGGACCGCACAACGTGATCGGCAACTCGGCATTGCTTACGAAGCAGTTTTGTTAGTAGACTAATTCTCCACGGATGTTTTTATTAGTGTATGGAAATTTGTGAGAAACGCTGGATTTACTCAGCAAAGACATGGGTGAAGATGAACAATTTGTTCGTGAAAAAATAAACATTGCTTTGCTGTTAATATGAATCGTTTCCTTGACTGTGATTCTGGGCAGAGATCAAGCGAAGCTGTTCCCAACCACTTTTGGTATTGTTCTCGAGTACTAGGATCTTTAATCAATTCATGCGCGTGAGTAATAAATTCCCTTTTGCAAATTTTTGTTTCCCCACCCCCTTTTGTAAACCAATAGAAACTTAGGATTCTACCGAGTAACTGTAAAATTTGGTTTGCTGACCTCACTGGCAACTAATTTAATTTATTTCAAGTAATTAATTTGGACCAAATAATATTCATAGTGTGACTCGCAACAATTAAAAAAGGCATCCCTGGGTGCGACAAAACTCAAAATTGTGGAATTTGAGCTGCCGGATCCGAGGGTCAACTGGTAAACTCATTAAAATATCTCGGAGCCAAAACTAATCTAGAAAATAATTAATTTTTGAACCACGGAGTCCTAGAAGTGGAAGATGTTTTACTAAAATCATCCCTGAGCGCTACAAAACGCTGATATATTGCTGTATCCTTCTTTCTTCAAAACATGTATAAACTTGCAAATTGAAGGGTGGTAAACTTTTTTTTAAGTAGTACCAGAGCTTGGATTGGTCAAAAAAATAAAAGCACTAGAAGTGAGCAAAAAACAATTATCAAATTTAACCAGCACCCATTTCTTCTTCTTCTTCGTGTGCTATATCCGATTCTCTGGACGTTAGCGATTCAACTTGATCAAAGCCGAGATGAATTTACTAGGAAGTATAATTCATGGGGTGGTTTCCCGTTGCCTTCCCCATAGTCCACAGATAGATATTGGATTTTTTTTGTCACAGCAGTGTATCTAGCGCTAGCAGGATTCGAACCGCGAGCCTACGTTTCTTAGTCGACCCATGTCTGCTACTGTATGCTGCCAATTTATTATTTTTAAAAATTAGTGTTATTGTTTTTGGCATTCTGACTTTGGCGTTTTTGTTTTCGGAATTTTTGTTTTCAGCATTTTTTTTTAGTATTTCTGTTTTCAGCATTTTGTTTTCAGATTTATGTTTTCGGTTTTTGTTTTCAGCGTTTATGTTTTAGCATTTTTGTTTGGCGTTTTGTTTTCAACATTTCTGATTTCGGTGTTTACGTTTTCAGCATTTTGTTTTCGGTATGTATGTTTTCAGCGTTTTTGTTGTTTTCAGTATTTTGTTTTCAACATTTTTGTTTTCATGTTTTGTTTTCACATTTTGTTTTCGTATTTATGTTTTCAGCGTTTTTGTTTTGTAGTATTTTGTTGCGTTTATGTTTTCAACATTTCTGATTTCAGTTTTGTTTTCAGCATTTTGTTTTCGGTATTTATGTTTCAGCGTTTTTGTTGTTTTCAGTATTTTGTTTTCACATTTTGTTTTCGTGTTTTGTTTTCAGCATTTTGTTTTCAGTATTTGTTTTCAACATTTTGTTTTAGTATTTATGTTTTCGCGTTTTGTTTTTAGTGTTTTGTTTTCGGTGTTTTGTTTTAACATTTTTGTTTTCCGTGTTTTGTTTTCAGATTTTGTTTTCGGTGTTTTATTTTCAGCATTTTGTTTTCACAAATTATGTTTTCAGCGTTTTTTTTTCACATTTTGTTTGCGTGTTTGTTTTCAGCATTTTGTTTTCGGTGTTTTGTTTTCAGCATTTTGTTTTCGTTTTTGTTTTCAGCATTTTGTTTTTCAGTATTTTGTTTTCAGTTTTGCTTTTCAGGTATTTGATTTTTCAACATTTTGTTTTCGGTATTTTGTTTTCAGCATTTTGTTTTCGGGTATTTATGTTTTCAGCTTTATTTTGTTTTGTTTTCTTTATTCGCGTTTTGTTTTCAGCTTTTGTTTTCAGCATTTTTTGATTTTGCGTATTTTGTTTTCAGCATTTTGTTTTAGTATTTATGTTTTCAGCGTTTTGGTTTTTCAGTGTTTTTGTTTTCACGTGACAAATGCAGAAATACTAAGAAGAATGGCGAAACAGACAGAGGTGATTAGCACGGTCAAAACGAGAAAACGGCAATATTTGGGACATATTATGAGAAACAAGAACAGATACTAACTTCTTCAGTGCATATTGCAAGGAAAAATAGAGGGAAAGAGAAGCGTCGGCAGAAGAAGAATATCTTGGCTTAAAAACCTAAGAACGTGGTTTTCAATGACGACAACCGAACTTTTCCGCACTGAATTTAATAAAATTATAATAGCCAGAATGATAGCCAACATCCGGAACGGATAGGCACCTGCAGAAGAAGTTTTTGTTTTCAGCATTCTGACTTCGGCGTTTTTGTTTTCCGCATTGTTTATCGGTATTCTTGTTTTTCAGTATTTATGTTTTCAGTGTTTTTGTTTTCAACATTTCTATTTTCAGCATTTTTTTTTTGGTATTTTGTTTTCAGCATTATTGTTTTTCAGTGTTTTGTTTTCGGCATTCTGACTTCGACGTTTTTGTTTTCAGCATTTTGGTTTTTCAGTATTTATGTTTTCAGCGTTTTTAATTTTCAGTGTTTTGTTTTCGGCATTCTGACTTCGGCGTTTTTGTTTTCAACATTTTTGATTTCAGTGTTTGTTTCAACATTTTGGTTTTTCAGTGTTTATGTTTTTAGCGTTTTTGTTTTCAGTGTTTTGTTTTCGGCATTTTGAGTTCGGCGTATTTGTTTTCAACATTTTGGTTTTTCGGTATTTTTGTTTTCAGCATTTTAATTTTTCGGTATTTTCGTTTTCAGCATTTTTGTTTTTTAGTATTTGTTTTCAGCGTTTTGCTTTTCAGTATTTTGTTTTTCAGTGTTTTTGCTTTTCAGTATTTTTGTTTTCGACATTCTGACTTCGGCGTATTTGTTTTCAGCATTTTTGTTTTCCAGTATTTATGTTTTCAGCGTTTTTGTTTTTCAGTGTTTTTGTTTTCACGTGACAAATGCAGAGATACTAAGAAGAATGGCGAAACAGACAGAGGTGATTAGCACGGTCAAAGCGAGAAAACGCAATATTTGGGACATATTATGAGAAACGAAAACAGATACCAACTTCTGCAGTGCATATTGCAAGGAAAAATAGAGAAAAAGAAGCGTCGGCAGAAGAAGAATATCTTGGCTTAAAAACCTAAGAACGTGGTTTTTAATGACGAAAAATCGGAAGTTTTCCGCACTGCAGAATATTGTCATAATAGCCAGAACGATAGCCAACATCCGGAACGGATAAGCACCTGAAGAAGAAGAAGGTTTTGTTTTCAGCATTCTGACTTCGGCGTTTTTGTTTTCAACATTTTTGATTTCAGTGTTTGTTTTCAGCATTTTTGTTTTTCGGTGTTTCTGTTTTCAGCATTTTTGTTTTTCCGTATTTATGCTTTCAGCGTTTTTGTTTTTTAGTGTTTTTGTTTTCGGCATTTTGAGTTTAGCGTATTTGTTTTCAACATTTTTGTTTATCGGTATTTTTGTTTCCAGCATTTTGATTTTTCGGTATTTTCGTTTTCAGCATTTTTGTTTTTTAGTTTTTGTTTTCAGCGTTTTTGCTTTTCAGTATTTTTGTTTTCGACATTCTGACTTTGGCGTATTTGTTTTCAGCATTTTTGTTTTTCCGTATTTATGTTTTCAGCAGTTTTTGTTTTCAGTTGTTTTTGTTTTCACGTTTGCTTTTCAATATTTGTTAGAGATTCAAGACTTGGCGTAATTGTTTTCAGATTTTTGTTTTACCCGGGTATTTAGTTTCAGCGTTTTTGTTTTGCATGTTTGTTAACGAAAACAGATCAAATTCTGCAGAAGAATTGCAAAAAAATAGAGGGATAAGGTCAAAGGGGAGAAAAGAATATTTGGGGCTTAAAACCAAAGAACGTGGTTTTCAAATTTGAGGCCCAATATTCGGAACGGATAGGCAACGGGAAGATCAGAAGAAGTTTTGGTTTTAGAAATTCTGACTGGGTGGTTTTAAAAACAATTGTTTTCGGTATTTATGTATAATAACCCAATTTTTGATAGTTTTCATCCGGATTTCGGATTTTGTTTTCGAAGAAATTTTTGTTTTAGGTGTTTTTGTCTTCAGCATTTTTGTTTTTCGTGTTTTTGTTTTCAGCATTTTGGATTTTCAGCATTTTTGTTTCTTAGTATTTATGTTTTCAGCGTTTTTAATTTTCAGTGTTTTTGTTTTCGGTATTCTGACTTCGGCGTTTTTGTTTTCAACATTTTTGATTTCAGTGTTTGTTTTCAGCAGTTTTGTTTTTTCGGTATTTCTGTTTTCAGCAATTTTGTTTTTCAGTATTTATGTTTTCGGCATTCTGACTTCGACGTTTTTGTTTTTGTCTTCAGCAATTTTTTTCAGTATTTATGCTTTCAGCGTTTTTATTTTTCAGTGTTTTTGTTTCCGGCGTTTTGACTTCGGCTTTTTGTTTTTGGCGTTTTGACGTGCTTGTGTCCTTACGTAAGGATTCGAATTTGTAACTCCCCTCTACCATCTGGGAAGGATTGCTAGCGTCTAAAATATGACACCCCTAACAGGATTGAGATTAACTAAAACTTTAGCGTCCAATTTAGGACCGCCCATTTTAAGTCGTTTATTGGTTGCCTACTCTCTCACCCACTCCAAAATTAACAATAGCATCAGCGGTTGAGGAGTATTTTAATAGCAATTTGAGTAAGTTGCGGTGATCTGCCAACAAAAGTAGTTATATAGGGGGACCTCTGAACCAATTTTAATTCTGATTAGCGATAATTAAAATAAAATCACGGTTTTCGCGGTTCAATAAAATAATGTCGTGGTTTTGGGCGTAGAATTATAATATTTCTATTGATTTGATTAATGTTCAATATTTTCTTTTCGTTAATAACCGAACTGTGTACCTTTCTGCTGTTACACTTACAAATAATGATCTGTTTTTTATAGGAAACTCAATGTCATTCAGATAGCTACCCCCAAATTAAGACGGAAGAGGAAGAGATGATATTTAAGGTGGAAGATTTGCATCATTCGATTGACATTAAAGTAGAGACTTCGATCCTAGAATCTCAACCGGATATTACAGAAGGAGACCGGAAGTCGTTTACATGCGAATTTTGTGGATATAAATGTCTATATAAGTCAAGGTTAAAAGTTCACTTAATAACCCACACTGGCGAGAAACCATTTACGTGTGAAATTTGCGGTTGTAAATGTGCATATAAATCAAGTTACAATAATCATTTAAAAACTCATGCCCGCGAGAAGTCATTTGCATGTGAAACGTGCGACTTTAAATGTGCAGTCAAGAAAGATTTAGTGATTCACTCGACAACTCACACTGGTGAGCAACCGTTCACATGTAAGATTTGTAATTGTAACTTTGCACGTAAACCATATTTAAAAATGCATTTGAAAACACACACTGGTGAGAAACCGTTCACATGTGAAATTTGTGGCTACACCTGCGCACATAAGTATAGTTTAAAAATGCATATGATAAGAAATCACATCGGCTATAAGGCGTTGAAGTGTGAGAACTGTGATTTTAAATGTACAAGTGAATCGAGTTTAAAACTTCATTTAGGAACGCTGCGACGTTGTGAAATCTGCGACTTTACATCTCCATGTAAAGAAGCCTTGAAAGTTCATTCAAGAATTCATCCTATCGTGAAGGCCTTTGCATGTGAAATTTGTGAATCTAAATATGCACGTAAACATGATTTAAAAAGACATTTGCAAACTCACACTGGCGAGAAACTGTGCATTTGTAAAATTTGCGACTACACATGTGCACGGGAACAAATTTTGAAAGTTCATTTAAGAACGCATACGGGGGAAAAACCATTTATTTGTGAAATTTGTAACTCGAAATATGCACGTTCACATGATTTGAAAAGGCACTTAAGTATTCATACAGGGGATAAACCGTTTGCATGTGAAGTGTGTGACTCTAAATATGCACACACAAGCGATTTGAAAAGACATTTAAGAACTCACACCGGGCGAAATCATTTACATGTGAAATGTGTGACTTTAAATGTGCACGTAAAAGAGATTTAACAATACATTCGGCAACTCACACTGGTGAGGAACTATTTACGTGCGAGATTTGTGATAATAATTTCGCACGCAAACAGTATTTGAAATTGCACTTAAAAACACATTCTGGCGAAAAACCGTTTACTTGTGAAAGTTGTGGCTACACGTGTGCACATAAATATACTTTAAAAATGCATATGATAAGAAATCATATCGGCTATAAAGAGTTTAAGTGTGAGAGTTGTGATTTTCAGTGTGTAAGCGAATCAAGTTTAAAAATTCATTTAAGAACTCTCCGACTATGTGAAGTCTGCAACTTGAAATTTCCATGCAAAGAAGCTTTGAAAGTTCATTTAAGAAGTCATCCTGGCGAGGCACCGTTAGACCATAAAAAAAATTTTAAAATTTGGTTAGTTGAAAGTCATACTGACGTAAAAACGTTTGAATAGTACTGTCCGGGCTTGTTGCTCGAATTAATCTTTCGAAACCTAAATTGAACACAAAATAACCCCAACAAGAATGTTAGGATTGCATATTTCTTTAAATATCAACCTCCCGGAAAATCGAACAAACTGCTGAGATAGAGAAAAACGTCAATTTCATCTGCGAGATTGGTTATTAATTAATTAAAACAGTGTCGTTATTGACTTGATTTGATTGTTATATTAAACCAACATGTCTACTCTTTAAATAAAAGATCACCCCTTAGAAATCGAAGTTATTGACTTTTGTTAATATTTCTTAAATGTACTTACAGTAAATTTATTCACGCAAAATCTTTGTAAATTGATTTTAAACACTATTAAAATTGCAATGGTAATTATAATCGTCCGACTCGGTTGAGAAGCAAACCACAAGTAACCTGTACTGGAAAAAGTCATCCCCGTGACCATTACATCCCACCGTACCGAGATGGCGTAACCTATATAAGTTTGAAAAACGCGCTAAATTTAAATCAACTTGATTTTACTTTCAATTTGAAAAATGTGAAAACTAAAGTTAATAAAAAATAATATTACAAGGTTATTTGTGGAATTGGCCTTTCTTCCGAGATAAACAATATATTTTGTCTTCTTTTTCACGAACGATGCATTCAGGGCTTCTCTCATTCATCTCGTTCATTTTACATTTTACATCCACTAAATTATTACACTCCACTTTATTTTGTCGTTGTAACTCGCTCTGAATGCACGTATATATTGCTGTGAACGATCTTCATTTTCTCTCCGTTTAACCGCAGGACTCTCAAGATGGATGAACCCGATAGTCCACTATCCGACAATTTTGAAGGTATAAGTCGTGGAATTTTTTTCTCTCCGTTTAACCGCAGGACTCTCAAGATGGATGAACCCGATAGTCCACTATCCGACAATTTTGAAGTCGTGGAATTGCTTTGATTCACTTTTGCCGAAGAGCTGGGTCCTTCGGAAACGAAAACACACTTACTTTTGGGATAATTTCCTTGGAACCGATAGCACAACAGGTATTTAGCGGTTTTGTAAATATTCTTGATAATTTAATAATTCGACATGGTTTGACATGTTCGCTATATTTATGAAAGGACCTATTTATAGGTTATGTTTTACTAGTTTTATTATTAATTGTAATTTAACAAAGACACCAATCTAGTTACATTCATTAGCTAATGAATTGTAAATATTGGTGAAAATCCTTTATTCTTGGCATTAAAATTGTCGGAAGATGGCGCTACCACAACTAACAATTGAAAGCCATAATTTGAGCAAATCACAGACTCACTCACTCATAATTTACAAAATATGTAGGAAGGTTGTAGAGAGCTGAAATTTAGAGGGTAGGTGCGATTCGACGGGAAAATTGTCAGATTTTTAATCGGGGACACGAGAGGGGTCAAAACGGCAGTCGAAATGAGCCGTTGAACTGTGGAATTCTAACTAGAATGCCGAAATTTTGTGAGCAGGTTGGGGCGCGGGCAGAGGGCGCGAAACCGATTTTACTTTTTAAATTTCTTCTCGGGCGCCCTCCACAACGCTTGCGCTTTCTATTCGTTTTTTCGCTACTCCTTCCACAGTTTTGGACGATTTTGATAAAATTTGGAAAGGTAGTGTAGGGCGCTAAAACAAAGAGTTTGTTGAAACAAATTTTTCGAATTTTTACCCCGTTTTTATTTTAGAGCGCATGCGAGGTTTTTCCTTTAAAACGCAATGGTGGCTTTGTTTGAAGCCCGATTTTTGCGTTTTTGGCCTTGATTATTTCACCTCGATAATATATTTTTATTTAAAAAAAAAATGGTACATCGCGCATCGAAAAATTCCTCTTTTAGTGTCCTCAAGTTTAATTACTTGCGCGCCGCACTGTTTTGTACGTGGCTCCGCCGTTTTGAATCCGAATCGAATCGTGTTTGCACGTACACCGAGCACAATCCCGTGAATAATTTTGACCTCCATAATTTTTTCGATAGAACTCGTCAATTTTGCACAATTGCGATATACATTTTCGAAAATGTCAAACGTCAGATTATATTTTATCGAATTAAATTGACAGTCGATATTAAAAGTTTGTTTTGTATGAGAGCGAGAGAGACAGAACGAGTCTTTCGTCTCCGTCTTACTCATTGGGAAAAAATTTTGACGTTTACGGTTTATAGAATATTTTCGATTGTTTTTTTGAATTAAACTTACACTCTTATAAAATTCTATTTTAATTAGAAAAATATGCATATTTTTGATGACAGAAATTGTTGAATTTTTTTTAAACCTTTGAAGCCATGTCAAGTCACGTGTTATAGGAAGTAAGTTTAAGGACGACAGGTATGAAAACAACTAAAATACACAATGTTTGGAAACTCGACATTTTCGACGATTTTTCTTTTTCGAAATTAAACTTAAAAGATTTAAGAAAAATTGAAAAGAAATTATGATTTTATTTTTGTAATTTCTTCAAATTCAAACTTTAGCGCTGCTATTTATTAAAAAAAAATTGAATATTGATGACAGGAGTTATTAAATGTTTTTTCAAGTCTTGACGCCATCTTGGATTAGACAAAGGTCGTAAACAGACCAGCGATTAAGGAAAGCCGTAGGCACACCCGTGTTATAGGAGTATATTTTAATGACGTGAGGTATGAAAACAACATGTGTACGCAATGTCGAGAACTTGGACAATTGTCACACGTCAAAATTTTCAATCTAACTAATGTTAAAAAAAAAAAGCTATCAACATCGCACAAGTGTTGTCCACTACTACATCACGTTCTGATGACCTTGACAAACCCGTTAAAATTCAACCACCAAATACAAACCAATAATTTAGTGTCAAAAAATTAATAAGTCAATAAAATCCGCCGCGAGCCGACTCCAGGTCGGCGCCTCACAGAGCTAGTTAGAGCCTTACTAGAATCTCTCTAGTAAGGACGCCACTGGTTTTCGTTTTATGGTTGAAGTATTGTCTGTTTTCCGTCTATTCAAAGAAGTTGGGTTACGATTTACACAACGTGAGGGGGGTTCCTTTTGACGATCACGATCTTACGCCAGGTTTATCTACGTTTGAATTCGAAGTTTGTGGCGCGAATTTCGAATATCTGGTTTATCATTTACGCACCGGCAAGAACTACCGTTTAGCCTAGCCCAATCTTTCTGGCAAAGTGAAGTCTGACCGGGTCTGACGCCCACACGTCTTTCATCTGTTTGGTCGTTGACCTAGGTCATGGCGTTGGGGATTGGAATGAAATCTTTTGAATTTTACTTTCAAGCGTGTAAGGGTAGGAGTTTCAGTTTTCTGTACCGCGCATGGTAAAATTACACAAATACAACCAAAAATTGCAACAAGTTCGTTCTTTGTTCCTCCAGCGAATTTGGTCGACTTGCAGTGACGGTAGTTCTTATCTTCTTCTCCTTCTTGGTCCTCAAAGGTTAGCATTAAAATAAATTTAAAATCGGGGGGAGGGGCGGTCTGTACGGGAAGTAACTCTATTGCCATGGTTCGAATAAAGTTCACGATGGACTCCGTGCTGGAGTTCAGTAGCTTCGCGCATGTTCCGTAACATTGGGTTCTCGTAACACGGCAAGGAGCTATATTTTGGGTTGCTTGGAATTGGAAAATGTGGCCTCCGGCCACATATCCTCACGCGATCGCAGCAGAAGTCGTAATTGGGCGAATTATTGCCTTGCATAAAAAGCTGGTTGCGAGTAGATAATTAGAGATAGAGGTAGAGCTGCGATTGCGCCCGTTGTTTTTTAATTTATGGATCTAATGTGGTAACCTCACCGGAATCCCTTGTCCATTATTACTCCCAGGTATTTATCCAAGAGATATCGACAATGGTGTATTTAGCCCGGGGGGGGCAATTTCCTCTCCTCAGGGATGACTTGGATTGATCCCTGAACTCCTCCGTGATAAAAATAATGTTTACCACTCGATTTTAAAATTTAAATAAGTTTGAGTTTGAATTCTTTACCATTGACGCGCATGAATGGATTAACGAGATTCTAAAATACTCTGGTTTGGACCCCGCCTTAGGCATTTTTTTAAATACGCCACTGGTTACCGGTGCTAAAAAATTTGAAATTGAAAATGTGAGGAACTTTTTGCGGATTTCTTTTTATCAGAATCCGAGAATATGTGGTCCTGATGCCTAAAGAAGTAGGTAGCCGTACTTAACCTCAATGCGCCAATTACGGAACCTGGCCTGAAGTCGGTTTTGGACTCGGAAATACGTGGTGTCGTCCGCGTAGCATCTATGTTTTGTTTGATGTTGACGAAGAGGAGATCGTGAGTATATTACTATTTTATCGAAGGTCTTCGCCACGTGAAGAAAGAACGCACGCGCTAACTGGTTTTTGTTTTTGGGTAGCCGGAAAATTTGGTGTGGTGGAGTAGTTTAAGCCAAATCTGAAGTGATCGTGCGGTATGACTTTGTTTTCGCCAAAGGAAGTGTTTAGCCTGCTTTAGATAGCTCTGTTTGCTACTTTCCACAGAGATGGAAGAGAGGCTAATGGATCTGTATGATTTAGGGTTTTTGAGATTTTTATTGGATTAGGCGAGCATAATCACGTCGGCCAGTTTCCACCGGTGTGGAAAATAGTTGTGCCTGAACATGGCTTTGATTATGCTCATGATGGCCAATAATTCTTTGTTTTACCAATTCCATGATCGTGCGGTTTTTTACGCCGTCAAGACCAGGAATCTTTTTTCTTCTAAGTTTTAATTCGATTTCGAAGATTTCTTGGTTGATGGGATTGAGGAATATTGGGGGGGGGGGTGCAGTTGGGTCAGGATCTTTTCATAATATCCTGCGGGTAAGATCAGGTTTGGATGGGTCCATGTTTGGTTGCTGGAGACTTTCGGTGCACCGCAGCTTTTTCCGACTAACTGCGGGTGGTTTCAAGCGGTCCGTCTAGCGGGGGTTCTAAAATTTTAGTGCTTTGACAAGTTTTCAGGTGGATGGGTCTTGGAAGTTCAATTTCTTCTTCAGTCTGTATTTGTCCACTCTTGAACATTAGCCTCTCTCAGTTTCTCCAAAACCTCTCTGTAAAGGCTTGGTTTGGTTCTCCTGAGAGGTTTTGGCAGTTACAAACGCCTCGCTTGCTGAACGTGTTGGCGTGGAAGACGATCAGAATAAATTTCTTACCTCGGACCAGATTAGGACTTGGCGAGCGGCATAGTAGTTAACTCAGTTAAGCGCCAAGCCAAGCAATTTTCTTGTCTGTGATCGCAGATGAGTTGCAAGGCTGCTATATTCTGCTATATCCAGGAGGTAGCAGGTGCTCTGAGCATGCTTCCTTGCTTGGTTTTTGTGGTTTTTAACGTCTTCCGCAGAGACGATCTTGGCCTAGTAGTTAGAGCGATCAACTACTAATGCAAAGGCACCCGGTTCGATCCCGGGAGGAGTCTAGAAACGAAAAATTTTCTTTCTGACTCTCTTTCTATTTATGGCCGTCTCCCGTGCTTCGGAGGGCACGTAAAGCCGGCGGTCCCCCTGAGTTGATGACTGCCAGCATCAACAATGAAAAGGGTTACAGGCACATTCCCCAACCCGGCCTTAGCAACCGTGGGGTCTTAATGCTTAATCCTTTCTCTTAGAGAAAGAGGCTCCAGTCCTGTAGTGGGCTGAAACGGGCCGAAGAAGAAGAAGAACAACGTCTTCCGCAGTAGGGAGTCGGTCTTTCTAAATGGTACTGTGGCTTGCTCGAACCTGTCTAGGTCGTCGATTGTTTGAATGACGTGGATATTGCCAACGGTTTTTTTTGAGTATTGTCCGGTTAGGTTTAAATTTTGTTGGTGTGGTACTGCTCGGACCGTTTTCTCCTATTTTGACTGTCATTTATTAATTTTTCAGGCCGAAAATGGGTTTGACATATACTGACGACCGAGGATGTTTTTTGTAGTTTAATATTGGTAAAAACAATAGTTGGGTAAAAAAATTGCTACTTCCGACGTGTCAAATATGAGATTTTGTGTTAAACGACCGAGGACAAGCACATTGACTACGAAAATATGTTGTCAAACAAATATCTCTAATGGCCGATTTTTTCACTCGTAGTTATCTTCAAGTTAGCAAACTTCAGATAAAATTGACAAAATAACCAATCGGAGGACAACAAAACAAATAAATCGATCATCCCATTGGTTGTTTTGTCAATTTAACCTGAAGTTTGCTAACTTGAAGATAACTATGAGTGAAGAAATCGGGCATAACACTTTCGAGTTTTTAAAATATTTTATCAAGTTAGCGGTGTTTAACGAACTTTACATCATAAAAAATTTTAAAATACTCTCTCAATAATTTCAAATAAATTCTCGGTAGATGGCGCTACCACTACTTCATTAGCGATGTCATTTTAAAAACATAATGGACGGTTGTCACTATATTTTCAAGTTATTGTATTTTAGTGATGATTTCTTCGCCTGCGCTTTCTAAAATTTTGGATTTTACAAATATCGGTCTTCCTCCTGCAATTGGTGAGTAATTATAATTACCTCATAATGCAATATTAAGTTCTTCCAGTACGATCTCTTACAGCTGACTCGAGTTAACCCTCCTCCGGAAGAGTTACAAATTATGGCCACAAGTAGCGATTATGAAGTAAAACCGGAAGTGCTAGAAGACATAAAATTTAATGTAGAGGATTTGCATCATTCGATTGACATTAAGGAAGAAGAATTACCACGGAAGAAACCCGCAAGAAAATTTGAGTGTACAGTTTGTGGGTATATCGCTACAAGTAAATATGTTTTCAAAGTGCATTTAAAAACTCACACCAATGAGAAACCGTACGCTTGTCGAATTTGTGACTACAAATGTTTATATAAATCAAATTTAACTCGGCACTTAAAATATCACAACAGCGACAAGCCGTTTGTTTGTGATATTTGCCAGTACAAATGTTGGCAAAAAGGAAATTTAACAAATCATATAAGAACCCACACCGGTGAAAAGCCGTTTGTTTGTAAAATTTGTAATTATAAATGTTCACAAAACTCACGGTTAACGAGGCATTTAAAAATCCACACCGGTGAGAAACCGTTTGTGTGTGAAATTTGTGACTACAAATTTTCCCAAAAGGGAAATTTAACAGAGCATATAAAAACTCACACTGGTGAGAAACCGTTTGGTTGTGAGATTTGTAGTTACAAGTGTTCACAAAAAGGAAATTTAATAGAGCATTTAAGAAGTCACACTGGTGAGAAACCGTTTGTATGTGTAATTTGTAACTACAAGTTTTCACAAAAACGAAATTTAACAGTTCATTTAAGAACTCATACCGGTGATAAGCCGTTTGCTTGTGATATTTGTGATTTCAAATGTTCACATAAATCAAATTTAATAATACATTTTAGAACTCACACTGGTGAGAAATCGTTTGGTTGTGAAAGTTGCGACTACAAATGTTCACAAAGAGGAAGGTTGAAAGAGCATATAAGAAGTCACACCGGTGAGAAACCGTTGGTTTGCGAAATTTGTGACTACAGATTTGCATATAAATCAAATTTAAAAATGCATTTAAAAGCTCACACTGGTGAGAAACCGTTTGTTTGCCGAATTTGTGACTTCAAATGCTCATACAGTTCAAGTTTAACGCGGCATTTGAAAACCCATGCCAGCTAGAAAAAAAAACCTAAATATTGTTGCTATAATCCTAAAATTGTAGATTTAAGCTCTGTATTTAGTAAAACAATGGAATAACATAGTTTTGTTAAAATTAGTTCATTACCTTTCATTCTTGAAAGTATAATATTATTTTTATATTAAAATAAGCGTGTTGCAACAGTTTATGCCATCTCGATATGGTAAGCGGAGGATAGCACGTAGGGCTGTTCCGGTAGCCTTCACTTGTTGCGGGGTGGTTAAACGAAATACACTAGTAATGACCGCTGCTATTTTAACTGTATTTTAAAAATTTAATTTACAAAGATTTTGCAAGTATTAACATTTAAATACCTAATTATTATTACAATTAAGCTTATGTGAGTTTAAAATTACTGTAAGTAAATTTTATGTAATATTAACAGAAGATCGATAACATTGATTATTCGTTTTTATCCCCTTGTTCGAGGAAGCCATATTGATTTTTTTTGCCGTCAGTTGTTTTGAAATGGCTTTGTCTATGTTTGTTTTTTGTTTTAAAATGGCTTGGTGTTTGTTGCATTTGTTTAAATTGGGGTTTTGCATTAATTTAATTTATTTTTGAATCGGGTTTGTAATTTATGAATATTTTGTTTTATGTTTGCCAATCTTGATTTGTACTCGATCGCAGGTGTTTGTTTTTGATCTTTTGTGATTTATTTGTAATTCTTGGATTTGCTTATTTATTTTTGGTGATTTATTTGTAATTTTGCGGTTGGTTATTTATTTAATTGTGGTTCGTTAAATGGAGTCAATTTGAAAGTAAATTTATGTCAGGGGCGTACTTGGGAATTTTTTTACAAAATGACCGATGTTACCAGGGGTCGCCATCTAATTAATTTAGTTATCCAATTGAATGTTGTTTCGTCTGATTGCACTATTGTATTTACTATTGTATCATTAGATACGATGCAAGAGTTGCTCTCTATTTTTAAACAATAGTAAAGGGGGGGGGGTCAATTTCTGTGATAATCTATGATAGTTGCTTATGTAGGTTTTTATTGCTGCGTTGCGTTATTTTATCTTTGAGGGATGCTGGATTAATTAGTTGCAATCTTCATGGTATTGTTTAGGTCAGGTTTGGGGTTTTGGTCATTTCAATTTATGTTGTAAGGGTCACCGTTACTATATCTTGTATCAATCAGTTCTTATCAACTTTATTTATTTGAAGGTCCCCACCGACATTTAGGTCGAGGGAATTTTAATTATATGCTTAAGCACATTGAACAAATCCAAGATTAATGAAAATCAGTAATGATAATATCATATCATTTGCTTAATAATGCATCCTCTTAGTAACGATTAACAATTGAAAATCATAATGTTATTATTATTTAAGGACAATTTGTTTTCATACTTATTTTTATACGTAACTTTTTCGAATTGAAAGTAAAATCCAGTTGATTTAAATTTAGCGCGTTTTTCAAACTTGCATAGGTTACGCCATCTCGGTATGCTGGGATGTAAGAATCACACGAAGGGCTTTTCCGATTCAATTTTGGGGTTTGCTATTTAATTACTTGAAATTCCTTAAATGGAATCGATGTGAAAGTAGGTTACGTCGGGGGCGGAGTAGTAAATTTTCACAAAATGGCCGATGGTACCAGTGGTTGATATTTGATTAATCTGGTAGTCCAAATGAATGTGCTATTGTTCTACGAGTAAGAATTACACATAATCAAAGATGTTGTAAATTTAGAAGAAAGCAAGAGATGCTTTCTAATTTTAACTATGGCAGTGGGGGGGTATTTCTGTGATAGTGGTGTGAAAGTGTAACTCGATAATTTGTCATTACGTTACAGAACATAACGTTTCGTGTTGGATAGGGTAGTTTCAATTATAGAGACTTTTCTGTGGCTACTGATTTTATTTGACAACATTTATTTAATATTTGAACCGCCCTGTACATAAACAAATGCAAATATCGGTACATTTTCAATAATATCAATTTTGAATGTTGTCGCCTTTTATAGTTGGAGATTAGAGACTTATTATTTTACGAAAGTACATACGTAGAAGTTAACCTAAAATTAAGATTCAAGTTAGATTGTCTGGTGAATCGATTATCGGAACAAGTGTAGTTTTCATTTTTTGCACCTTAGCTTTGTGACGTGAGATAAATTCGATATTCGATACGTATATTTTTCGATTGGTTGGAGTTTGCTCATCATCGAATGATAGCTTTCGTCTGGTTACGGGATTAAAAACGCCACTCTCTACACGGAAATCAAAATTGAGGTTATTTTAGTTCGATTTCGTATCACCAGTCTCAAAAAATCAGAAGCAAACAAATAATGCATAGTACTCATTATTTAAAGACAAGTTGTTCTCAAATTTACTTACATACGAAACTTACGATCAGAGTAATACCAAGTATAACAATCAAATCAAGTCAATAACGACATTGTTTTAATTAATTAATAACCAATGTCGAAGATTAAGGTTTATTACTATCTCAGCAGTTTGTTCATTTTTCCGTGAGGTTGATATTTAAAACCTACCCGACTTGTGTTTTATTATTGGTGGGGTAAGTTTTGAAAGATTAATTCAAGCCATCTGCGTTTATTTGATGTGTTTTGCTTATCTGTTTGGTTCACTAGAGACGCCACTGGGTGAGTAGATTTTGGGAATTAAGGACGCCACTGGTTTAATTATTGTTTGTTTTCCGTCTATTCAAAGAAGTTGGGTTACGGTTTACACAATCAGATTTCCTTCTCTGTGTACTCTTCGCTGTATGTAATCAGGTTTGCGTCTACAAACTTAACAGGATAACGAAATCTAAAGAATGCAAACACGACAACAAGCTAATGCCGGAGTCCACCGATCGCTAAAAAAACATTAAAAAAATGAATGCATTAAGATTTCTAATCGATCATAGTAGTTAATAGTGGGACCTCTGGCTCAATTTCTTTATATCAAATTAATTCGCCGTTTAATCCGCGCTTTTTTGAATTTTAATTAAAAACTCACGATTTCTGGTGTCAGTTTCTATTGTAATGTGATTACAATAATTTAATAATTTTTGATATGCAAGTTTCATTGTTTGATATGCAAAAGGGGAAGTGTGCCAACAACGCCTGCCAGCGGAACTAAACCATCCGTATTTATTATTAATCATAATCATGATATCATTCTAATCTAATTTATGATTTTATGTAACGAGATGAGTTAGTTATACAATTATTATTACCAATTCAAAGTGGTATTTTTAATGAACTGTCATACGCCGAAGGGAGTATTTTTATTGAGTCTGCCGAAATTGACATCGCGTTCTGAATACGGGTCTGTGCTTACTTTGAGGTTATGTATGAGCTTGGTTGTAGAGGATCTTCGGTAAGTAATTAATTCATTTGAAATATTAACAATTGAAAATCATAATTTGATTATTATTTAAAGACAAGTTGTTCTCATATTTACTTTCATACGAAACTTGTAATCAGAGCAATAACAAGTCTAACAATCAAATCAATAAAAAAACTGTTTTAATTAATTATTAACCAATCTCGCAGATAAAGAATGACGTTTTTCTCTATTTCAGCAGTTTATTCGATTTTCCGTAAGGGCGATATTAAATAAAATATCTCCAATCCTAACCGACTTGTCTTTTATTTTTCTGGCTCGGTTATTTTGTGTTCAATTTAGGTTTCGAAAGATTAATTCAAAGCATAAAGCTATCTTCGTTTAGTTAACTAGAGGCGCCACTGCATGAGTAGTTTATCTACGTTTGGATTCGAAGTTTGTGGCGCGAACCTTGAACAATTAATATTTTGCTGTTTAATTCGATAATAATTTATTTTTTTCTTTGCAACATTATCTCGATGAACTCGATATTTCTAATAATAACGCTAAAAATCGATTTTAAAAATCATGAAAATGGGCGATTTATGAACTTTGTTGGTGGGGCGTGCGTTCCGATGTATACGAATCAGCCGTAAGGCGAGGCCAATTAGAGCACCGCGAAGAGGGAGTCAATCTTTACTATCTGTCGGGTCAACATCCACACTTTTTCGAGTTGGACCGCTCTAAGGGGATATTATTAATGAGTAAAGGGATTGACTGCAAGACTCGGATTCACCCTAAAAATTATTTTTGTAAAAATATATCTTTAATCGACGCAGATCAATTTTTTATTCAAATAACAGCACATATTGCTACGTAAGGTGGTGTCCTCGACTTACCGTTACGTGACCTGCTTATTTACTTACTTCTCTGAAATAAAACTTCTCTACTCGCAATGAAACTTATTTTGATATGAAGGTAAAACATTTATTTTGAATTTAATACTGATAATTAACTCCTCGTACGTCTTATATTAATGCAATTTATCCTAAAACAAACAAACAACTTAATTCTACCCACATGTTAACTAATTTACACAAATTAAAGCTATTATTACCAAACTAAACATGTCTTTTATTATTGCAATACCCTGTATTCTTCATGAATTTACTAACGTACAATTTGCGCATGCCACTAATTACGTCGAACTTTACGATAATCGCACTTAAGGTTGAAACTTTGTAAGTGAGTTGCGTTTTACAAGTGAAATAATTTTTGTAGTTTGAAATTTTACCTTATTTGACGAACTGCAATTTAATCTGTTGATCGTTCTGCTTGCTTACTTCGAATTTTCTTTCTTTAACCCAGCAATTCATCTGGTGAGTCTTTTCTTGTTGCATAACCAAAATTTCGTGTTGAGTTTTATCTTGTAGGTCTATTCGTTTCTTTATTAAACCATCACAACTCACTTTCCATCAATTCGCCGTGCACAATCAGCTTCTGGCCTTCTGGTAAGTATTTCCTTTTATTTTTAAACTTTTCTTACTAAATTGTAATTTTAGTTGCGGACAAAATTTAACACGTCCTCATCTCCCAGCATCTCAGAGAATCCTTTCTACCTCCCTCAATTTACCTAGCCCCTTGTTAATTCCGATTTTTCATGGCACACCAATTTATTTTCACTTTCGATTGTTCATACAGGGTGTAACAAAGGTAATATGCATGAAAATTTCACTTTTATAAAATGTTTCTCTTTTCTTTAATCTATTGTTCACATTAAACATCTATGATCACCTAATTAATTTACAAAACTCTTAAAACTATTAAAATTATACTATTTACATCTATAATTAATTAAATTTTTAGGTAGCTGTCAAATTTTACCATTTTTTAAATTTAGATGTGACTCTGGCGCCATCTCTTAATAGTTTCGCTCAAATTTTAATTATTTAAATTTAAATTCAAAATAACTTTTAATTAATTAATTTGACTCAAGGTTTGTATTGAATTCGTTCATTTACTTATAAAAATTTTATTTCAATTCATTTTAGGTGCACAAATTTGCCAAATGCCAAACAACTTGAATTTCCGATAACTAAGCGACTCGATTAAAGCTTTCGACGCTTCGCTCCTTCTCGTTACTGTACCAACTCAAATTCTACACTGCAATTACAGTTTATAACACAGCAATATATATATATACGTGACAGCTGCATGAAAAACGTGATAAAATACACGATTTTAAGTAAAATTGCAAACAAATTCAAATTGGGCGGGGCTTGAAGTTTGAATTTAGCCTAGCATAGAGACTTTTTGATTTTTTAAAGCTTAAACGGGAAGATTTTTAAATTGTCTATAGTTTATAATCTTTCTAATTATGTTTTTTTAATTTTATGCCATTTCTACCGGGAATTTTGAACTTTCGATTTTGTCTTGCTGTACTATACTGAAAAAAACTGTTTGATGTTTGAAATATCATTACTACCCTGTACGGTATGCAACCTGTGATATACCGCCAAAAGGAAAACAAACCGATACTGATTAATACCTTTATGGTATGCAACCCGTGATACACTGTTATTTTTTAATCTCAACAAATTACACCTCAATTAAATTGTCCAAAGATGACGCCACCATATTTCAATTTTGTTTTATATGTGACTAATATCATGAACAAAATTCTAAAATACAAAATGAAGGATTGTCACCATTTTCAAGTATTTTAGTCCAGCAATATTGTTTTCCTCACCCAGGTACATTAAAATAATTATATTAAAGAGTTTTCCAGTATTTTAACCTCTTAAACTTTAGAATTTACAAATATCGGTCGTCCACGCGCAAGTGTGCTGCCAATGGTAAGTAATTATAATTCTTGTCACGTAATGCATCATTTAGTTCTAATGCGACCGCTTACAGATATGACTCAAGTTATCCCTTCGGAAGAGTTACAAATTATGGCCAACATCGGTCAAGATTCAAACACACGATGTAATTCAAGCAGCGATTATGAAATAAAACAAGAAGAGCTAGAAGACGAGAACTTTAATGCAGAAGATTTGCATCATTCGATTGACATTAAAGATGAAGAGCTACCACAGAAGAAGCCGCCAAGCAAATTTGAATGTGCAGCTTGCAGGTATATCGCTACAAGTAAAGATGTTTTAAAAGTGCATTTAAAAACTCACACCAATCAGGAACTTTATGTTTGTCAAATTTGTGACTACAAATGTTTATATAAATCATATTTATCGAGACACGTAAAAAATCACCACAGTGAAAAACCGTTCGTTTGTGAAATTTGTGAGTACAAATGTTCACAAAAAGGAAAGTTAACGAAACACATGAGAACTCACACTGGTGAGAAACCGTATGTTTGTGAAAAATGTGATAACAAATATTCACAAACGGGGCATTTAACCGAGCATATGAGAACCCACACCGGTGAGAAGCCGTTTGTTTGTAAAATTTGTAGTTCCAAATATTCACATAAATCAAGTTTTCAAATGCATTTAAAAACTCACACTGGTGAGAAATCCTTTGTTTGCGAAATTTGTGACTACAAATGTTCACAAAAAGGACATTTAACAGGTCACATGAGAACTCATACCGGTGAGAAACCATTCTTTTGTGAAATTTGTGACTACAAATGTTCTCATAAATCAAGTTTAAAATTGCATTTACTGACCCACAGAGGGGAGAAATCCTTTGTTTGTGAAATTTGTGAGCTCAAATGTTTGTTAAAAAGAGATTTAACAAAGCACTTGAAAACTCACTCCGGCGAAAAACCGTTTGTATGTGAAATTTGTGACTACAAATGTTCACAAAAAGGAAATTTAATTGCCCATTTAAAAATTCACACCGGTGAGAAGCCGTTTGTATGTGAAATTTGTGATCACAAATATTCACATAAAATAAGTTTAAATGCCCATTTGAAAACTCACACTGGTGAGAAACCATTTCTTTGTCAAATTTGTGACTTCAATGTACACGTAAATCAAATTTAAAAGCCCATTTAAAAATTCACACCGATGAGAAATCCTTTGTTTGTAAAATGTGTCAGCAAAAATGTTCACGAAAAGAACATTTAAAAAGGCATTTAAAAATTCACATCAGTGTGAAACCGTTTGTTTGTGCAATTTGTGACTGCAAATTTGCACAAAAGAGAAGTTTATCAAAACATTTAAAAACGCATACCAGCTAAAAATCGTTGTATTAGAAAATTAACATTAAATTTTAATCTTGACTTGTGTACCATCGAATAGTTTGATTCTACCTTTGTCCATATCCGAGAACAATAAGTTATTGGCCTCTCGTGTCCATCGTTTAAAACATGTATGAGCACTGCTCCGATCCCCCTCTACGAAGCGTCGCAAACATAACCACTTGTTTTTTCAGATTGTAAAGTCTTCTACTTTATTGATGCCGCTTTGACAATAATGCCGTCGGTCTCTAACTTTTCCAATTCTGCCTTGATTTTACCCTTGAATGCATATGGGATTTGTGAAATATGGGTTTTGTCTGTTCCGTTAGTTCCAATCGAATAGGGTTTCCATTGCAGGTACCCAATTCCGGCTTAAACAAATTTTCAAATTTACTTAACAATAATAATTGTACCGGATTTAGTGGCATGCATTTGATTTACCTCTAACTAATCTTTGACACTCTCTGGACCTATCATTTTAAATTTGAATTTTGTGAACAAATCTCGCCCTAATAATAATCTGTTGCCTCCTCGAACAATCATTATTTCGGCCTTCATCACGTTTCCCTCTACCATCACTTCCACGTTAATCGTACATACCCAATGTTGCTACGTATTACACCGTTATTGTAAATCTTCAATTGAACCATTGCGGAAGCCAGTGGGACATCTTTAAAGATTCCTAAATACATGGTCTCTGTGGTATACACGCAACTCCAACCCTATTTACTTCAAACTTTACTTTTGGTAAAGGCACACCACATCGGTTGCACCCGGATACAATCGGAGACACCCAGTTCCATTCTAAAAAGTTGTGGACCATCCTCTACTTCTACATATCCTTTGTCCTGCTTCTTCTTTGTACACACCACTGATAAATAACCTTTTATTTTATACTTTTCTACACACGTACCCAGGTCCGTAGCCAGGATTTCATTTTGAGGGGGCACTTGTAAAAATTTTCCAACTTGAAAATAAATACCTATACCTATTTATTTTCAAAATTCAAAAAGAATTTTTTAATATTTTGGGTGGGGAGGGGAGGGCCCGTGCCCCCGCTGGTTTCCAACTTGCTTACTCCTAATATGTAAACATTAAATGTTTTGCCTTTCAACAGTGAGGCACTGGAGGGTGTTCCACACCCCCCAGACCCCCCGGTTTGTCCAGTTTATTTTTTATCAGAAATAAATTGGTGATATCGGCATAACCGATGTAGAAAAAATCTCTAGAAAAACTAAGTAATCTTAACTCTAACAAGTCACACTCGAGTAACTAATATCTCAATTAGCCCAAATTATAAAGTAAAGTTTTAGGGACCGGGGTCTGGGGGGTGTGGAGCACCCCCCAGGTACACTCAAACTCCGATAGCTAAGTTTGCAAACTTATGCTCTTAACTATTAAGCGATTAACTGTAAACGATTTTAGCACGAGAAATATAAAACAGACACCGAGAATTTGGGGGGTTATGAATTCCCCACGGGATAATATGTCATCGTTCTCCAGGAAGACAAAGCGCTATAATAAACCATACTCATAATCTGTAAACCTTGAATGTTTTGCCTTTCAACAGTGAGGCACTGGAGGGTGTTCCACACCCCCAAGACCCCCCGGTTTGTCCGGTTTATTTTTATCAGAAATAAATTGATGATATCGGCATAACCGATGTAGAAAAAATTCCTCTAGAAAAACTAATTAATCTTAACTCGAACAAGTCGCCTCAAGTAACTAATATCTCAATTATCCCAAATTATAAACCAAAGTTTTAGTGA
This sequence comes from Lycocerus yunnanus, assembly GCA_036346125.1. Lineage (NCBI taxonomy): Eukaryota > Metazoa > Arthropoda > Insecta > Coleoptera > Cantharidae > Lycocerus > Lycocerus yunnanus. The sequence continues at coordinate 474,949 of JARFIX010000072.1, read as the reverse complement.
CTGGAGGGTGTGCAGCACCCTCAGGTACACTCAAACTGAAATAGATAAATTTGGTCTTCAATATTAAGCTATTAGTGATGAAAGTTATTAGCACAAAAATATATAAAGCAGTAACCGAAAATACTTCGAATCTAAACGTAGATAAACCTAGCCTAACATCGTTATCATTAAAAGGAACTCCACTCGTTATGTAAATCGTAACCTAACTTCTTTGATCTTTGATACCCAAATCTGCTCACCCACTGGCGTCTCTAGTTTACTAAACAGATAACCAAAACACAAAAAATAAACGAAGATGGCTTTATGCTTGAATTCAAAACTTAAATTAACCCCCCCCCCCCAGAAAATAAAACTAGAATTTTAGGTTTGAATATTTTATTAAATATCAATCTCGCGGTAAATCGAACAAACTGCTGAGATAGAGAAAAACGCCAATATTCATCTGCGAGATTGGTTATCAATTAGTTAAATCAGTATTGTTATTGACTTGATTTGACTGTTATAATTGATATTGCTCTGATGGCAATATGAAGGTACATATGATATGAAAGTACATATGAGAACAACTTGTCCTTAAATAATAATCACATTATGATTTTGAAATGGAAGCTTGGGGTAATTTAAAAATTACCTTCGCCCACAAAAACATAAATTTATTTACACGTGTTTGCCCTTGATCTTCGTTTTTAACCAGCTCGTATTGCTGCGGATGCAAGGGTGTGAATCCAAAAAAGCGAGGTTGTCCTTTCGCTACTTTCAAAATTAAAAAGTAAATCAAACTCGGAGTATGAAAATGACTACGTTTTTTAAACAAAATATGACTTATCGTAGCTCTGCAGGTATGTATAATATATTGCAAAATTAATTCAGGCAGCAACCTCAATGAAATAATGTAACAGACCCAGTGCGTATGGATCACAAATGCGTGATTCAAGAACGTTAAAATTAAACAGAAAATGCTCCAAGCAACAAGTATTTTAAGTAGTAAATAAAGGGATTCACCAGCTGGATGATACCTTACAAAATACTCAAGGTGACAACGGATCCTACTTAAAAAGCAGTTGCGGGCAGCTATTCGGTGAATCTTGAGATTGACCGCGCACATACTACACAGGCTTATCTTCTTCACTAGATCGATGCCTTCTGAAGATGCTGTTAATCCAGGGCTGAAGATGACACTAGAGGGGCTGAACGGAAACGCACTCCCAGATGGTAGTTGAAGCGGTTTTACTTATTATAAGACTTTAAAGTGAAACTGCTTCATTTCACTCCCAAAGACTATAAGGCGCGCTTTGGGCGCCTTTCCGACGTTTGCACCAGTCTCAAAAGAATTTTCAGTACACTGCACGTTCCAGCGCGTCGATCTAAGAAATAACAAGGTGGAACTCGGATGACCGCAGTTTTTAGGCTTCTATACAGCTACCTTTTAGCTAGCCGTTATCACACTTTTCTTAAAATATTTTTATTCTGTTAAAGAATATTTATATTTCACAGACTTTTTAATTTATACTGCACTTTTTTTATTAATCATTGGTCATCGTTTGTTAACGTCTTTTACCTGGAGCTGTTCCATTTCAATTCCTTTAATTTTGCACAAATCCGCCTTTTATAATCATTTCGGTCGGTTCCCTCTTACTTCCATGTCGCATAAACCGTTACATTATTTTTGCTCGTCCTGTCTTAGGCTTGTCATTGGTCAAATATTTTTACACTAGAGCGTGAAGTAACAAATTCCGTTACTTTCCCTTACACACATAAGCCAATACACCATTAGTTTTTGCGGTTTTTTTTTCGTGATTTTTCACCATGTGAGTTCCCGCCAATTTTTATCTCGATCTAGAAAAATAAGCCACAACATTGGCAACCAATACTAGAGCAGCCAAAAATAACGGTCAACTGATTCTCCCGCGGAATTAAATATGTCTTAACTTTTAATTTTTCCAAATTTTTATTTATTTGATAGTTACTATTCTTATTTATAATTGTTAATAATTTTGCTAAATTGTCTTTTCTGTCATAAATACGTCGAAATTGTTTTAACCGAATCGCGGCACTTTAATTAACCCGAAATATGGTTTATTGATAAAGCACTAATTGTTTTTGCAAACCCAACTTATTTATTTTTACTTACTACTATATTAAAACTAAATATTTACAAAAACTTATGACTAAACACTTAAATTTTTACATATTTTCCCGAACAAAGGAAATTTCATGCTGTGAGGGTTCATTGTCTGCTTTCGGAAACAAACCAACTATGCAATTTTGGCCGTCCATTGATTAAATAATTGCCATAATTTATTTACTAATAAATGTTGTAATGGAATTGACCTGACGCAGTCCCTGGTAAGTTACGTTATCGTTTGATTACAAAAATTTGATTTTTAAATTTTTCAGGAATTTTCGATACAAAAATTTGTCTTGAACTGACCAAAACTAGAAGTCATAAAATTGTGACAAGAGGTAAAAAATTCGAAAATTTGTATTCATGAAAATTTTTAATCACAATAAATTTGTCCATAGATGGCGCTTAATTTAACAGTAATTTATTAAATTACAAAATGGTGGATTATTGCCATTTTCAACTTGTTGAATTATAGTGCAGCAATACTGTTTTCTTCACTCGGCTTTATTTAAATAATTTATATTAAAAAGATTTCCCATTATCTGCGCCTCTTAAACATTAGAATTTACAAATTAATATCGGTCTTCCAGGTGCGAGCGTACTGCTATATTGTGGTGAGTAATTACTGTCACTATTAAGTTCTCCTATTATGACCTCTTGCAGATATGACTCAAGTTGTCCCTCTGGAAGAGTTACAAATTATGGCCAACATCGGTCAAGATTCCAACACTCCAAGTACTTCAGACAGATTATGAAATAAAACAAGAAGTGCTAGAAGACGTGAAATTTAATGTAGAAGATTTGCATCATTCGATTGACATTAAAGAAGAAGAATTGCAAGAGAAGCAGCAGCCAAACAAATTTAAATGTAAAATTTGTGGGTATATCGCTACAAGTAAATATTTTTTAAAAGTTCATGTAAACACCCACACCGGCGAACAACCATTTCATTGTGAAGTTTGTAACTACAAATGTTCAATAAAAAGCAGTTTAACAAGGCACATCAGAACTCATACCGGTGAGAAACCATTTGTTTGTGATATTTGTGGGTACAAATTTTCACAAAAATCAAGTTTGAAAACGCATTTATATATCCACACCGGTGAGGCACCTTTTGTGTGTGAAACTTGTGATTACAAATGTTCAGGAAAAGGTGAATTAAATAGGCATATGAAAACTCACACTGGTGCGAAACCGTTTGTTTGTAATATTTGTGGAAACAAGTTTGCACGAAACTCAAGTTTAAAAATACATTTACATAAACACACCGATGCGAAACCGTTTACTTGTGAAATTTGTGACCGTAAATTTTCACAAAAATCAAGTTTGAAATTGCATTTATATATCCACACCGGTGAAAAATCCTTTATTTGTGAAATATGTAGGGACCAATTTATACACAAAAGCTATTTAACTCGACATTTAAAAGTTCACCACTGCGAGAAACAAACATCAAGTTTAAATATGCATTTAATAAACCACAGCGGTGAGACACCTTTTGTGTGTGAAATCTGTGATTACAAATGTTCACTAAAAGGTAGTTTAAATATGCATATGAAAACTCACTCCGGAGAAAAACCGTTTGTATGTGAAATTTGTGATCACAAATATTCACATAAAATAAGTTTAAATGCCCATTTGAAAACTCACACTGGTGAGAAACCATTTCTTTGTCAAATTTGTGACTTCCAATGTACACGTAAATCAAATTTAAAAGCCCATTTAAAAAATTCACACCGATGAGAAATCCTTTGTTTGTAAAATGTGTCAGCAAAAATGTTCACGAAAAGAACATTTAAAAAGGCATTTAAAAATTCACATCAGTGTGAAACCGTTTGTTTGTGCAATTTGTGACTGCAAATTTGCACAAAAGAGAAGTTTATCAAAACATTTAAAAACGCATACCAGCTAAAAATCGTTGTATTAGAAAATTAACATTAAATTTTAATCTTGTCTTGTGTACCATCAAATAGTTTAATTCTACCTTTGTCGATATCCGAGAACAATAAGTTATTGGCCTCTCGTGTCCATCGTTTAAAACATGTATGAGCACTGCTCCGATCCCCTCTACGAAGCGTCGCAAACATAACCACTTGTTTTTTCAGATTGTAAAGTAAGTTACGGTTAAGTCTCCTTCAATAAAGTAGGAGACTTTATTGATGCCGCTTTGACAATAATGCCTTCGGTCTCTAACTTTTCCAATTCTGCCTTGATCTTACATTTGAATGCATATGGGATTTGTGAAATATGGGTTTTGTCTGTTCTGTTAGTTCCAATCGAATAGGGTTTTCATTGTAGAAACCCAATTCCGGCTTAAACAAATTTTCAAATTTACTTAACAATAATAATTGTACCGGATTTAGTGGCATGCATTTGATTTACCTCTAACTAATCTTTGACACTCTCTGGACCTATCATTTTAAATTTGAATTTTGTGAACAAATCTCGCCCTAATAATAATCTGTTGCCTCCTCGAACAATCATTATTCGGCTTTTATCATTTCCATCTACCATCACTTCCAACATCAATGTTGCTATTACACGCTGTTACTGTAAGTCTTTAATCGAACCATTACGGAAGCCAGTGGGACATCTTTAAAATTCCTAAATACATAGTCTCTTTGGAATACACGCAACTCCAAACCCTATTTACTTCAAACTTTACTTTTGGTAAAGGCATCACATCGTTGCACCGGATACAATCGAGACACCCAGTTCCATTCTAAAAGTTGTGGACCATCCTCTACTTCTACATATCCTTGTCCTGCTTCTTCTTTGTACACACCACTGATAAATAACCTTTATTTTATACTTTTCTACACTACACAGCCGTAGCAGGATTTCATTTCAAAGGGGCACTGTACCACGCTGTTCTTCGAATTCTTATTTTTGCCTAATATGTAAACATTAAATGTTTTGCCTTTCAACAGTGAGGCACTGGAGGTGTTCCACACCCCAGACCCCCGGTTTGTGCAGTTTATTTTTATCAGAACTAAATTGAAGACATCAGCATGACTGATCTAGAAAACACTCTAGAAAACTAATTAATCCTAACTCTAACTAGTCGCACTCAAGTAACTAATATCTCAATTAGCCCAAATTATAAAGTAAAGTTTTAGGAACCGGGGGTCTGGGGTGTGGAGCACCCCAGGTATCTCAAACTGTGATAGATAAATTTGTAAACTTATGGTCTTCAGTATTAAGCAATGAATGATGAAAGTTTTTAGCACAAGAAATATAAAACAGTGACCGAGAATCTGGGGATTATAAATTCCCCAGGATAATGTCATCGAACTCAAGTAAAGCAAAGCGCTATAATAAACCCTACTCTTAATCTGTAAACATTGAATGTTTTGCCTTTCAACAGTGAGGCACTGGAGGGTGTTCCACACCCCCCAGACCCCCCGGTTTGTGCAGTTTATTTTTTATCAGAACTAAATTGAAGATATCAGCATGACCGATCTAGAAAAAATCTCGAAAAACTAATTAATTCTAACTCTAACAAGTCGCACTCGAGTAACTAATGTCTCAATTAGACCAAATTATAAAGTCAAGTTTTAGAGACCGGGGGGTCTGGAGGGTGTGGAGCACCCCCCAGGTATACTCAAACTGTGATTGATAAATTTGTAAACTTATGGTCTTCAGTATTAAGCGATGAATGATGAAAGTTTTTAGCACAAGAAATATAAAGCAGTGACCGATAATCTGGGGAAGCGGGGGGGGATTATGAATTCCCCCCAGAATATAGTCATCGTTCTCAAGTAAAGCAAAGCGCTATAATAAACCCTACTCTTAATCTGTACACATTGAATATTTTGTCTTTCAACAGTGAGGCACTGGAGGGTGTTCCACACCCCCCAGACCCCCCGGTTTGTGCAGTTTATATTTTATCAGAACTAAAGTAAAACACCCTCTAGTGCCTCTGCAACGGGAGATCTTTAGTTTACTTCTGATAAAAATAATCTACTCAATCCGGGTGTGAACACCTCCAGTGCTCAAATTTTGGTATTTCTGTAAGTCTCAGAAATTGAAAGTCTCTGATACTGAAAGTATCGATGTGAATTATGCTGAATTATTGAACTGCTGAATTATATGAAGGACAAAGGAGTATGGAGAATTATGATGAAGTATGTGAAGTGTGAAGTTAATTGTACACGATTTCCTCTAGCGGTTGACCCCTTGGCTGTCCCTAAAAATAAATATTTTTATTATCAACATCGAATAAACAATTATTACAATAAAATTATCAAACCTGCTTTCACTATTTCGATTGTTCGGAATAGACTTTTTACGTCTGACCACTTCGGTCGATTCAGAAGCTGCATTAATATTTAATTTTGTGTCGGATAATTTTGGAGCAATCGTGGCACTAAAATTACGACCCCTGGGACCCTGAACACTTCCCAATATTAAAGACATATCTTCTGCGTTAGGACTAACTGGAGGTATTGAAGTGAAATAATAACTGAAGAAATAATAAACCTTGTCGCTGTGTTATGTTAAAATATTGCTAATCCACTTTTCCTTATTGCGTCTTTAAAACAGCGACTACAAACTCGTACTTCACTCCAGGTTCCTGGTTTAATCTAAAACAGGTATTTATGATGTAAACTAACCACAAAAAAGTAAATAAAAGTATGCCCTAACTCAACAGTTCTTTCCTTAGGTTTTTCCACCTTCGACTCCATCTTTTCATCTTTAGGAAATGTACAGAATTTGCATCGTTCTCTTTTGTTAATAATGTACGTTATTTTGTTAATAATAATGTTCAGAGTATGGGGTCCATCGTAATCACATTGAGATCTGAAAATAAAGCGCTACATAAATAATTACTTACACGAAGACGTTTGTAGTTATCTACACTGGAATGTTACTTCGATTATAACAAATTGGGTAATTTTATCAAAACTTCATTCACGATCTCAATCCGGCTTCGTTCTACTTTCGAACGTTACTTTTAAGTCGTTTAATGCACAGAGGAATACAAAAATATACTAAAAATAAAAATCCAAGTAATTAGGTGTCATAACCTCACCTTTTTCAGAAGCGAATTACTAACGTCATCATGCTTAAAACGAATGTGTAATATTTCTAATGCATACAGGTACCTTATCGTAGAAAAATATTTCTATAAATATACCAATTAACCGAAAAATTCACAAAATAAAGAAATTTCCCAAGTTAAAATGCCATTGTTTGGTTCGCAAAACCTGAACTGTCACAAAAGCTGACATTGCATTAATGCGTCGTATTATTCATATTAGACGCAACAGTTACAACTTATTTATAAAATCTTTTGAACATACTGCTCGAGTAACCGTTGCACTTGAATTGCAAATGCAGCCAATAACAATGTTCAAATAGTAATAAATTCAAAAACTTGTATTCAAGAATAAAAATTAATCGCAATAAATTTGTTGAAAGATGGCGCTAGCTATTTTAGGTTAGTAGAAATAAATTACAAAATGGTGGATTATCGCCATTTTAAGTTGTTGAATTACAGTGCAGCAATACTGTTTTCTTCGTTCGGGTGCATTCAAATAATTTATATTAAGGAGATTTCCATTATCTGCGCCTCTTAAGCTTTAGAATTTACAAATAACGGTCTTCCACGTGCGAGTGTACTGCTATATTGTGGTGAGTAATTACTGTCACTATTAAGTTCTCCTATTATGACATCTTGCAGATATGACAGAAGTTGTCTCTCTGGAAGAGTTACAAATTATGGCCAACATCGGTCAAGATTCAAACACTCGAAGTACTTCAGGCAGCGATTATGAAATAAAACAAGAAATGCTAGAAGACGAGAACTTTTATGCAGAAGATTTGCATCATTCGATTGACATTAAAGAAGAAGAATTACCATGGAAGAAGCAGTCAAGCAAATTTGAATGTGAAATTTGTGGGTATATCGCTACCAGTAAATATTTTTTAAAAGTTCATGTATACACCCACACCGGCGAACAACCATTTCATTGTGAAGTTTGCGACTTTAAAAGTTTAATGAAAGGTAGTTTAACGAGGCATTTAAAAACTCACACCGGTGAGAAACCCTTTGTTTGTGATATTTGTGGGTACAAGTTTTCACGAAAATCAAGTTTGAAAATGCATTTATATATCCACACCGGTGAGAAATCCTTTGTTTGTAACTTTTGCGAGTACAAATGTAGACGAAATTCAAGTTTAAAATTGCATTTGCTTACCCACACCGCTGAGAAATCTTTTGCTTGTAAAATTTGTGACTACAAATGTTCATGTAAATCAAGTTTACGAGAGCATTTACATACCCACATCGGTGAAAAATCTTTTGCTTGTAAAATTTGTGACTACAAATGTTCACGTAAATCAAGTTTACGAGAGCATTTACATACCCACATCGGTGAGAAATCTTTTGTTTGTGAAATATGTGAGTACAAATGTTCACGTAAATCAAGTTTACGAGAGCATTTACATACCCACACTGGTGAAAAATCGATTGCTTGTGAAATTTGTGACTATAAATGTTCACGAAAAGGAAGTTTAGCAAAGCATTTGAAAAGACACACCGGTGATAAACCATTTTTTTGTGAAGTTTGTGACTACAAATGTTCATTAAGAAGCATATTAACAAGGCATTTAAAAAGGCATACCGGTGAGAAACCGTTTGTTTGTGATATTTGTGGGTACAAGTTTTCACAAAAATCAAGTTTAAAAACACATTTACATATCCACACCGGTGAGAAACCGTTTGTTTGTAATATTTGCGGCTACAAATGTTCACGAAAATCATGTTTAAAAATTCACATGCATACCCACGCCAGTCAGAAATTCTTTGCCTTTGCTTGTGAAATTTGTGAGTACAAATGTTCACAAAAAGGAAGTTTAGCAAAGCATTTGATAACGCACACCGGTGATAAACCATTTTTTTGTGAAATTTGTGACTACAAATGTTCATTCAAAAGCAGTTTAACGAGGCATTTAAAAACTCACACTGGTGAGAAGCCGTTTGTTTGTGATATCTGTGGGTACAAGTTTACACGAAACTCAAGTTTAAAAACACATTTACATATCCACACCGGTGCGAAACCGTTTGCTTGTGAAATTTGTGACCGTAAATTTTCACGAAAGGGAAGTTTAGTACAGCATTTAAAAACTCACCAGTTAGAAACCGTTGTATCATAAAATTAACTAATTAAAATTAAAGTTCCTTTAAAAGTTACCCGTTTTTTTAAGTATAAAAATATACATAACTAAAAAATATCTATAATCGTTTGAAACGTTTCAGTGGAAGCAATCTTCAAAAATGTGTATTTTCTTACTTTTTACCTAAAATTTTCCATTTTCTAAAATAAATTTATGACAAATATTTAAGACAAAACACGTGTAATAATTTATACATTTTCTACGCAATAAATATTATAAACCACATTTGCCAGTTTTATTTCTTTTTTTTATTTTTGCGTTTGGATCACTTTTCATCTTCAATGGAAAGCGACGATTGTTGTTTGAGTGTGGACTTCAGGTCTTCAACCTAGGTTTACTTTTACTTGCCTGTTTTATGTTTTGTATTTAAATATCAACGCTTTCCGCTGATATTTTGATGAAAATAAATTTAGACTATCAATTCCGTTGTTTTATTTATTCGTCCCCATAGGTTATCTGATAGAATTCATGGCCCTCGCATACCGTCGGAGCTATCCAATGTAAGGGCAAGGGAAACGTATTTTTTAAACAAGAGGGCCCACCGCTTAGTTTAACATTTTCTCCCAGGCTACCTTTTGAATTGGGAAAGGGGAAAAACTGTTTTACAGTCTTATGGTCAGTTTCAAAAACGATTGTTAGGGAATTTAACCATTGATTAGAAAGATAATCATTGATTAAGTCACATTTCGGTTGCAGAAACTCGGGTATAATAATATTTAACAAGTGATTAGTTTAATCAGAGGTTAAATCTGTTGTTAAGTGACTATTTGGGTTTCACAAACGATAATCAGCAGGTTGACTACCCAAAATATTTAACCACCCGAAAACAAATGATTAAAGTGACATAACAAGTGATTTGAAACCTAACCCTCATATTCTTAAATATATCTTAAAATGTGTTTTAAACCTCTATTAGTTAAAATGCTCACAACGTTTTAAGTCGTCTTCATTTCAAGGGCCTATACTCCATTCGTTTTAAGAATAAACCTTGACTTTTGAACTAAAATATAATCTTGAAACGTGATTGGTTGGTTTTCACAGATTTGTCAATATTTTAGTTCTAATGTCACAAATTTGTGATAAGCAACCAATCACGTTTCAAGATTATATTTTAGTTCAAAAGTCGTTTATTCTTAAAACAAATGAAGTATAGCAACTAATAAGTCGATAATTGACAGATTTAGATCACTTGAATTTTCAGTTGAACTATTTGAAGGTGATTTAGTGTATTTAAGGTGGTGACACAACAAAAAGCAGAAATACTAACCTAAAATATAAATTGAATACTGATAATAATAATATTTCTTAATTTTTACCAATATCTTCTCAAATGCGGCACTTAGTAGCGTTATTCCTCTGTAATTATTACAATCTCTTATGTAATTCTTCTTGTGTATGGGCATTATTACTCCTGTTAACCAATCATCTGGAACTTTTTCCTCTTTCCATCACGCTTTGTTACAAATCTCCCAAAACATTTCCATTCCCTCTGGACCCATATTCTTCATCATCTCAACTGTCACTTCATCATGTCCCGAGCCTTTCCTTTCTTCATAGACTTAATAGCTCCTTTTACCTCTTCTATTGTTACTTCATCTTCTTCTTCTTCCTCTGTTCCTTTCATTAGTTCCTGGAGCTGGTTTTCCCCAGTCTCTGGTTTCATGAATTCTTTTATTTCGTCCATCTTTTTAACTCGATTTTTTCGATATTTTTATCGTCTCTAATCGGGGTTCTATTAGTTTTCTTACTTTTTTTTTTAATATTTCCTTACTATTTTCTGCTTCTTCTCGAGTTCGAGTTCTTTTAAAATAGATGTCTAAACTGCCTACACCTGTTCTTTGTCGTTGTTCTGATTTTTCTTTGTCGTTCATTTATTAATAATTCAATGCTGTTGATTGTGTACTTCAATGTTATCTGTGTTGCCTATGACCGTGTTCGACTTGGACGCTTACAGCGCTGTTGGTACGAACTGGCGCAATTGTAAACGCTTTAGCGTTCGACTTGGGAACTGTTGCGCTTACGGCACCGTGTAAACGCAACCGTGACGTCATGGATTCGCCATTTTCTCACGCTCACAACGCAAATTTCATTTCGGTAGGGCAGCGTAAGCGCGGCGCTGTAGTGGTAAAAATTGTAACTATTTTTGAATTTATTTGAAACCTAAATATTTTAGGTTTACTATTTAACTTCAATATTTAAATTTAAACATAAAATTAGTTGTCCTATATTAATTATTACTCAATAATTTATTTCCTTGTTTTAACCGCTCAATTTTTATAAAAAAATTAGTGACAAGATTATAAATGAAATTAATTGACCCAAAATAAATTGTTGTATGAAATTATAGTTATTAATTTGTGAAAAATAGCTAAAATGTAATCGCATTTAAAAACAATTATTATTTTAGATTGTTTGAATATTTTATAGGTTAAGCAACTGTCACTTTTAAATTGCAGCGCTGATGGTGCTGTCATATCGTTCGAATTGGAACGTCAGCGTGAGCGTTGTAAGCGCATATTTTCCAAGTTGAACGGCAAAATTTGCGTGCTATAAGCGTAAGCGTCTGTTGGTACCAACAGCGCGTAAGCTTCAAGTCGAACACGGTCTATATTTGCAATTTTGGGTGTGTTTGTTTATACGATTATTATCGTCTATTACCTTTTAGATTAATACTACCGTTTCTAAAGATTTGCCCAGTACTATTTCTCACCCTCTCTCTTCTTCTCGTCTACTTGTATATTCCGTTCTTATTATGGCGTCAGAAACAGTCCACAGGTCGACCCTTCGAGTGGACTTCCTCTACTCGGATGTACACACCATTTGTTTGAATCACTTTATTTCTAATTTCTTTAATTGTCTGCAACGTCTCAATATTTATCACCTGTCACTAGTCAAATTCACAATTTCTCTGCTCGATATTGTCCCAATTTTGAATTTACTATCGGAGCTCGGATATTCTATGTTTACCTGTCCAGTGGCGCACCTTAATATTATTTATTTACCATTTTATACAATTCATACATACCATATTAATATTATTTATGCTTGAACTGAAAATTTTATTTTTGTTGATAAAACTTCGTTAACAAAAAATAAATTCACTGTTTAATGTGTATGTAACAAAACCTTTATAAAATTTGCCTCTTATTTAGTATTTATAAACATAACCTATAAATTTGTAAACAATGAACTCTCACCGTTTGATTAAATTCACGTGTAATTATTACATAAAACAATTATTAAATAATAAAAACAAAACATTATAAGTTGAGCACGCCGTTACCACATTTTTCTTAAAATACTTTTATTCTGTTAAAGAATATTTATAATTCTCAGACTTTTTAATTTATACTGCACTTTTTTGATTAATTATTAGCCATCGTTCGTTAACGTCTTCTTCCTGGAGCTGTTCCATTTCAATTCCTCTAATTTTGCACAAATCCGCCTTTTATAATCATTTCGGTCGGTTCCCTCCTACTTCCACGTCGCATAAACCGTTAACATTATTTTTGCTTGTCTTGTCTTAGGCTCGTCATTGGTTCAAAATTTTCACGCTAGAGCGTGAAGTAACAAATCCCGTTACATTCCCTTACAAACATAAGCCAACACACCATTAGTTTTCGCGGTTTTTTTGTGATTTTTTCTTCATCCGGCCAAGTCACCATGTGAGTTCCCGCCAATTTTTATCTTGATTTCAAAAAATATGCCACAACATTGGCAACCAATACTATAGCAGACAAAAATAACGGTCAACTGAATATCCTGCGGAATTAAATATGTCTTTAACTTTTAATTTTTCCAAACTTTTATTTATTTGACAGTTACTATTTTTTTATAATTGTTAATAATTTTGCTAAATTGTCTTTTCCGGCATAAATACGTCGAAATTGTTTTAACCGAATCGCGGCACTTCAATTAACCCGAAATTTGTTTATTGATGAAGAACTAATTGTTTTTGCGAATGCAACTTACTTATTTTTACTTACTACTAAATTAAAACTAAATATTTACAAAAACCTTTGACTAAACAAACATTTGACAAATTTTTATATATTTTCCCGAACAATAGAAATTTCATGCTGTGAGAGTTCATTGTCTGCTTTTCGGAAACAAACCAACTATGCATAATAATTGTTTAATAATAATATTTATAATAAAATTTAATAATAATAATTGTATTTACTAATAAGTGTTGTAATGGAATTGACCTGACACAATCTCTGGTAAGTTACGTTATCGTTTGATTACAAAAATTTGATTTTTAATTTTCAGGCTTGTCGATACAAAAATTTGTCATGAAGTGACCAAAACTAGAAGTCATAAAATTGTGACATTACAATAAGGTAAAAAATTCAAAAATTAGTATTCGTGAAATATTTGATTAAAATAAATTTGTCGAAAGATGGCGCTATCAAAAGTGGAAAATCACATCATTGGACGCTTACGCGCTGTTGGTACCAACGGATGCAAACGCTTATAGCACGCAATTTTGACGTTCGACTTGGAAAATATGCGCTTACAACGCTCACGCTGACGTTCCAAATCGAACGATATGACAGCACCATCAGCGCTGCAATTTAGAAGTGACAGTTGCTTAACCTATAAAATATTCAAACAATCTGAAATAATAATTATTTTTAAATGCGATTACGTTTTTAGGTATTTTTCACAAATTAATAACTATTATTTCACACAACAATTTATTTTGGGTTTACATTTCATTTACAATCTTGTCACTAATTTTTTATAAAAATTGAGCGGTAAAACAAGGGCAATAAATTATTGAAGTAATAATTAATATAGGACAACTAATTTTATGTTTAAATTTAAATATTGAAGTTAAATAGTAAACCTAAAATATTTAGGTTTCAAATAAATTCAAAAATAATTACAATTTTACCACTACAGCGCCGCGCTTACGCTGCCCTACCGAAATGAAATTTGCGTTGTGAGCGTGAGAAAATGGCGAATCCATGACGTCACGGTTGCGTTTACACGGCGGTGTAAGCGCCAACATTTCCAAGTCGAACGCTTAAAGCGTTTACGTTTGCGCCAGTTTGTACTAACAGCGCTGTAAGCGTCCAAGTCGAACAGGGTCGTAGTAAATTACAAAATGGTGGATTATCGCCATTTTCAAGTTGTTGAATTATTGTGCAGCAATACTGTTTTCTTCACTCGGCTTTATTTAAATAATTTATATTAAGAAGATTTCCATTATCTGCGCCTCTTAAGCATTAGAATTTACAAATTATAATCGGTCTTCCACGTGCGAGTGTACTGCTATATTGTGGTGAGTAATTACTGTCACTATTAAGTTCTCCTATTATGACATCTTGCAGATATGACAGAAGTTGTCCCTCTGGAAGAGTTACAAATTATGGCCAACATCGGTCAAGATTCGAACACTCGAGTACTTCAGGCAGCGATTATGAAATAAAACAGAAGACGTGAAATTTAATGTAGAAGATTTGCATCATTCGATTGACATTAAAGAAGAAGAATTGCAAGAGAAGGAGCAGCCAAACAAATTTAAATGTAAAATTTGTGGGTATATCGCTACAAGTAAATATTTTTTAAAAGTTCATGTAAACACCCATACCGGCGAACAACCATTTCATTGTGAAGTTTGCGACTTCAAAAGTTTAAGGAAAGGTAGTTTAACGAGGCATTTAAAAACTCACACCGGTGAGAAACCGTTTGTTTGTAATATTTGTGGGTACAAATTTTCTCAAAAATCAAGTTTGAAAAGGCATTTATATATCCACAGCGGTGAGACACCTTTTGTGTGTGAAACTTGTGATTACAAATGTTCACGAAAAGGTGGATTAAATAGGCATATGAAAACTCACACCGATGAGAAACCGTTTGTTTGTAAAATTTGTGGAAACAAGTTTTCACGAAACTCAAGTTTAAAAAAACATTTACATAATCACACCGGTGCGAAACCGTTTGCTTGTGAAATTTGTGACCGTAAATTTTCAGAAAAATCAAATTTAAAAATGCACATGTATACCCATGGAAGTGACAAATCTTTTGCTTGTGAAATTTGCGAGTACAAATTTTCACAAAAAGCAAGTTTAGTAAAGCATTTGAAAACACACACCGGTGATAAACCATTTCTTTGTGAAATATGTGACTACAAATGTTTATTCAAAGACAGTTTAAAGAGCCATTTAAAAACTCATACTGGTGAGAAATCGTTTGTTTGTGATATTTGTGGGCACAAATGTTCACAAAAATCAAGTTTGAAAATGCATTTATATATCCACGCCGGTGAGAGATCCTTTAAATGTGAAATATGTAGGTACCAATTTTCACACAAAAGCAATTTAACAAGACATTTAAAAGATCACCACTGCAAGAAAAAAACATCAAGTTTAAATATGCATTTAATAAACCACAGCGGTGAGGCACCTTTTGTGTGTGAAATCTGTGATTACAAATGTTCACAAAAGGTAATTTAAATAGGCATATGAAAACTCACACCGCCGAGAAACCGTTTGTTTGTGATATTTGTGACCGCAAATTTTCACGAAAGAGAAGTTTATTACAGCATTTAAAAACTCACAACAGCTAGAAACCGTTGTATCGTAAAATTAACATTAAGTTTAAATCTCGTAGGGTGGAGGGGGCACATAGGACCCCCTAAAACAATACAGCCCATATTCATTTTGCAATTGTTTAAAACACATGATTTTGTGTTTACGTGATAAAGCAATCATTGTTTATTGACTAGTATTCGAGATTATATTTATTTCTTATGTGTAACTGAGATTTTCAACATGGCTGCTCCAGTCCCTATAGCCCCCCATTGGTTGGGGCGAAAAGGTCCACTTTTGGCTCAAATAACGATCATATTCCAAAAAACATTGATTTATAATAATTGTGTTTGTTATTACTAAAGAAACCAAACTGTATTTTTGGGTTTGGATCGCTTTTCATCTTCAATGGAAAGCTACGATTGCTATTTGAACGTGTGGACTTCAGGTCTTCAACCTAGGTTTACTTTTACTTTCCTGTTTTATGTTTTGTATTTAAATATCAACGCTTTCCGCTGATATTTTGAGGAAAATAAATTTAGACTATCAATTCCGTTGTTTTATTTATTCGTCCCCATAGGTTATCTGATAGAATTCATAGCTCTCGCATACCGTCGGAGCTATCCAATGTAAGGGCAAGGGGAAACGTATTTTTTTTAAACAAGAGGGCCTACCGCTTGGTTTATCATTTTCTCCCAGGCTACCTTCTGACTTGGGAAAGGGGAAAAACTGTTTACAGTTTATGGCTAATTTCAAAAACGGTTGTTAGAATTTAACCATTAATTAGAAAGATAATCATTTATTAAGTCACATTTCGGTTGCAGAAACTTGGGTTTAATAATATTAAACACGTGATTAGTTTAATCAGAGGTTAAATCTGTTGTTAAGTGACTATTTGGGTTTCACAAACGATAATCAGCAGGTTGACTACCCAAAATATTTAACCACCCGAAAACCAATGATTAAAGTGACATAACAGGTGATTTATAACCTAACCCTCATATTCTTAAATATAACTTAAAACTTGTTTTAAACCCCTATTAGTTAAAATGCTCACAACGTTTTAAGTCGTCTTCATTTTAAGGGCCTATACTCCATTCGTTTTAAGAATAAAACTTGACTTTTGAACTAAAATATAATCTTGAAACGTGATTGGTTGGTTTTCACAGATTTGTCAATATTTTAGTTCTAATGTCACAAATTTGTGATAAGCAACCAATCACGTTTCAAGATTATATTTTAGTTCAAATGTCAAGGTTTATTCTTAAAACAAATGAAGTATAGCAACTAATAAGTCGATAATTGACAGATTTAGATCACTTGAATTTTCAGTTGAACTATTTTAAGGTAATTTAGTGTATTTAAATTGGTGACACAACAAAAAGCAGAAATACTAACCTAACATATAAATTGAATACTGATAATATTCAAATCATGAACTTAGAAGGTGCGTACCACCTTTTAAGTGATTCAAATGAATTATGTAAGTGCAATATTTATTTTACAAATTATCTAAGTTTAAAAGTTACGTGAGAGAGAGTTTAAAAGAAAAAGAAGCGAAAACTGGCTAGAAGACGATAAGAAGGTTTGTAAAGCATGAATCTTTTCAATTGATTTTGTTAACCAGCGAAGTTAATAGAAGGATTTTAAAAAATAATATATTATTTTTAATTTCAGCATTTGCTTCTAGAATTTAGTACGCGAAAGGGTCCATATTCTTGAAAGTAAGAGTACTGACACAAACACAAATAACAAAAAAAAAGTAGCTGGGATGATTTCTTAAATGGGCAAGTAATTTTTGTATCTTTTTTAATTGATTGTTTGTTCATTTGTTTTGTGCTATTTAATTATGGTGCTTTTAGCTTTAACAGTTGGTGTGAAGGTAGCCATCGAACAGTTAATGTGAAATTGGGCCCAAAAAACAAAAAGCAACTGAACGAAAACAAATTTTTGGAACAAGCGGTGGGTCACCGACACAAATCAGTGGTGACTCCTACCTGGGTATTAGTAGCTGGTTACCAAATGAGTTTGTAATAGATGCTAATCATAATGATTCGGACAGTAATTAATATTCAGAAAAATACTATGGATCAATTATTTACTCTTATCGAATACATTGCATAAATTCGTTTTGCAAGCGAATGTTAAAATATACAAAATGTAATAATACTGCGAGTATTATTGAATATTTATTATTATAGGCTTTAACAGATGATTGGAAAGAGAAAAATCCTTGTACAAACCTAGTCGAAACACCAAGCTTGTCAAAACAAACTATAAGTAGCTCGATTAACATAATCGGCATGGAAGGTATTCCTGTTGTGACTATATCGGAAACAAATGGGGATGCTGTCAAAAGATATAGGTATTTTTCTTTTAAAATATATTTTTTTATTCTCTTATAATTTTTTGCACTATTTCATTCATGCTTTTTTTTATTCTAGAAAGTTGATAAGTTAACGGACCCACCTTTACCTTCGATTCATCTAACGATTGAGAAGTTCAGAAATGCAACAGGTACGTAAACAGACCAGACTCACAAAGCACTGGCTGCAACAACCTATAGCAACAAAGAACACAAATTTGAAGAATTGACTGATGCGAAGGTAACATCATCATCAATAGAACAAGTGAAGGTAGTAGCGAACAAGAGGTGGTACACACACGAAAACTACCACCTATCTAGATCTGTCACGTGGATAATATTAACCCATTGTATGCATTAATTAATGAAAATGCAAAAAATGATTATACTGTAAAAACAATTGGCAGAGGCGAAGTTAAATTACAACTAAACAAATCTGAGCACTACGTAAATATAATAAAAGCCCTCGAACGAAGGAGCGGCAGGTAGGAACGAAGCTTCAGAGTGGTTCTAAAGAATATCCACCATTCCACTTCTTCTTCATGTGCCATATCCGGTCCTTCGGACGTTGGCGATTCAACTTGGCCAAAGCCAAGCTGAATGTATCAGGAGTATCATAATTCATGGGGTGGTTTCCCGTTACCTTCCTCATAGTCCACAGATCGATATTGGACTTTTTGTATCGCAGCAGTACGAACAAGGTTCGAATCATAAGCTTACGCTTCGTAGTCAACCCGTGTATGCTTCGCGCTGTACTGCTGGTTATTCCACTACCATAGCTGAAATCAAGAGTGCGATAGAAAGGATCGGCCACATGTGAAGTGTATAATTCTTCAATGTGTACGATGCCAATGTTATGACCATACAAAAAACTTTTGTCATAGGGCCCCAAAATGCGTGAAATGTGCAGGACCCCACGATACCAACGCATGTCCACGTAAGGTAAAAAATGGACAAATTAAATGCATAAACCTGCCAATTACCGTGGTTGCATAGTACACAAACAACTGCAGCAACGTTTATACCCAGTCCTTAGACAGAAAGGTAATCGAAATCCCGATACACCAGCAAATCAAAATTCTGGTACAATGGTTACACTTGGCTGGCTAACACTTTCCAACTATGACCACAGCAGTGCAAGAGATGAAAATAGAATACCTTGAAACTTCCTTCCAAATGGTCCATAGTTGTTTCGGAGAGTTGTTCAGTTTCTTATACTCCACGTCTATGATATGATTTTTCATAAGTCGAAGACAATTTCATTAAATTTATTTACACAATCGTTGATAGAAGACATTTTCTCTACAAAATTCCAATCAAAGCGACTGAAGTGGTCATTGGCGACGTGGCAATAAACATCAGCAGGAGTTTTCAACGGCAAAGTTTCTTCAATCACTACGTGGACATCGTTGAAAAAGACGAGATCAACACAATTTTGGTAAGTTATAATCACCAATATTCTGCAACTCGGAAACTTGTACAAAACAGCCAACTTGAGCAAGATGACTAGCATACACTTAATCTGAAGAACGTGGGGGAATGTAGTTGGCACAAAGTAATATTACCTTGTCGCATACATTTAACGAAACCCATAGCTCTTCATAATGATGGATTGATGTCGAAATTTCACTAGATGGTGGAGATTTCACAACTGCAGCTAGAATACCACCACCAAGTAATTTATGTCTGGTAGCTTTCGTTATCACTTATATTTGAGCATAGCTATGTTTCCGGGAGTTCAATGACAGAAAAGTTTTCATTCAAGATGCTTATGTACAAATTATTTTCTAAAAATTTCTTAACGGTCATGCCGGCAGGCCAAAACCAAGGTTCTAATAATATATTCGACACGTATGTACATACAAAAAGCAAACTACTTTGATTTTTGGTTGAGCGGTATCTAGAAAAATTGTATTTAATTTATTTTTGATGTAGTTAACTACTTCAGTTTCCATGACAGTTGGGCTTATCGAGTGGGGTGTTACGGCAGTAAAACTTTCCAACTCGGAAGGTGTATTCGATATGTCACCAGATCCTATTATTAATAAACGCTTCTTAGGCCTTTCTATACGATTACTTCGAGCAGTAGTATGATTGAGGTTGTGGCCTTATTTACAATATTTCACTTTGGAGGTTAATCATTAGTTTTATGCAGTTGGTGTGTCCTGTCACTGTACTTCATTCAAATCAAATATTGATAAACTACAAAAAAAAATTTATATTAACCAAGTTCAAATAGTAAGTATAGGTAAAAATAATCAAAAATTTGTATCACTATAATTTGTATTCAAGAATAATTTTTAATTTAAAAAAAATTATTTTGTCGGCAGATGGCGCTACCAAAATTAAATTTCTTGTTATAAAGTACAAAATGGAGGATGTTCACCATTTTCTAGTTTTTGCATTATAGTGCAGCAATACTGTTTCCTTCACTAGGATATAATTAAAGAGATTTTCATTATCTGCGCCCTGCGAAAGACCGATGTCTATCACATGCGAGTGTACTGGGTATATTATGGTGAGTAATTATTGTCACTATTAAGTTCTTCTATTATGACCTCTTGCAGATATGACTCATGTTGCCCCTCCCGAAGAGTTACAAATTATGGCCAAAATCGGTCAAGATTCAAACACTCGAAGTAATTCAATCAGCGATTATGAAATAAAACAAGAAGTTCTAGAAGACGAGAACTTTAATGTAGAATATTTGCATCATTCGATTGACATTAAGGAAGAAGAATTACCGAGGAGAAACCGCCAAGCAAATTTAAATGTGTAATTTGTGGGTATTTTGCTACAAGTAAATATCTTTTAGAAGTTCATGTAAACACTCACATCGGTGAGAATTCGCTTGTTTGTGATATTTGTGGGTACAAGTTTTCACATAAATCAACTTTAAAATGCATTTACATACCCACACCGGTGAGAAACCGTTTGGTTGTGATATTTGTGAGTACAAATCTTCGCGAAAATCTATTTTAATAATGCATTTACGTACCCACACTGGTGAGAAACCGTTTGTTTGTGTTATTTGTGATCGCAGATTTTCACGTAAGGAAACTCTAAAAATGCATTCACGTATCCACACCGGCGAGAAATCCTTTGGTTGTGAAATTTGCGAGTACAAATGTTCACGAAAAAGAAGGTTAACGGAGCATTTAAGAACACACACTCGATAAACCATATCGTTGTGAATTTTGCGACTACAAATGTTCATTAAAAGGCACTTTGGCAAGGCATTTAAAACTCATACCGGTGAGAAACCGTTTGTTTGTGATATTTGTGGGTACAAATCTTCACGAATGTCAAGTTTAAAAACACATTTACATGTCCACACCGGTAAGAAACCGTTTGTTTGTGTTATTTGTGGGTACCAATGTTTACAAAAGTCAATTTTAAAAGTGCATTTACATGCCCACACCGGTGAGAAACTGTTTGCTTGTGAGATTTGTAACGGCAAATTTTCACGAAGGAAAATTTATTAAAGCATTTAAGAAACTTACACAAACTAGAAACCGTTGTATCATAAAATTAACAGTAAATTTGAATCTTGTACATCATAAGTGTAATAGTTTACGGTTGGTAAACATCGGTAGAAGGGAAACGAAAGCTCGACTTGGTCTCTCGGTATTTGTAAACAATGCAGCGTAGTGCAGCCTACTTAATTTTGTTGGAATTATCTTGTGGAGGTATATACGACATTGAATTTAACCAGAACTTGAAAAATGTGGTTTGAGCCAATCAGCACAATTTACTAACTTTATAATAAATGTCAACAGTTATTTAATATTTACCCGAAAACCAATGTTTAATAGTGACATAACAAGTAATTATTATCGAGTTCACATCATCAGATTGGAATCGATTGAACGGAGGTTTTCATAATTTTAAGATTGGACGTACATCAGAGGAATTTTCATATGCTTCTGGTCTGCTTCAAATCAACAGCAACAACAGCTTGGAATACAGAAGATGCGTTGCCGAACTATGTTTCCTTTTTCGTTTGTAAAACGGAAGAAGTGATTGTAATGCGTTTTTAACTTAATGTAGCGGTTTACCCTACAAGAAATCAAAGGTTGTTCTGGCTCACCTACCATGGATCAAACTATGGTTTGCAAAGTCCAGTAACCAAAATGTGCAGATTGGCTAACAATTTCAATGTTTATTATGTAGACTTTGATCTTTTTGATCAATCATATTATAGATTCAAAATGAACGTAATGTGAAATTAAATATTAGCTATTGATTTTTGTTTGATAATTTAAATTGGTCTATCCGTAAATAAATTTATAACCCAAAAGTTTACCCAAGTACGGTAGGTTTGTTAAACGGCCAGTACTTTCATAAGTGTTTTTTTCATTTTTGAGTTGTCCGATTGTGATTTCTCAAATGTGGAAGAAATTAAAGTCGCCAAGATCATTCCGTATATTAGGAGAGCCCTTTCATATTATAGTATAGTGACAGAATTTCAATTGCGTTAGGGCTTACTATGCAATTTTATTTTTTATTCGTTACAATATCATCTTAATATTTATTTTATATTGCATATAATGAAGGTTCCATGAAGAAAATGTGATAATCTTAAAGAATCAACTAGAGAACTACGGAAAATAAATAATATGTTTATCGGAGATCTACTTACGTTTAAATTTTATGCAACGAGAGATCCCTTGGGCAGATTTTGGGAGTTTTACAAAACAATACCACCGTCAATTTTATGATAAATCACTTAATTATATAAATTGTAATAAACTAGGGTTTTTTTTCGGAAATTTATATTAGAATAAAAATTACGACTTAATTTCTACTAGCCAATAATAGTTTACGGTGACAACTTAATTGCAGTTTGGTTGAGTTAAATTTTGGCAAATAATATCGACACCAACGCATGCTTTAAAAACAAATTTGTTTACGAACAAAGTGAACTTTTTGTTTACTTGTGTACTACCATGGGCGTGTCCAACTGGCTAATACATGAAAATGTCTTCCTACAAAAAAAAATTAAAAACTTCTATTTTGACTATCTTTCACCTTGAAAACCCATCACCTTTTGTTTTGCTGGTAATTTGACCAAAGTCCATGTACGATTCTTTATAAGCGATTCGTACTCCCAGTGTTACTGATCATTCTAATAATCCATCATGTATCATGCCTGATACGATAAACGCAGTGCAGCTGTGGTAGTATTACAATCGTGCAAACAATATTCTGTCATCAAAATCACATATCGTACCACGACCCCACAGTGTTCTGGTTCCACTTCTGTTTCATCTCTGTCACTTTTCTTCTTGTCAGCTCTCTCTTTATCCTTTTCAATATCTACTACCGCCATGGATTCCTGCAATAAAAATATTTCAATTTTTCTTGTCTCCGCATTCCAAACTCGGAACGAACATACATATAACTACCTTCGGATCCAGTTTCCGTCGCCTTTCTTTAGAAATGTGCACCTCCGAACTAAAAATTCGTAGATGATCAACCTTTGCTTCCTTGTCATACCACAATTCATCCGGTGACTTGTCTGTGACAAAGCTTGTTCCAGTTCGCTTGCCAAGTTTAATGCCTCGGCCCAAAATCTTTGAATAAATCATGGTTTTTGCCGACTAAACAATCGTTCGCATTTCTCGCTCTGCACATCCATTTTGTTCCGGTGTGTTCGCTGATGTTGAATCGCCATTTCATTAAAAAATGCTTTGAACTCCTCGTTAACGAATTCAGTACGATTATCCAATCTGAGACAACGAATGTTGTGTTTGTGTTCCTTTTGTACAAGCCGCACGTACTATTTGATGCAGTTGCTTGAAGAAGTAAATGAACCTAAAATGCTAGAATAATTATCTTTTAATAATAAAAAATATCTGAAACTACCATTTGAATCTTCTGCCTATTGAAACTGCGTCGATGATGTTCACCATACCAATTTCTTCACCTGTGGTACGTTCTGGTACCATGAGCAAGGGGAAACCCTTTCTTCTGCTATATTTGCCATATCGCATGTTTCTATCCTTCAGTAGTTAACAACCTTTGTTGTCCGATTTCAATTTGTAACCATAATCCATGATTTTTTCCGATGAGAATAAATTGAGGTGCATTTCTGTAAATATTCTTGATAATTTAATTATTAAATTCGCAATAATATCATTCATGTTCATTCAATTTATGAAAGCACTAATTTATAGGTTATGTTTTACTAATACAGTTTGACAACCTGAAAGTAATAAATATACAGGCACATTATTTTATCGTTCAAAAAATTAATCGTACTTTAATAAGATTTAGCTAAAAATTATGAATAATCACTCTTAAAAACAACAATCTGTGCCCACAGGCTTTGTTATCTAACATTGTAATATCTTTATTCGTGACAACAAGATTGTCGGAAGATGGCGCTACTAAAAATAAAAATGTTGAGTTATGCAAAATGGACGATTGTCAGTATTTTCACCTTGCATTCTTGTCATATTTATAGTGCGCATTAGCGTTTTCTTCGCCCAGATGCATTCAAATAGGTTATATTAAAGAGTTTTCTATTATCTGCGCCTTTTAAAATTTTTGACTAGAAATAAATATCGGTCTTCCACGTGCAATTGGTGAGTAATTAAATTGCTACATAATGCACCGTTATGTTATCCTAATACAATTTCTTATAGCTATGACTTAGGTAATCCCTTCGGAAGAGTTTCAAATTATGGCCAACATCAGTGAAGATTCGAATACTCCGTGTAATTCAAGCAGCGATTATGAAATCAAACAAGAAGTGCTTGAAGACGTGAACTTTAATATAGACGATTTGCATCATGCGATTGACATTAAAGAAGAATTACCGCAGAAGGAACCGGCAGAAAAATCCAACAGCTTAGGCCAATTTGAATATGCAGATTGTGGGTCTTTTATTACAACTAAAGATGTTTTAAATGTGGATCATTTGAAAACTCCCACCGATGAGAAACTGTATGCTTGCGGAATTTGTGATTACAAATGTTTGTATAAATCATATTTGTTAAGGCACTTGACAAGTCATTCCGCTGAAAAACCGTTTGTATGTAAAATTTGCGATTACAAATCTTCACGAAAATCAAGTTTAAAAATGCATGTACAAACCCACACCGATGAGAAACCCTTTGTTTGCAAAATTTGTGACTACCAAACTGCACAAAAAGGAAGGTTAGCAGAGCATGTACGATCCCACACCGGTGAGAAACCGTTTGTTTGTAAAACTTGCGACTACAAATCTTCCCGA
Organism: Lycocerus yunnanus; assembly: GCA_036346125.1. NCBI lineage: Eukaryota > Metazoa > Arthropoda > Insecta > Coleoptera > Cantharidae > Lycocerus > Lycocerus yunnanus. The sequence goes on along the minus strand of JARFIX010000072.1, from coordinate 449,498 downwards.
CTGGATAGTTTAACAAAGCATTTAAAAATTCATGCCGGTAATAAACCGTTTGTTTGTGAAGATTGTAACTACAAATGTTTTGACAAAGGAAGGTTACGACGGCACAGAAAAACTCACACCGGTGAAAAACCGTTTGTTTGTGCTATTTGTGAGTACAAATGTGCAGAAAAAGGAAGGCTAAGAGAGCATTTAAGAACCCACACAAGATCGTTTGTTTGTGAAATTTGTGACCGTAAATTTTCAGAAAAGAAAGCCTTAACAATGCATTTAAAAACTCATACCAGCCGGAAACGGCTGGCTAAAAAAAAACGAAGACGCTAAATAGAACCGGTCCTTCGTTTCGATAGTGCAGAGTTATACATCGGGGGAGCTAAGTGATTTTTGGTTTAATTTGTTTTGTTTCGTTACAATTGCTTTAACAAAAGTTATTTGTACTTCGCTTGTTTGCAGGCACCGTTAGGTAGGACTACAAAAGTAACACTCGTGCGAAATATATTTTGTACATGAACATCCACCAGTCAACTGTTATTTCAACAATTCAACCAACTAAAAGTTACTACTAATAAAATATCAAAACTGTAATTGTTTTTTTTTAATAATTCAATTGTTTTTGGTCGAATAATTCAATAATTCGACTGTTTTTGTCTGAAAATGTTTTGTAAACTAAATGCAATGGTTTTATTTTTGTAATGAGATGTATTTCTATCGTTGCGCCATCTGTTGAAGTTATTTTCCCTTATTTAAGTATGTCTCTCTCTTAAAAATTGTTAACCAATCGCATTGTGATGTCATTTGCTGCAGTTGTCATTACCTTAACCTTTAAATGTATAATTTCTAAAAAAATTATTATTTAGTAGATTGGTTTATTAATAAAATTGAGATTTGGGAAAAGGTACTGCAAAATAAAATACTCAATCCTTGGTAAATAACAATTTTGTGAATTTAAGGTTAGCAGTTCATCGATTGATGCGAAGAGTAGTGTGTGATAATTGGAATATTTTTGATTGTCAAGTAAACCAGTTTTGCTGAAATACCTGCCGGAAAATGGTAATATTTAAAGCTAAATAGACTTATACGTAGTAGGAATCAACAACTCAACTGATGCAATCACTTTGAATCGATGGATTCGTATTTCTTAAGTACTGCACACGATGATGTTTTTATTAAGCTTCTCGTTGAGTAGAAAAACCTCATTATGATATTCTAACCTAAAACTCTTGTCTACCATATGTATGTATCTATCTCGGAGTCGTTCGTAAGGGCATAGTGACCATTTTATTATTCAAAAAGGTTCTCTTGGCGCCCCACCGCGGTTGTTTGCCATTATCTGCCGAAGAAAGAATCTAATTCTCACACCGTTCAAGTTTGACTTGATCAAGTTTTTTTTAGGCTCTGTAAGTGATAAAAACACAGGAAGAAATCTGAGAGCTATACGGAGGACAGTGGATGACAATGCGCTGGATGAGATAGACACCCTGGGTGTTGTCGGGCAGCACTATATGCATGGAGTACAGTTAGGCTAGCAATTGGAATGTTGAATCGCACATTGTATTTTTCTGACCTCGGACCTGACAATCGCCATTAAATACGAACTTACCTTCTCGGTAATTGAAGTGTACTTCTTGCAGTTTGGAACCCACATAAACTGTAGGTCCCCAGTGTCTACTCTGTGGATAATATTAACACACTCAAATATGAAAAGGATAGGGCAACGGCCCAAAGAAATAGCTCGCACCAATGGGTAAACGTATTGAAAAATTTGTGTACCAAATGCGGAATTTCAAAAATTTGCCAAGAATTTCAAAATAATTTTACAAAATTATCAGAGTTTTGACGAAATGTGATATCCCATCAGGGCGAAATGCATTTAAAATTTGTTCGGAAAACAAGATGTGTCAAGAGTTTTATATTTTGTAAAATAAATTTTGTGGTTTATTATCAGTAGATTAGCGTGAAGCATACACCGGCAGGTTAGGGAGCTGGCAACCACGATTACTCTGCAAATTAATGGACTCCCCATTACCCGACCATTTATCATGGGTATAGTTAGCCTTAGAAATTACGGGATGCTAAAGTTCCTTGTAAGGAATGGTCATGGTCTGGCACTTGGGTGTGTCAAATGCCAAACCGAGAGACCTGGTTTGATCCCGAGCAGAGTAAAAAAATTTATTCGTCAAGGTAATTAGCCAAAAATGCCCCCCCACTTATAGGGAGGGGTGAGGACACTCGAAATCGAGCTAACGACTAAGAAGAACAGTAAGGGAATAAAGTTTTTATAATCATGTCACGTGACATCTCAAATAAATGGTTTTTGCATGGGTTTTATATAAAACCATCCAGAATGATATTATACGGCTATCGGCTCTGAAGTGTGCCACTTCACTCGGGGGTTAATTGCGGGTAACTCTAGGGGCGAAAATTGAGTAATGAAGAGTGGGCGTGGTTTAAACAGCGCCAAGGGGCGTGGCCAGTAAATTACCGTCAGGAGAGTAGATTAAGTGACGAGAGTTGATTCACTCTGACTCATAAATGCAATTTTTCCTATAAAAATTGCTTCGCCAAACGAAGGAACAGAAAAATACAAGATCTTTAAGGTGAGAATGAATTTAAGATGATTTAAGAACATAAGAAATACTACTACATACATGCACCCAAAAAAAAAATGTTTTTAAGCCAAAAATATTAAATAAAAGAGTTGAATTGTTGAAAAACAGCAGAATTGTTGAATCACAAACAATTGAATTATTAAACAAAAAACAATTATGTTACCAAATATGGTAAACATTCTATCACCTGTCACGGTGGGGATCAGTCGTTCACTGATATTTAGGGGATATTTTTAATGAGTAAAGCGAAGCTTAGAACTTTGATCCGGCCGCTACAAGCCGTTTTGATAAACGCAACCACCGCAAGACTCAGATTCGCCCTAAAAATGTTCGTTGCATTATTTTATTTTAGTTCGGAGCGAAGTTTACAATTTATTTTTTTGTTTTTTTTAGTACATTAAAAATATTAAAAAAAACTTATTTACAATTAGTTTTAGCGCTAAACACTTAATTTAATTGTCGATGGGCGGGGTTACAATTCAAAGGGGCCAATGAGAATGTTGCATTGTAAATACATTTTTAAAATCGCGTTTTTTTTTAATTTGTAGACCGAACGCAAATTTAACTTTTTTTATGCGCTAATTAGACCCTCATCTTTCATAATCCACTTAAAACTGGTAAAAATCGAAGTTCAGGTTTATTACCCGTCCCCGGCGATTGCTCGACAACTGACATTGCTCATAAATATGCACAGAAGTACAGCTTTTTCCGCTGCGCTCCGGACGCTACAAGCCGTTTTGACAAACGCAACCACCACAAGACTCGGATTCACCCTAAATATATACGCTACATTATATTTTAATTCGGATCGGAGTTTACAATTTATTCTTTTTGTCTTTTAGTACATTAAAAATATTTGAAAAAACTTATTTACAATTATTTTAGCGCTAAAAACCTTATTTAGTTGTCGATGGGCGGGATTACAGTTCAAAGGGGCCAACGAAAATGTTGCATTGTAAATACATTTTTAAAACCGCGTTTTTTTTTCAAAATTTGTGTACCGAAAGCAAATTTAACTTTTTTTATGCGCTAATTAGACCCTCATCTTTCATAATCCACTTTAAAAATGGTGAAAATCGCAGTTCAGGTATATTACACGTCCCCGGCGATTGCTCGACAGCTGGCATTGCCCATAAATATGCACAGAAGCACACCGTTTTTCCGCTACGGTCCGGACGCTGCAAGCCATTTTGACAAACGCAACCACTACAAGACTCGGATTCACCCTAAAAATGTATTTCTTTGTATGACTGCTTCCATGCTTCGGAAGGCATGTAAAGCCGGTGTCCTCTCACAAGGTGCTAGCAACATCTTTGAGATATTAAATCCGTTACAGATTTCTCCGCCCATTTTTGGGCATTAGCCTCTTTCTCTAAGGGAAAGGTTTAAGCATAAATTCTAGGATACTCTCTTGAAAATAGAGGAATCGGATGACATCATAGAACGTGAAAAAGACAGATAGTTAGATGTATTCTGCTTCGCGCAGGTGTTAATTGCCCCTTTAGTGTCCAGTGAGGCGTGACTTAAAGGGGGCGTGGTCACTGAATAGGGAGAATTTAGTACAAAATTTTAGTAAAAACGAAATTTGTCATTTCTTCTTATCCGAAGTAATTGAAAACTCACTCAACTTAGGTTATTGCCCTGTCCAAAGTTTTAGATTTCGTCTATCGTGCAGATTTCTTCTGAATTCCCTTTTTAATTATTACAGGTAACTGTAGGCTTATATCAGCAATAAGTGATAGGGCTGGGGGTTAAATAGCCGAAAATAAGGATAATGAAGGGGCGTGGCCAATAATCCATAGGAAATCATATTATGGGGTGGGGCGTGTCATGAAGGCGTGGTTTAAATGGAGAGAGTAAGAAGGCGTGTCGAGAGAACGTCGTTAATTAATGTCAATTTTGACTTATCGGCTTTCGTTACACAATGCAGAATTTTGATTTGTGTTGTTTAATTTTGTCAACGGATGCTAATTTGAAATCATTTAATTTCATTATTTCAGGATTATATCAGCAATATTTTGGTTTAATTTGAAGTTTAGTTTAACATTCATGCTGCGTTTGTTACAGGATACCCCTTGCCATTCAAATGGCTGCTGTCAAATTAAAACGGAAGATGAAATAGAATTCAAGTTGGAAGATTTGCATCATTCCATTACGATTAAGGAAGACGATGCATCGGTACTGAAGTGTCAATCGGATGTAGAAGTCAAATTAGAAGCAAACGGGAAAATGTTGACATGTGAATATTGTGATTATAAAACTGCGCATAGAGGATCTTTGAACGTTCATTTGAGAACTCATACGGGCGAGAAACCGTTCACATGTGAAATTTGTGGCTACAAATGTGCACATAAAGGTTATTTAATAATTCATTTAAGAACTCATTCTGGCGAGAAACCTTTTAGATGTGAAATTTGTGATTACAGATCTTCGCGAGGGGAATATTTAAAAATTCATCTAAGAACTCATACAGGCGAACAACCGTTTACGTGCAAAATTTGCAACAATAAATTTTCAGATCCGAGGTGGTTAAAGTATCATTTAAGAACCCACACTGGCGAGAAGCCGTTCGCGTGTGATATTTGCGATTTTGCGTGTGCGCAAAAAGCGAGCTTAAATCGACATTTAAAAACTCATACTGGCGAGAGACCGTTTAAATGTGACTTTTGTGATTACAAATGTGCACAAAAAACAAGCCTAAAGATTCATTTAAACACTCATACTGGAGGAAAACCGTTTACGTGTGAAACTTGCAACACTGCGTATGCACACAAAGCAAGCTTAACGCGACATGTCAGAACTCATGTTGGGAGAAACCCTCACCGTGTGAAATTTCTCACCACAAATGAAAGCAAATTGCATTTTAGAAGTCATCTAATAACATTTGTCGTATCGGTGCAATGTTCGAAAGGCATCGAAGAAGTCGTCCCGACGAAAGTAAGCAGTCCATCTGAAAATTAATGAATTAATTATTTATTAACAAATCAAGAATTAGAATTCAACCTGTGTAAAATGCTTAGAAGCAAAATGTAGTGGAATAATTTCTTTGCTTTACTTTACGCTACCATTAAGTTGATTTACTTCTATTTATTTACTATATTATTTTTTATTAAGTAATAAAGAATAATTATTTTCACACGTTTACAAGTTGTTCCGAGATATACTCTTTCTAGTACGGACCTGTTCTGTTTACTTTACTTTCTTTTTATATTTATTATAATTTATTTGGCAGATCCGTGGTTATACTCTAAATTTTTGCTTATAAATAATTTCGATCCCTGCGTGGGCACCAAATGTAACATTGCGTTTTAGTCGCTACTGGTTGGGTAGAGCACTATCCGAACCGGGGAAGGAAGAAAAATCTGTCCGTGTTGCTTATCATCACTTAAGCCGGATTAAACCATTTTTAACTTAAGTTTTTTTTTACAGCGCCAAATTTGACATCGGAGATATTTAAAAACATTTTTAGTAAAACTAGAAGGAGAGAAATAATCAAAATAACTCGCAAATTATGTAAATATTTTAGACGGCCGACGCCCTATCGCCCTCCTGCACGTGCCGTCACTGTTAACCCCGTACACAAACGGACCAATCACAGGTGGGCTGTCAAAAACAATATCGGGGCGTTTTCACCCTAGTGTTTGCCTGCTATGATTATGATTAATAAATTTTTGATTTCAGAACACCAAAACCCATTCCTCGGATTACTCATTAGTTTGAGCAGTATCCTCTGTGTGAAAGTGACAATTTGGGGTTAATCCTTTTATTTGTACCTCATCCTCCTCCACAGGAAGTAATTCGCCTCGAAAAGGGGTGAAAATATAGTTAGGCCCGAAAATGGTAAGATTTAAATTTGATCATTTTATTTATTTATGTACGAAATGTTTAAACAATCTCGGCCAGTTGACATTTTAATATACAAAAATTTTGAGGTTAGAATTTAACATTGTGACTCGAAGTAAATCAAATGTTAAGCAATATCCACCGAACTAACGAAAATATGTTTATTACAGAACAATGTAAGTCATTCGAGTGGTTACACCCAGATTAAGGTAAAAGAAGAATTGGAATTCAAGTTGGAAGATTTGCATCATTCCATCGACATTAAAGAAGAAACTTCATGTTTAGAACCTCAACCTGATACAAAATGCAAACCAGAAACAAGCAGGAAACTTTTTACTTGTGATATTTGTGGTTTTACGTCCAAACAGAAAGGTTACATGAAAATTCATTTTAGTATTCATACCGGTGAAAAACCCTTTACATGTAAACTTTGTGATTATAAATGTGCACATAGAGCAAGCTTAAAACGACACACACTAACCCATACTGGTGAGAGAGCGTTTACTTGTGGAGTTTGTCACTATAAATTTGCATGCAAATCGAATTTAAAAATTCATTTTAGAACTCACACTGGCGAGAAACCATTTAAATGTGAAATTTGTGGCTCGAAATTTGCGGAAAACGAAACTTTGAAAGGACATTTAAGAACTCATACCGGTGAGAAACCCTTCTCGTGTGAAATTTGTGATTTTACATGTGCGTATAAAGCAAATTTGAAAAGTCATTTAACAACTCATACTGGGGAGAAACAGTTTCACTGTGATATTTGCGATTATAAATCCGCGCGAAAGATTATTTAAAAGTTCATTTAAGAGCTCATACAGGCGAAAAACCGTTCAGTTGCGAATTTTGTGACTACAAATGTGTGCATAAACCAAACTTAAAACGACACTTACGAAATCACACAGGTGCGAAACCGTTCACATGTGAAATGTGTAGCTACAAATGTGCCCAAAAACCAAACTTACGAAGGCATTTAAAAACTCATACTTCCAAGAGTCCGTTCACCTGTTAAATTTGTGACTCCGGCCCTGGTTGTTAACTTGAATGAAAATTTGAGTCTTTTTTACTTTACGAGACTTTACTAGGGAATATAATTAATGGAGTGGTTTCCCGTTGCCTTCCCCATGGTCCACAGATAGATATTGGACCTTTGATCACAGGAGTGTATCCGACTCGACTAGGTATCGAACCACGGTCTACCGCTTTGAAGTCGACCGGTGTATGCTTTACGCTGGTCTGCTGGCAAAATTTGAGTAAATTTTATTATTAAGTAGTCGCACTTTGAGCATGAAAAATGTCATTGAAATTGATGCGAATTTCATTTTTTGATTTATTTTTATAAAATTTGTATTAAGCTGTTTTCTAAATTGTAATCTTAGAATGTATTTTGTTCAGTCGATTCATATTTAACTTTTAAAATTTACCAAATATTAAAAAGTTTGGAAAAATTAACAATTTTAATCGTAGAAAACAGATAATTTGTTCTGAGAAGTTCAGTGAAAATCCTGTTTAATTGTGTGTTGATTTATTAATTCAATCGTTTTTGATTCAACAATGTAACTGTTTTGTCCTAGAATGCAACTGTTTAGTAAAATAATTCAACGGTTTTGTTCAATAATTCAACAATTCGAATATTTTTGATGTGCTAATTTAATTGATTTTGGTTTAGTAATTCAGTCGTATTTGGTTCTCCAGTGTTTTGTATAAAAATTCAATTGTTTTGTTCAAAAATTAACGGTTTTGTTTAACAATTTTACTTTTTTTTTCAACAATTCAATTATTTTAGTACAAAATTCAATTGTTTTATGCTGCAAGGTAGTATCCGGTTGATTGATTCAATAACTAAACTGCTTTAATTATTTTTGGTTCAACAATTTTATTGCCATCGATTCAACAATTCAACGGATTTTTTAACAATCTTACCGGTTTTTGTCAGGAAATCAATTATTTTAATACAAAATTCAACTGTTACTAACAAAAAAAAAGTAATAGCAAAAAAGCTACTACTTTGTCAAAAATGCAACTGTTTAGTTAATAAATCAACTGTTTTGTTAAATAAATTTAATTGTTTTGAAAATTTTAGGTGTTGATTTATTAATTTAGCTGTTTGTTCAACAATGTAACTATTTTGGTCCTAAATTTCAATTTTTTACAATAATTCAATTTTTTTAATTCAACAATTCAATATTTTTGATTGCAATTAAGTTTTTGGTTTCAAATTCAACTGTTTTTGTTCTACAGTGTTTTGTATAAAAAGTACTACTTGTTTGCAAAATTAACTTTTGTTTAAAAAATTAACTGTTTTTCAAAATTCAACTGTTTTGTAAAAAATTCAATTTTGTGGGTTTTTGTTGTTTAAAAATGCTTTAATTGGATTCAATAATTTAATTGCCTTTCGTTCAAAAATTTAACGAACTATTTTCGGTTTTTAAAATCAATTGTTTTGGTTCAAAATTCAATTTCTAACGTATAAAATTCAACAATTTTAAAGTTTTTTTAAATTCAACAGTTTTTCAAATTAAATTTTTGTTTTTTGTTTTTTTAATTTGGTAGAAAAATGCTACTACTTTGTTCAAAAATAACTATTTTTGGGTTTTCAAAAATTTTAAAAACTTGTTTTGTTAAATAAATTTGTTTTTGTTTTTCCCGTTTAATGCATTTTCAGTTTTTGATTGATCAAATAATTTAGCCGCTTTGTTCAACATTATAAGTATTTTTGCTTAATAATTCAACCGTTGATTCAACAATTCAAGTTTCCGTGATTCAACAGATTTTTCAACTGTTTTTTTGCTACTGTTTGGTAGCAAAAAAGCTACACCTTTTACAAAAAATGTAACTGCTTGTTTTGTTTTCGTTTAATGCATTCGGCTGATTGATTCAATACTTTAACTGCCTTGTTCAACATAATTACTATTTTTGGTTTATTAATTCAATTGTTTTTGGTTCAACAATTCAATTATCTACCGTTGAATCAACAATGTAAGTTTCTGTGATTCAACAGATTATTCACCAGTTCAACTGTTTTTTGCTACTATTTGGTAGCAAAAACGCTACTACTTTGTCAAAAAATGCAAAAAAATGCAACTGTTTAGTTCAAAAATCAACTGTTTTGTTAAATAAATTTTGTTATGTTTTCGTTTAATGCATTCGGCTGATTGATTCAATAATTTAGCTGTTTTGTTCAACATTATAACTATTTTTGGTTTAATAGTTCATTTGTTGAATAATTCAATTGTTTTTGGTTCAACAATTCAATTATCTACCGTTGATTCAACAATTTAAGTTTCTGCGATTCAACAGATTTTTCAACAGTTTAACTGTTTTTGCTACTATTTGGTAGCAAAAAAGCTACAGCCTTTTTAAAAAATGCAACTGCTTAGTTAAAAAACCAACTGTTTTGTTAAATAAATTTTGTTCTTTTGTTTGTTTAATGCATTTGGCTGATTGATTCAATAATTTAGCTGCTTTGTTCAACATTATAACTATTCTGAATTAATAATTCAATTGTTGAATAATTCAATTGTTTTTGGTTCAACAATTCAATTATCTACCGTTGATTCAACAATTTAAGTTTCCGCGATTCAACAAATTTTTCAACAGTTCAACTGTTTTTTGCTACTATTTGGTAGCAAAAAGTTACTACTTTGTCAAGAAATGCAACTGCTTAGTTCAAAATCAATGCAAAAATCAACTGTTTTGTTAAATAAATTGTGTTTTTTCTTTGTTTAATGCATTCGGCTGATTGATTTAATAATTTACCTGCTCAGTTTAACATTATAATTATTTTTAGCATAATAATTCAATTTTTGTTGTTGAATAATTCAATTGTTTTTCGTTCAACAATTCAATTACCTACCCTTAATTCGACAATTTAATTTTCTGTGATTCAACAATTCAACAGATTTTTTAACAATTTTACTGGTTTCTTCCAATTGTTTTTGCTACTACTTTGTAGCATAAAAGCTACTACTTTGTCAAAAATGCAACTGTTTAGTTAATAAATCAACTGTTTTGTTAAATAAATTTAGTTGTTTTGTTTGTTTAATAAATTCGGCTGATTGGTTCAATAATATATGTTCAACATTTTAATTATTTTTAGTCAAATAATTCAAATTTTGGCGTTGAATAATTCAATTATTTTTGGTTCAACATTTTAATTTTCCATTATTCAACAATTTAATAGATTTTTCTTGAATTTTACTGTTTTTCTTCAACAGTTTAACTGTTTTTTGCTACTACTTCGTAGCAACATTTTAATTATGTTTATTCAATTTTTGTTGTTGAACATTTCAATTATTGTTTTTGATTCAACAATTCAATTATTCTTGATTCAACAATTTATTTTACTTAAATGTGTTTCAAAAAACTGTTGTTTAACATTTGAATTATTTTTATTTTAATAATTCAACTGTTATCTGTTGAATAATTCAATTATTTTTGTTGAATAATTCAACTGTTTGTAGTTAAACAATTCAACTGTTTTATGCAAAAAAGTTACTGCTTTGTTCAATAATGCAAGGGTTTGGTACAATAATTTTACTTGAAATTTGTTCCAATAAAACTGTTTTGTTTACCATTTTAATTATTTTTACTTTAGTTATTCAAGTATTTATATTTGTATTAACTGCTAACGTCAAGGCGTCCAATTCGAATCTGGGCAGAGGCTCACTTGTTTGGGGCCGTCTCCGTGCTTCGGAAGGCACATAAAGCCGATGGCTCTCCTATGTTAATGAGTTGCCATCATTAACAATAAAAATAGGAAACAGGCACATCGGCGGCCAGCCTAGCTAGCTACTTCCTATGTAAAGCAACTAATGCCCACAGTACCAGCAGTGACTTCGGAATATTCGCTGATGTTACTGTTGAGATTTGAACAGATCCCAGATCTCAAATAAGTTAAAGAAGAAGAAATTCAATTGTGTTTTGTACAATAATTCAATTGTTTTTTGTTGAATAATTTAACTGTGTGATTCAACAATTCAACTGTTTTCTTCAATATTTTCGGTTTAATTACTCAATTGTTTTTTGTTGAATAATTCAATTGCTTTTAATTCAACAATTATATTAGCTTTGATTCAATAATTCAATTTTTAGTGATTAAGTAATTTAACAAATTCTTGGACAAATTTATTGATTTCCTTTTCAATTATTTTAGTACAAAATTCAACTTTTTTTGCTACAAGGTGGTAGCCAGTGAGCTACTACTTTGTTAAAAACTGCAACTGATGTTTATTTAAACAGTCCACTGTTTTGTTTGTTAAATAAATTTATAATTATTTTTAAATTTAATTTATAACTTTGTTAAATAAGTGATTGGTTAAATAATTTAACTGCTTTGTTCAACATTTTAATTATTTTTTGTTTAATTATTCAATTGTTTTTGATTGAATAATTCAATTGTTTTTTGTTTAATAATTCAATTGTTTGTTATTCAACAATTATTTAACATTCAATTGTTTATCAATTTGTTTAAATTGTTTTTGTTGAATAATTCAATTGTTTTTGTTTAATAATTCAATTGTTTGTGATACAACAATTCTGCTGTTTTTCAACAATTCAACTGCTTTATTAATATTTTTGGCTTAAAAGCAGATATTTTGGGTTTAATAATTCAACTGCTTGTGATTCGACAATTTTCCTATTTTTCAACAATTCAATTGATTTATCCAATATTTTAGCTTAATAACATAATTAAAAATAATTTTTGTTGTTGAATAATTCAACTGTTTGTGATGATTTAACAATTCTGCCATTTTTCAACAACTCGATTGATTTATAATTATTTTGATTTAATAATATAATTGTTTTTGTTATATAAGTTGAATTCAACAATTCTGTATTTTTCAACAATTCAATTCTTTTATCTAATATTTTGGCTTAATAACACAATTGTATTTTGTTAAATAATTCAATTGTTTTTTGTTTAATAACTCAATTGCATGTGATTCAACAATTCTGCTATTTTTCAATAATTCAATTGCTTGTTCCAATATTTTTGGCTTAATAATATAATTGTTTTTTTGAATATTTCAATTGCTTTTTGTTTAATAATTCAATTGTTTGTGATTCAGCAATTATGCTGTTTTATAACAATTCAATTGTTGTATCCAATAATTTTGGCTTAATAACACAATTGTATTTTGTTAAATAATTCAATTGTTTTTGTTTAATAATTCAATTGCTTGTGATTCAACAATTCTGCTATTTTCAACAATTCAACTGCTTTATTTAATATTTTGGCTTAAAAGCATATTTTATTGTGTTTAATCATTCAACTGCTTGTGATTCGACAATTTTGATGTTTTCAACAATTCAATTGCTTATATCAATATTTTGGCTTAATAACATAATTTTGTTGTTTAATAATTCAATTGTTTGTGATTCAACAATTATGCCATTTTCCAACAATTCAATTGCTTTATCCAAAATTTTTTGTTTAATAATTCAACTAAGTGATATTTAACAATTCAATTGCTTTATCCAATATTTTTGGTTTAATAACATAATTGTTTTTTGTTAAATATTTCAATTGCTTTTTTGTTTAATAATTGAATTGTTTGTGATTCAACAAATCTCTTATTTTTAACAATTCAACTGCTTTATTTAATAGTTTTCGTTTAATAACAATTGTTTTCTGTTTAATAATTCAATTGTTTGTGATTCAACAATTCAGCTGTTTTTCAACAATTCAACTGCTTTATCCAATATTTTTGGCTTAATAACATAATTGTTTTTGTTGAATAATTCAATTGTTTTTTGTTTAATAATTCAACTGTTTGTGATTTGACAATTTTCTTATTTTTAGCAATTCAACTGCTTTATTTAATATTTTTGGCTTAATTTAATTGTTTTTTGTTTAATAATTCAACTGCTTGTGATTCAATAATTTTGATATTTTCCAACAATTCAATTGCTTTATCTAATATTTTTGGCTTAATAACATAATTGTTTTTTTTGAATAATTCAATCGTTTTTTGTTTAATAATTCAACTGTTTGTGATGATTTAACAATTCTGCCATTTTTCAACAACTCAAAATGATTTATCCAATATTTTGACTTAATAATATAATTGTTTTTTGTTTAATAATTCAACTGCTTTTGAATTCAACAATTCAGATATTTTTCAACAGTTTAAATGTTTTGTCTAATATTTTTGGTTCAATAACTAAATTGTTTTTTGTTGAATAATTCATTTGTTTCTTGTTTAATAATTCAACTGTTTATGATTCGACAATTTTCTTATTTTTAACAATTCAACTGCTTTATTTAATGTTTTTGGCTTAATTCAATTGTTTTTTGTTTAATAATTCAATTGTTTGTGATTCAACAATTCTGCTGTTTTTTAACAATTCAATTGCTTTATCCAATATTTTGGCTTAATAACATAATTTTTGTTGTTGAATAATTCATTTGTTTCTTGTTTAATAATTCAACTGTTTATGATTCGACAATTTTCTTATTTTTAGCAATTCAACTGCTTTATTTAATAGTTTTGGCTTAATAACAATTGTTTTTTGTTTAATAATTCAACTGAATGTGATTCAACAATTCTGCTGGTTTTCAAAAGTTCAATTGTTTTATCTAATATTTTTGTTTCAATAAAATACTTATTGTTTTTGTTGAATAATTCAACTGTTTGTGATTTGACAATTTTCTTATTTTTAGCAATTCAACTGCTTTATTTAATATTTTTGGCTTAATTCAATTGTTTTTTGTTTAATAATTCAATTGTTTGTGATTCAACAATTCTGCTGTTTTTTAACAATTCAATTGCTTTATCCAATATTTTGGCTTAATAACATAATTTTTGTTGTTGAATAATTCATTTGTTTCTTGTTAATAATTCAACTGTTTATCATTTGACAATTTTCTTATTTTTAACAATTCAACTGCTTTATTTAATAGTTTTGGCTTAATTCAATTGTTTTTTGTTTAATAATTCAACTGCTTGTGATTCATAATTTTGATATTTTTCAACAATTCAATTGTTTTATCTAATATTTTTGGCTTAATAACATAATTGTTTTTTGTTTAATAATTCAACTGCGTGTGATTCAACAATTTTGATATTTTTCAACAATTCAATTGCTTTATCCAATATTTTTGGCATAATAACATAATTGTTTTGTTGTTGAATAATTCAATTGTTTTTGTTTAATAATTCAATTGTTTGTGATTCAACAATTCTGCTGTTTTGCAACAATTCAATTGCTTTATCCAATATTTTTGGTGTAATAACATAATTGTTTTTTGTTGAATAATTCAATTGTTTTTGGTTTAACAATCAACAAACGATTAATATTGAATTGAATATTAGTTCAGAGATACCGATCGAAGATGGCAGCAGTAGCGATATGGTGCTGTCAACCCTCTATCATAACCCTATTGAGAATTATTATTACAAAATCTTTGACATTTTTATCCAGATTTGTGCCCATTTGGGTTAGACCACCAAAATAATGCAATTTGTCGTGTATCAACAACAAAAAGCCAGTCGATTTTAAGACCAGTACATGGTTAGGTGCAATGATTTATCTCACCGTCCTCCAGCAGGAAATCCTTTGTTTTGAATAGTGGTGCAGATATAGTCGACTGAGAAAATGGTAAGAATTCTTAAGTACCAAACATTATCTCGGGTTAACATTTGCCAAACTTCTGTTTTGAGGTTAAAATTTCAGTTTCGATTAAATTGAAATTGAGTAATAATTTTGTTCGGAATGCCTTTCCTGGGCATTTCTGGTGCATATTCACGCAAGGGGCTTTGAATCTAGATTGACGAACAGTTTTTCTGTACATTATCGCGCTAAATTGGTGATCCTAACAACATCGAGCATGTTTTGTTGCTATATAAAATTTAATTTCTAGAAAGTAACACTCCACAGACAAAACAAAAAAAAAGAAAAAAAAACAAAATATTCCTACAAGGTTGAGGTATCTGCTACTATGCAAACAAGGCACTGACTAACTGATGCTTTTATTTTTACAGAACAGTCTGTGCCATTCGAAAAGCCACTATCAAATTAAGACGGAGGAAATAGAATGTAAATTGGAAGATCTGCATCATTCCATTGATATCAAAGAAGATTCTTCACTGGTAGAATTTCCACCCGATCGGGAGTGTAAACCAACAACGTTTACGTGTGACAAATGTGATTACAAATGTGAGCATAAAAGAAATTTAAATAATCATTTAAGAAGGCATAGTAGCGAAAAACCGTATAAGTGTGACTTTTGCGAATATAAATGTGCAATCAAGAGAAAATTAAAGATTCACTTACGGAGTCATACTGGCGAGAAGCCGTTCATGTGTGAAATTTGTAGTTTTAAATGTTCAGAAAAAGGAAATTTAAGAAGACATGTAAGAACTCACACGGGGGTGAAACCGTTTAACTGTGAAATTTGCGATTACAAATGTGCACGTAACGGAGATTTAGCAGATCATTTCAGAATTCATACAGGAGAGAAACCGTTTAAATGTGAAATATGTGACTATAAATGTGCACGTAAAAGGGATTTGGTAATTCATTTCAGAATTCACACCGGGGAAAAACCGTATACTTGTGAAATTTGCAAGTATAAGTGTGCACGTAAAGGAGATTTGGGCGTTCACTTTAGATCTCATACTGGAGAGAAGCTGTTTAAGTGTGAAATTTGTGACTATAAATGTGCACGTAAAACAAGTTTGGTAATTCATTTGAGAACTCATACGGGGGAAAAACCGTTTGCATGTGAAACTTGTGACTATAAATGTGCACGTAGAGAGCATTTAAAAGTCCATTTAAGAACTCATACCGGCGATAAACCGTTCACATGTGAAATTTGTGATTTTCAATATTCAGAAGTGGCAAATTTTAAAAGACATTTTATTACTCATACTGGCGACAAACCGTTTACATGTGCAATTTGCAGTCATAAATGTGCACGTAAAAGTGACTTGGTAAGTCATTTAAGAACTCATACGGGAGAGAAGCCGTTTAAGTGTGAAATGTGTGACTATAAATGTGCACGTAAAAATAATTTAGTAATTCATACAAGAACTCATACTGGCGAGAAAGCGTTTAGGTGTAAAATTTGTAACTTTACCTGTACATATAAAAATCGTTTAAAACAACATTTAATAACTCATGCAGGCAATTTAGGATTATAAATCCAGGTGTTCATATTTCCCCAAATTAAATTATTTTGCAATTTAATTTAACTAACTTACATAATGTAATTAATTGCATGAGATAAAATGAATTATTAGATTGCAAGTCTCAATTTAAATTATTTCGTTAATTATGTATCGCCATTCCAACTCTTTTGTTCGTTTTTAAAAATTGGAAGGGATTCTGGGTACCTGCACTTGATATATATTGCTATGATTGTTTTTCTAATTGAGATAATTCGAAAGTTCAAATTACTGAATTTTCTTACCTGTAGTACTCTTTTGCATGTATTTTCTCCATGCTTGTTTTTGTTTTAGGATGAGAGTCTGACTGTCGACAATGTTAGTAACGTATGACTGCAAGTCGCGCTGAGGCAGTGACCGTACGCACTGAATTTTGAATTGTCACACAACAATTGAATTATTGTAAGCAAAAGCTGGAATTTTAGGTAATTTAGCAATAATAGTACCTAATTTTGCCGCGCTATGCCACTTGATCGTAGGTGTTATTACACGAATCAGCTTGCTCTTGTAATTACTTAGTCTGAGAACGAGGTTGGTTCGAAAACCACCGCGGATTCTTCATTAATGCAGTTGCTCAATATGAGGAAAAGTGAGGTTACCAAGACGTCAGCTAAAGCACATTAAACTATCCAGGCAGGAAGAGCCGTGTGGCTCTTGCTATTTTCAAATCCAAATATCCGACAAGCGTACGCCATCTAGGTTTGGTGTGAGGAACCTACTGACTCGATCACTCATCAGAGGTACGTGTTTCACCCTTGGGTGGGGTACAGTTCGGGGTACCCGTTTCACCGCAGGCCCTGTTCGGCACGAGTACAGTTTGGTGAAAGCCCCATTTCAGATCTGCGCAGATCCGAATCTACATTTGTAAAGCGAATTATGAAAGATGAGGGTCTGATTAACAGATAAAAAAATAAATTTTGTGGTTGGATCACAGATTTTAAAAAAATACACTTTTAGAGTGAATCCGAGATTTGGCGTGGTTGCGTTTGTCAAAACCGTCTTGCGGCAGCTTCCGGCCGCTACAACAAGCCGTTTTGACTGGCGCTTTACTCATTAAAAAAACCCCCTAGAACAGTCCAACTGAGCAAAGTGTGGATGTTGACCCGACAGATATCAGGGAGCGACTGGTAGCTATACACTACAGAATACACTAAAAATTAGTTGTTGTAATAAATTTAAATATTCTGAATTTTTTGTATATATTCTTCTCTGTATATAATTAGGTCTACGCCGAACTTTGCTGGCGCAAAATCGGGTTTGCACCAAAACGGCTGCGCCGAACTGGGCCATTCCCTCCCCTCTTGGACGTACGCCAAAAGTAAGGGGCAAATGACACGTTTTTTAATCAAGTAGGTCGCCATTTTAGTATTTGCACTAATTTGTTAAACAAAAAGGGGGGGGATTTCAATTCACCTAACTTTGAAGTGTAAGTTGAGTAGGAAGGCCACCTGATTGGTTTACTGAATTTTAAGCTCCGCCCACTTCTATCACCTGATTGGCTCGCAGAGTTTTAAGCTCCGCCCACTTCTATTACCTGATTGGCTCGCAGTTTTAAGCTCCGCCCATTTCAATTTCTTAACTTCTATCATCAAACCTTGTCTGTAACTCCTCCCTTACTGTCAAGGGGGGGAATTATTTTTATACAATTCAAGGTCATTGCTTATAAAAAATGCTTCAAAGTCATTGCTTTGCACAAAAAAAGGAAAATAGGTTATTACAGTAACCAACAGTTGTTTTGTACTGAAAGGCGTAACCTTCTAATTAAATCCCCCACCTGTAGAAACGGAAATGGAGTTATAGACAAGGTCTGATAGGGGAAGTTAAAAATTGAAGTGGGTGGAGCTTGAAATTCTGCAAGTTAGTCAGATGAATAAAATGGGTGGAGCTTAAAACTCAGGAAAGTGGGCGATCTTACAGAAAATGGAGGTACCAATCATTGTAGAGTGGGAGAATTGCTCGGAGGAGTGGATTTATATTTACCAAGGTGACAACACCCCTTCCACTGGTGGTGGCTTTGGATATTAGGAACGCCTTTAACACGGTGCGCTGGGGCGACATCTTGATGGAGCTCGAAGCAAGCAGGAAGGTCAGTTAGATTTCGCATGAGCGGAGGTGTTCCATAAGGCTCGGTGCTTGGGCCGACTCTGTGGAACATCAGTTATGACGGTGTTTTGCGGCTGCCGGTTCCTCCGGGGGTGGACATAGTTGGCTTTGCGGACGACCTGACAATCGTGGTCGTCTCGAAGACGGAAGAAGAGCTGGTCAATAAGACTAACGAGACTATTGCGTCGATAAGTCAATGGCTAAATACTAGGGGACTATCCATAGCTCCCGAAAAGACGGAGGCCGTCTTGGTCTGTGGGAGGAGGCTCCATTCTCCAATCAACATCCAGGTGGAAGATACTACCATCCACCCCACCGAGTCGGTGAAAATCCTGGGAGTCCAAATCGACCGTAACCTGTCGTTCCGGGAACATATCCGGCAAGCGGCCGCAAGGGCGCTAAGGGCGGCGTCGGCGATCTCCGCCTCCTTCCCAATCTGGCGGGTCCATCAGAGCCAAAGAGGCGTGTCCTGGCCTCCGTAGCGGAGTCAATAATGCTCTACGGGGCTCCCATATGGGCGGAGGACCTACAAAGTACGCCAGCTATACCGGAGAATTCCTCCGAGTCCAGAGAAGGATGGCCCTTAGAATTGCTAGGGCATACAGGACGACTTCCACGGACGCTCTCCTCGTACTGTCATCTCTCGTCCCCGCCGACCTAACGGCCATGGAGCGCAAGCGCAAATTTGATAAGGCCCCCTTTACCATTACGGAGCTGCGCAACAATCTCTGCGCGTATGGCAGGGGAGGTGGGACGCGAGCCCGAGAGGCAGGTGGACTCACCGGCTGATCCCAGAAATAGAGGGTGGTACACCAGAGCCCACGGAGAGCTAACCTACGAGACCACCCAGCTCCTCACGGGACATGGATGTTTCGAGGAATATTTGTTTCGCTTTAAGAAGGCAGCGACTAGCAACTGCCCGTATTGTGGAGAGGAGGACACGGTGTTTCA
This sequence comes from Lycocerus yunnanus, assembly GCA_036346125.1. Taxonomy (NCBI): domain Eukaryota; kingdom Metazoa; phylum Arthropoda; class Insecta; order Coleoptera; family Cantharidae; genus Lycocerus; species Lycocerus yunnanus. The sequence goes on along the minus strand of JARFIX010000072.1, from coordinate 429,820 downwards.
CACCTTCTTTGAGTGCCGCCGGTGGCTCGAGCAGCGCCAACAGGCCGAAACCGCCATATGCGAGCCTCTGTCTCCGGACAGCTTGATAGAGGTCATGCTCGCATGTCAGGAGAACTGGACGGCGGTGGAAGCCATGGCAAAAAGATCGTCGCGGTCAAAGAGAATGACCAGCGACAAGCACAAGCCTACGAGGAAGTCTAGGGGCTACAACGTAGCCAGTGGTTTAGGCCCGAAGTGTACGGAAGGAATGTTCCAACGAATCCCGGCACTTCGATGGGAGTGGGGTTTTAGTCGTAAAATCTGACACTACCACCACAACATCTGGGTGGTGTCTATTGAAGATTTCCCCACTCCCAATGCACAAAAAGAAAAAGGTGACAACACTCCGAACTGATATTTATAAAAAAAACAATTCGACGAGATTTTCACCCAACTTTTTGTCTTGGCTTTTCCAAGGTTTCTACGATTAAATAATATTATATATAATTTTCCCTAACTTTTCTATAATTTGTTAATATTAAGAATTACAACTGAACGAAATGCAGCCCAAGAATTACAATATACCTTTAGAAAAATAGCTTTAATACAAATTTAAAAAAAAATAAATCAAAAGCGTAATTTTCATGATTTTTTTAAATTAAATATTTTATTTTAGAAATTTGTAATAATATTATATTTTAGTAACTTTAGTTTTTACATTTTTCAAATTGGAAATAATATCCGTTTGATTTAAACTTAGCGCGTTTTTCATACTTAAATGGGTTACGCCATCTCGGTACGGTGGGATCGAGATTTTCACACAACTTTTTGTCTTAACTTTTCCAAGGTTTCTACGATTAAAATTGATAATTTTCCCTAACTTTTCTATAATTTGTTAATATTAAGAATTACAACTGAACGAAATGCAGCCCAAGAATTACAATATACCTTTAGAAAAATAGCTTTAATACAAATTTAAAAAAAAATAAATCAAAAGCGTAATTTTCATGATTTTTTTAAATTAAATATTTTATTTTAGAAATTTGTAATAATATTATATTTTAGTAACTTTAGTTTTTACATTTTTCAAATTGGAAATAATATCCATTTGATTTAAACTTAGCGCGTTTTTCATACTTAAATGGGTTACGCCATCTCGGTACGGTGGGATGTATTAATCATGCGAGAGACTTTTTCCGGTTAAGTTTTGGTTCCTGGCCGAGTTGCAATTTTGATAGTGTTTAAAATCAAGTTACAAAGATTTTGCAATTAATAATATTTAGAATTACTTTTCATCTCAGTTAAACTTGTGCGAATAAATTTACTGTAAGTACATTTAAGTAATATTTACGAAAATCAATAACTTTGATTACTAAGGAGGATCCTTCGTTTAAGAGCAGGCACGTTGGTTGGAAAGTAGTAAATTTTACAAAATGGCCGACGTTACCAGGGGTTGATATTTGATTAATCTGGTAGTTCAAATGAATGTGTTTTCGTTTAAATGTGCTATTGTACTACAATTAAGAATTACACATAGTCGAAGATGTAAATTTAGAAGAAAGCAAGAGGTGCTTTCTAATTTTAACAATGGAAAGGGGGACAATTTCTGTGATAGTGGTTTGAAAATTTTCTCATGTACGTTTTGCTGCGTTGCGTCATTTTATCCTCGAGGATACTGAATTAATTAAATTCGACGTTGTGGTATTATTTAGGTCAGGTCTGGGGTTTTCGCGAGGGTTAACCGCTGGTGAAGTTTTTGTACATCTCATGAAGTACATGAAGTACTTCACGTGGAACATCCTCCAGTGCCTCTGCAACGGAAGATCTTCAATTTACTTCTGATAAAAATAAACTACTCGATCCGGAGGGTCTGGGAGCGTGGAACACCCTCCAGTGCCTCTGCAACGGAGACCTTCAGTTTACTTTTGATAAAAATAAACTATTCAATCCGGGGTCTGGGGTGTGGAACACCCTCCAGTGCACAAATTTTGGAATGAAAAACATTCCAGAACATGCAGAACCCCAGACCTAGTAGTTTACATTCTATCAGAAGTAAACCGAAGATCTCCGTTGCAGAGGCACTGAGGGTGTTCCACACCCCAGACTCCCGGTTTAGATAATTTATTATTATTAAAAGTGAATTAAATATTTAAACATATCTCAAGTTTATTAAAATTAGCTATGGTCAAGTAAATGTGTTTAATTCTTAATTTGACAATTAATTATAAATTCCGTACCCTTTGGGAGGCAAATCTATGCAACAAAATAAAAATAAACTACTTGATCCGGGGTGCGGACCCTCCATTGTTCAAATTTTAGAATCCCGTGAATTACTGCTGAATTATATGAAGTACGAAGAAGTATGCAGAATTATCATGAATTACGTTAAGTGTGAAGTTAATTGTACACGATTTCCTCTAGCGGTTGACCCTCGGGTATTCCAGACGAATGGGAAACATATTCATGGAAGAAAAATTCGCAACTTCAAATTCCAAAATTTAATCCTATTTTTGCCAGTGTGAGTTTTAAATGCAACTTTAAGGTAGCTTTTCGTGAACATTTATAGTTACAAATTACACACATAAACGGTTTCTCTCCCGTATGAGTTGTTAAGTGATTTCTTAAGATATCTCGACGTTTACTTTTATAGTCACAAAGTTTGCATGCAAAGGGCTTCTCGCTTGTGTGAGTTCTCAAATGCCTTGTCAATTCATTTTAAATTTAGATCTATAGTCACAAATGTCACATATAAACGGTTTGTCTCCGGTGTGAGTTCTCATATGACTCTTTAAAGATCCTTTCGAGTTACATTTATAGTCACAAATTTCGCATGCAAACGGTTTCTCCGCAGTATGAATTCTCAAATGATTTTTAATGATCCTTTGTACGCACATTTATAGTTACAAATTTCACATGCAAACGGTTTCTCCCCAAAGTGAGTGGTTAAATGAGCCGTCAATTGCCCTTTTGTGCACATTTATACTGGCACATTTCGCATGCAAACGGTTTCTCTCCTGTGTGAGTTCTCAAATGAAGCATTAAAACTTGTTTGTAAGTACATTTATAGTCACAAAATTCACACGCAAACACTTTGTCGCCGGTGTGATTAGTAAAATGAAGTTTCAACTGCCTCTTTTGTGCAAATGTACGATCACAAATTTTACATCGAAACGGTTTCTGATCGGTGTGAGTTCTCAAACAATGAACTGTTAAACCTTCTTGACGTGCAAATTTACGATCACAAATTTCACAAGGAAATATGTCCTCATCAGTACGGGATTTGAAATACATTACTTTACACACGAATTTTTCCCTTTTGTTTGCGGTTTGCATTCTGTGTCCAGGTGAGATTCGAGAACTAAAGTTTCTTCTTTAATGTCAACGGAATGATGCAAATCTTTCGACTTGAATTCAATTTCTTCGTCTTCCGTCTTAATTTGGACGGGACCATTTGCATAGTGCGGAATTTCCTGTAAAAACAATTATTAGTAAGTGCTATGACTGCGCTCCCACAAACTTTTATTAATCCCGATTGCGACATTACAAAACTTTTAGTGGGCAGTGCTCTGACATAAACGACAATTTCGATTATAATTATTTTATTTAGAGGGAGGCGAATTACATAGCAAAATTTATTATTCATTTGAGGATTTTCAAATGCCCGTGAAATTCATGAAGTTCTGGCAGCACCGACACAGATAAAGAAATCGATGGAGGAAGGAGTTTTGCAAATATTTACGAAACCTCTAAATTCAAAGGATTAACCGCAATAAAAATGTTGTATACTTCAAAAATAGTACTTGAGGTCATTCACCGTACCTACTTAAAGTAATTTATCGGAGAGGTACAACGACAACCGAAATGCGTATACAACTTCTTTAAGGTTTTATACCAAAGAAATTATTATACAAGAAATTCAATAATGAGATTTAAATCATACCATTTTCTGGATCAAGCTCTTCTGGATTAGAAACACCGATGCACTCAACATTCAAAAATGTCTTCGTGGCAGCTCTCTTTCTGCTGGTTGACGATGAACAGCTACTTTTGAAGCACAATTTTATTAATAATTTAATTGGATATAGCTTTGTTCCATTTGCTGTGACAGTGTGGTAACATCAAATTTACTTATTAACTTTACCGCCATCTCTTATCGGTAATGAGTAACTAATATTTGGTGACTGATGAGTAAACGATAGTTGGTAAAGTTAAGAAATCCAGCTTCGGGCTCTTTAATAACGCAAAAAATTAAATTTAAAGATATTCAAGCCAAGCATTAAGTTCCGACTCGGCACCGAGTCACGGTTTTTGAGTTTCATAATTTCGATTTCTGTCGAACTCGGGATACTTTTAATAAGTTTAACCTTCTCGGGCTCCGAGGCTCAAATATTTATTATATTCTAGATTTTTAATGAGTTTTGCCATTGGCCCTCGGATCTGATAGATCAACTTCAAATTAAGCATGTTACCATGCCCCCCTTTACCTTCAAAAAACTTTTGTAAATTACTCGAAAACTAAAGGTACAAGCAAAAATAAATGAAGCCGAATTGGTTTTGATTTTAAACTAAAACCCTTTGATTTTTTGGCGTTATGATGACTACGTACACATTATTTCTTCGCTTTACATTTAGAAACCAGAAACTAATTTTAGGGAGTGTTTATTTTTTAAGTTAATTTCAAATTTAATCCGACAATAAAATTTAATGAAAAAATTATAACAAAAACAAATTGCAGAAATATTTGAACTTATTGCATTATGCCGTTTTAACTAGAAAATAAAATTAACCTAGTAAAAATAATAACCTAAAAATTGATTGTCAGATGGAAGTGATGAGATCTACCGTAAAACGTCAAAAAAATTTAAAGGTTAAGTAGTAACTTCAGAAGCAACTGATCGACTTTCAGTCGTACAAATTTCCAAAATCTGAATGTTTCCGAATTCCAGCGTACAGGAGTTTTTATAAATAAAATAGTCTCCGTTGGAAGTGTTGTTTACGTCGGCTGTCAGAAAATATGTTCGATAGCTGAGTTGCCGAACGCATCGAATTGTAGTTGATGAAATTGCCACTGTTCGCAGTGACCAATTATTGCAATCGACGATTTGTATTTGAACATTCAATGAATGTAAAAGTTCACGTAACATTTTTTGAAAGTAAAGTAAAAATTGACATCGATTTTAAAATATTGTAAAATTAAATATTGAAGTAACGTTTAACTTCATCGATGGTTTTAAATAGGCGAAAAAATTCATCGACAGTTTAAATTGCAACAAAACATTTGAAGGAAAGTTTTAATTCCTTGCATTAAATTGTTTGAAATTAAAAAAATGTCGGAAAAATCGTGTTTAAAAGAAAGAAAAACAACAATAATTTTGATAATAAATTTTACAATAACAATGACTAATTTTAAGACGTTTGATTTAATTATAATTTGCTTAAATTAAGTGGTTCGGAAACGTTACCAAATTATCTCTGCATAGTGGACACGACCTCCTCTTCAAGAGATCCGTGGTAGTTTTCTCAGACATCTGCTGCGGTTAGGTAAATGGAACCCAAGTCAAAAAAAACTTCTCAATAATGGGGGACTTTCAAGTATTACGTGAGCAAACTTTTAATGATTTTAGACAATTTTTTACAAAATTTTGGTACTAATAACTCAAAAACGTATTTTTTGACTTGTTATACTTTTACCTAACCGCAGAGATATTACTTTTCCCAAACCTGTCGGATGATAGGTTTCTGATATACGGCTGGCATCGTCCCTTAATTGGCTGCCCGGTACCCGAGTACCTTCTTGAAGGTAATTAATCCGAAAGGTCCCTCGACCTTCTTTAAAGTTTTATACTAAAATAGATGAAGAATTTTATTGGAAAGAAACGCGATAAATTATCTTACCAATTTCTGGGTCAACTTCGAAGCACTGATGCATTCGATCATCCAAAAGTGACTTGGTAGCAGTTCACCTTCTGCCGGGAAACGATGAGTAGCAATTATAAATTATTAAAACACACTGCTTATGGGGCAAACACTTTTTAAAGCCCAATTTTAATAACAAAACTCTTATTTCGATCAATGTATTAATAAAACTAGCCTCGTGTTTACGCGTCTTTAAATTTGACACTCATATTTTTATTACCGCCATCTCTTAACTATGACGTATACTAGGTTAACAGTGGCGCCGCAGTGCATGGGTTGAGGTGGGAATCCATTCACCTCAAATCGACAAATAGAAAATGTCAAAAAAATTTTTCTTTTTGAAGTGAAAACTTCTTTAGGCGCGTTCAGCACGTTTTCCGTCGCGCTCGGCTATTTAACGCTCATTTATCATGGAGAGTATCAAATTGATGAAAATTTGAAACGTAAATGCACGGGTGAAAAACACCGTAAAAGAAAGTGCAATGAATTTGAGAAACTAAATTCTTCGATGCAGGATGACTATTAAAAAAATAGAAAGCAGGCAAATTTAAGGAACCGATGTCAAACGTAAAAGAGCAATGGCAACGGAGCGTTCGAGAAGGTATCGTGAGTAAAACCGTCTTAACGTTCTAAAATCTGTTCATACGATTCAAATTCTCGGGCCTTCGCATGGTAATCCACCACTTATATTAAGAAATCAAGAAACAACGATTTATGATTTTCAGATTGCCGGAACATCTAAAATATGGATATTCCTGTCATTGTACGTGATAATTCGCAAAATTTAAATCGTATTGAGGAAAATTTGTACGGTTAAAATCAAATTCATATATTTGAAAAAAATCTATTTCTTGCCGGTATGAGTTTTTAAATGAATCTTTAAAGTTGCTTTTCTTGCAAATTTATATTTACAAATTTCGCATGCAAAACCTTTCTCCCCTGTATGAATTAATAAATGCTTTTTTAAAAAGCGTTTAAGGTAACACTTATAGTCACAAATTGCACATGCAAATCGTTTCTCCTCTGTATGAGTTAATAAATGACTTCGTAAATATTCATTACGGTTACATTTATAGTTACAAATTGCGCATGCAAATCGTTTCTCCTTTGCATGAGTTAATAAATGCCGGTTTAAATGTTGTTTACGTTTAAATTTAGAGTCACAAATTGCGCATACAAATCGTTTCTCCTCTATATGAGTTAATAAATGACTTCGTAAATATTCTTTGCAGTTACTTTTATAGTTACACATTGCGCATGCAAATCGTTTCTCCCCGGTATGAGTTGATAAATGCCGTTGTAAACTATCTTTACGATTAAATTTATAGTCACAAATTTCACATGAATATATTTTCTTCTTGGTAACTGTTCCGAAATAAAATGATTTATGTACAAGTCTATTCGATTGAGATTCGAGAACTGAAGTCACTTCTTTACTGTCCATGGAATGGTGCAAATCTTCAATTTCTTCTTCTTCCATCTTAATTTGGGCGGGGCTATTCGAATGATGTGGAATTTCCTGCAAAAATTCAATCGTTATTATCAAAACTATTAAAAACATAACAGCGGTCAACAAAATTACAAAATAAAAAAAATAAATACATCTACAATCGGAAACCGTAAAATATTAGGTTGTTCGGAAAGTCATTGCGTTTTCGTATTGAAAAAAAAATCTCAGCTTTCGGATATGAAATTCTTTGAAATTCACACAATTGACATTTCTAATTTAGGTAATTGGATTTGAAATCCAAAAATTTTGACACTTTAAAATTGGAACTCGTGTCCGGTTTCCAGATGGTGCTTGCTAGTGCTGTTTTCGAAGATGTTGCGTCTACCTCCAAACCTCCTGTCACGGTCCCCCGGCCCCTCTCGAACACTTCTCCCACAATTTCCCTTACGTTGTCTTGTTTGACCTGTGTAGCTCTTATCTCAGGTCTCGTAAGGAATTTCTTATTATTAAATTAATTTATAGAAAAATACCAAATTAGAAAAAAATTAAATTAAAGCACAATATTTATTTTTTCTATTCTTTTCGCATTTTTCTCTATATTTAGAATAGGGTGATTCTTAATCGTTTTTGTCTACGATCTTGGGTTTTATTGAAAGCAAAGTTATTTTTTAATGAAACTACCCCTTGAGGGTACGTTTTATGCACTTTCAAATTTAGTTTAAAGAAATAAAGAGTAATTATCACATACTGACAGCAATAAAATACTGTAACTTGACATTTCTGTCAAACTGGTGCCTAATGATGTTCATTCACCCAACGATTATCTGCAGACATGGTCTGCAAATTAGATATCAGCAGACCTTTATGTCTACGGACTACACCGATTATCGTCAGATCGAAAGTTGCAGACTAAGTTGGGAGATTACAGAAAATGTGTGTATGTACAAGTAGTCTTTACACCTTTAGAGTAAGGTACAAGAGAGCAAATAACAGGAATAATTCAACATATACGATACGGAAATCACTCTCAATTATTTTGTTAAACAATAAGACAAATAAATATCGTGATAGCATTTTGTTCAGAATTGAATGCCTATTAACTAGCTTAACTACTCATATTTCTTATATAAAATATAGTTTATGGTTTACCTCATTACTATCCTGTTGATATTCCAAAATCGAATCATCTTCCTCTTTAATATCAATGGAATGGTTCAATTCTTCTAATTCGACTTCCATGTCCTCCATCTCCTCTGTCGTAACATTGTCATAGTAGTCGTTACATACATAATTGGGAGCTTGGAAGCCATTGACATGTTCTTCAAAATCATCAAACTCTGTCAAAAATATCACTCGGTCCATACTGAAAGCAAAAAATCGACCGACTTGAACTTTGAGCGGTACTGTGCGACACCGACAAGCTATGAAGCGGTTTTATTTTTGGTCATGCTGGACGCACTCCTGTAATGAAGATGCACTTTGTTAATAATTATAATATACATCTTAAACTCTCTAGGTAGATATTGTTATATACAAGGGGTCAACCGCTAGAGGAAATCGTGTAAAATTAACTTCACACTTCACGTACTTCATCATAATTCTCCATACTTCTTACAGAAGAGACTTACAGAAATACTAAAATTTGAGCACTGGAGGGTGTTCCACACCCCCCAGACCCCCCGGATTGAGTAGATTATTTTTATTAGAAGTAAACTAAAGATCTCCCGTTGCAGAGGCACTAGAGGGTGTTTCACTCCCCACCCCCCGGATCAAGTAGTTTATTTTATACACATTTACTTAGCCATAGCTAACTTGAATAAACTTGAGATATCCTTAAATATTTAATTCACTTTTAATAAAAATAAATTATTTAAACCGGGGGTCTGGGGTGTGGAACACCCTCCAGTGCTTCTGCAACGGGAGATCTTCAGTTTACTTCTGATGGGGTTCTGCATGTTCTTCAATGTTCTTCATTCCAAAATTTGTGCACTGGAAGGTGTTCTACACCCCCCCTCCCCAGTACTTCATGTACTTCATTAGATGTGTACAAAAAACTTCACCAGCGGTTAACCCCTCGGTTATATAGTAATTAAAAGAAAACTTGCAGCATAATTTTTGATATCACAAATTTTTATTTTATGCAATCGGTAGGAAACACTTACCTCGAGTTGTTTATTTGTTACCTTTGTATCTGAATAAATAAACATGAGTTTATTGCATTTGCATTTTTTTGAATTATTGACATAATAATAATAATAATAATACTTATTTCCAACAGGCAAATCCAATAACGGGAAAGTAAAATTGCAGTACAGTAAAACCTCGATATATAACGGACCTCTATTTGACAGTCTTCGGATATAACGGACAAAAAATCGGTCAAATATAAAAATTAAAAATGTCCTGTTAATATTATACATGCTTAAATTCAAGTGAGAGTTAATTATAAAAATACAGCAAACTTCAAAAGTGCCAACAAAACTTGATTCTCTTTTCAAAGCAGAATTACCGAAAGCAAGCGCGTAGATATCAAACAGCAACGTCACTTCACAACGAGTGTCCGAAGACAACTAAATAGAATTTTGTTTGTGTTCTGTACTTTTTCTTTATATCTAAATAGTACCTACAGTGTATTTAAAAAAAAGGAGTTTTTATATAACGGACTTTCCCAATTAGTCCGGTATATCCTGGTTTTACTGAATAATGCAATCAAATTAACTACAAAAAAACAAATTAGTTTTCTACTAATCAGCAAAATAAAAATCAATGTCGGAGATTTCTGTTTTGAAAATATGTGCTTGCGACATTCTGAATTTCTTGCAATTTATCATCCCGAATATTGGACAAGTGTGATATTTCGTTCAAGTTATTATACATTCGAATAGTTGGGCTCTTTACATGCACATGTGTACAACTGTTTGTTGGATAATACGGCTTCTTTGGTTAGCATAGTTGATTTTGTCACAAAGCATACTCCTATCGCAACTGCCACGCAGTAGTTTGAATAAACATGCGATGCTACATACTTGTGATTTTAAAAAGATGTAAACTTGAATGAGTCAAGCAGAATATTTTGATCAATTCCTCTTTCTAGATATGTTTTCTTTTCTTACCATTTTCTGGGTCAATTTCTTCTGTACGAGAAACACTGATGTATTCGATAATGTAAAAATGACTTCGTAGCAGTTCACTTTTTGCTGGTGGACGATGAGTAGCAATTAAAAAGTAATACAAATCACTGCTTATGGAAATACTTTCTGAACGCCAATTTTAGTAACAAAAATGTTACTTCAATGTATTGTAACTTAGATAACCAAAAACTCGAATGGTGATGATGTTTAAAATTTGACAATCATATTTTTATTAACCGCCATCTCTTAACGATATCGTGAGACAGAATGAAATCAGTGGCGCCGCGGTGTATTGGTTGTGGTGGGAAGTTGCCACCCATTGTACAATATTACATAAATCAATATTAATTTGAAGCATCAAAAATTAACATTCAACAATAATTATTACATTGATGTTTTTAGAATCTAACGGACTTACGAGATACTGCAAAACTTGTCAAGTGGGAGATCTTTTAATAGAATTTCATGATTATAGCAACAATATTTTGGTTTGTTTGTATTTTGTTGTCTTTCTATTATTGCATCATCTGATACAATTTGTTCTAAATTTCTTTCATAAAAAATTTTCTATTGAGTCTTGGAGCTTCGGAGGTTCATTAGTTTAATTTTTACTTTTTAATCATTATTTCGAGGTTAGGCACTGGGTTTGAACTCGGTGTTGTTTAAATTCAAAAAAAAATTACAGTTTTTTGTTGACAGGGAGGGGGTACAGTATATTACGGAATCAATCCCAAATATGCATTGATTATTACATGATTTTATTTTTTACTTATTTCCTCACTACCATGAGGAAGAGTAAACGGCGCGTTTTTTTATGTGGCATTCCCAGTACGCCTGCTTGGTCTTACTTACGCCTTCTAGTTCTTTTAGATGCCCTAGATGGCCCAAGCTCACTAATGTCAGCATTTTCATGACAAAATTTGCTCCGCCTTACTTCGCTGTAACTCATGAACTGTTCATCTGGGAGAAAAAAGTTTTTGTTAAAAGTTGTAGGCAATTTTGTTTCCTATAATTTTTCTAATTACTATTTTTAGCCTCCATAACATAGAAGACCAGATATATACAAAAAACTGATTTTTGGCAAGATGGCGGCACTTTTTTTCAAAACGGATTGAGATCTAAATAAAAGACGAGCTGTCTCCTTCCGAGAGGTTGACTCGAGGAACAAAATTTCAATCGGGAAATAAATACAAGGTCCTACATGAATAGATCCAACAGCGTAGGCTCAATAAAGGAATTAAAGGAAGAAGTGAGGAATCTCCAGAGTGAGGAAAATATTTTCTAAAGAAGTAAAAAAACCCTAAAATGTCAACCAAGACCTGTGCAAAGGAATAACTCGAAACAGGAGCCAATACGGATGAACTGAAAAAAAATGGTTTCTAAAAATATAGGAGAGCTTAAGGCAAAGATTGAAGGTACAGAGGAACGATGGAGAGTAGAAAGACAAGAGTTGAAGAAGGAAATCGAAAAGCTCAAAGGAAAATTCGCCACACAAACTTCGAATCCAAACATAGATAAACCTGGCGCCAGTAGTGAAATCGCGAACAGTTGAAGCATTGCGGCGTTGCCACAAAGTCAAAGCGGACGCGCTACGTTTCACGACGAAGGGAATGCGTGCGCATAATGCTTCAACTATTCGCGATTTCAATACTCGCACAAAGCGAAGTTGGACCATAAACAAAAACCAGTGGTGTTCTTAATACCCAAATCTATTCACCCAGTGGCGTCCCTACTTAACTAAACAAATAAGCAAAACACATAAATAAGGTTTTTTTATATTTTTAATATATAAAAACCAAAAATAATTGTAAACTGCGCTTTGAACTAAAATATAATGCAGCGTATATATTTTTAGAGTGAATCCGAGTCTTGCAGTGGTTGCGTTTGTCAAAACCAATTGTCCGCAACCTTCGTTCCGCTACGGCCGCTGAAAAACTTACAAGTCCAACTCGGCAAAGTGTTTATGTTGATAGTGAATAGGAAAACCTAGAAAAAAGTGATTATGCCTTTAGTGCGGATATTAACCCCCCCCTTATTCTAAAAGGTTAGAAGGTATAAATACACTCATAAAATATTAAAAAAATTTATTCTCTTTTTAGTAAAGAAAATGTTTTTACAAACTTTGAGTTGTTCCGCCCCGCTTTAATTTGAACTTAGCTACGCCACTGTTTTATGAGTAGTGGGTGCGCATTTAATTTTTTTTTAGCAGTAATGAAACACAAATAAAAAGTCGCGTACAAATTGTGTTTTATTTTTATGAAAAGTTAAAAAGTGAAAATACAAAAAATTTTACTATTTTTGACCTTGATCTTCCCAGTTGAGTGCAATCTTGTGTTTATATTAAATTCGAATATAACTTTAGCCGCGTACCATCTGGGAGTTATTTTTAGCTTCTATATTTGTAGTTGTATACATTCGTATCTACTATTTAATTCATTAATCACTATTAACATTGTTACTTTATTACTCATTCATGTAGAGAATTTTAAGTGTAAGTGAGCTTTTCGGTTTACGGTTAATATTTTCAATAATTATGATTATTATTGAAACTGACCAGTTTTGAGACGAAACCAGGTTTTATTTAATAAATTCACTAAGAAGGTATTTATATTTATATTTTAATTATTTATTTATAAATGAGTGCAACTTGTGCGATTAGATTTTCGATGTCGCGTCAGCCGCCATCTTGCATTTAAGGAAGTTTTGTTTTTATTAAATATTCCGTCTATTTTCAATATTAGACGATCAATGTTCATAACCAAACTTGTAAGAAAATTTTATTCTCTAGATTTTTGCCTACGATCGATATTTTCGGCTTAAACCAAAACAAAAGAAAAAAACAAATATTTTTTTTAAACTTTAGTTGATAAATGATGGTTTATGGCCAAAATATTATGGCCAACAAGTTTGGTGTTTCGTTAAATGTTGAAAATGAGCGAGTTATTTAATAAAACCGAACCCCTTATTAAATTCAAGATGGCGGCTGGCGCAACAGTAACAACTTTCATCAATTCTGTTACACATTCTTTGCTATTCTCGAAGATTTTCTAAAATCGTTCATGGTGAGTCCTGTAACAAAAAAGTCCCGTCTGTAAAAATAGTTTTTCCACTAGTTGGTTTTTTGCGTTGAGAGTATGACAGAAAACTGTAAACAATTCTAGACGTATGTTTAGCATCATTATCTTTCTGAAAAAACCACTTTAACGACATATTATCCTCAAACAATGTTGGTATACGTGCTTCAAATATAATTTTGTAACGAAATTTGCCCATTTTCACGTTGTCTTCCCCCCCCTCCCACATGTTTCACAATTTGAGTCGCTCATTTTTATAATTGGAAACAGCCTGAACTAATTAAAATAAAACTATCATCACACAAACACAGGGTTCCTGCCAAACTTTCCTAAACAAATTTCCTAAATTTTCCAGGTTTTCCCCGATTAAAATTGAAAATTTAAAAATAATCAAACTGTTTTTCGCGGAAAATTGTTCATTCCTAATCCAACCGAGCAGAAATTAAACCAATTGTTGAAAAATCTGTTGAATTATTCAACAAAACAATTGAATTATTCAACAAAAAACAATTGAAACTAAAAATAATTAAAATGCTAAACAAAACAGCTAAATTTATTCAACAAAAGGTTGAATTTTTAAACAAAACAGTTGCATTTTTTGACAAAATGGTAGCTTTTTTTTGCATAAAACAGTTCAATTGTTAAACCAAGAACAATAAAATTGCTGAAAAATCTGTTGAATTATTCAACAAAACAATTGAATTATTCAACAAAAAACAATTGAAACTAAAAATAATTAAAATGTTAAACAAAACAGCTAAATTTATTCAACAAAAGGTTGACTTTTTAAACAAAACAGTTGCATTTTTTGACAAAATAGTAGCTTTTTGCATGAAACAGTTGAATTGTTGAACCAAAAACAATAAAATTGCTGAAAAATCTGTTGAATTATTCAACAAAACAATTGAATTATTCAACAAAAAACAATTGAAACTAAAAATAATTAAAATGTTAAATAAAACAAAATTTATTCAACAAAAGGTTGACTTTTTATCAAAACAGTTGCATTTTTTTGACAAAATAGTAGCTTCCTTGCATGAAACAGTTGAATTGTTGAACCAAAAACAATAAAATTGCTGAAAAATCTGTTGAATTGTTAAAAAAATATTTGAATTGCTATTCGCGGAAAATCGAATTATTGAACTAAAAACAATTGAATAATTCAACCAAACAGTTGAATTTATTAAACAAAGCGGTTGAATTGCAGACCAAAACAGTTGCATTGTTGAACCAAAAACGACTGAATTATTAAATCAAATCCAATTAAATTACCAAACCAAACAGATTTGAATTGTTAAATTATTAAATAAAACAGTTGAATTATTTAACAAAACAGTTGCATTTTCGTCAAAATAGTAGCTTTTTTGTATAAACAGTTGAAAACATAAAACAATGAAATGAAATTATTTAGAAAATAGTTGAATTGCTGAATCACGGAAAATTAAATTGTTGAACCATGAATATTCAAAATGTTGAATAAAAAACAATTGAATTATTAAACAAAACAGTTGCATTCTGGAACCAAAAACACCTGAATTATTAAATTGAAACCAATTAAATTATCATAGCAAAAATATGTAAATTGTTAAATTATTGAATAAAACATTTGAATTATTTAACAAAACAGTTGAATTTGTTGACAAGTAGCAGCTTTATTACATAAAACCGTTTAATTACCAAAAAAACAGTAAAATTGTTTTGAAAATTTTTTTTGAATTATTAAAGAAATAGTTGAATTGTTGAATTACGGCAAATAAAATTGATAAATCAATGATAATTGAATTATTAAACAAAAAACATTGGAATTATTGAACCAATCAATCATTATAAACTAAATTTAGTAAATAAAACAGTTCAATTTATTAACAAAACAGTTAAATTTATTGAACAAAACAGTTGCATTTTTGGAAAAAATAGTAGCATTGTTTCCATAAAACAGTTGAATTGATGTAAAAAACAGGATAATTGCTGAAAAACTTGCCGAATTGTTATAAAAACAGTTGGCTGTTGAATCACGAAAAAGTAAATTGTTGAGTCAAGAATAATTGAATTGTTGAACAAAAAAGAATTAAACTATTGAACCAATCAGCCGAATATTAGACAAAACCACTAAACTTATTTAACAAAATCACTCAATTTATTAACCAAACGGTTGATTCTTTGAACAAAACAGTTGCATTTTTTGACAAAATTTTTATAAAACAGTTGAATTGATGAAAAAACAGGATAATTGTTGAAGAATCAGCTGAATTATTAATGAAACAGTTATATTGTTGAATCACGGAAAATTAATTTGTTGAATCGAACATAACAAAACAGTTGCATTGTTAGGACAAATCCAACTGTATTATTAAATTCTCTTGAATCTTAAAGTAATACAATAATTTAAAAATATTTGGGTTCAGCTTAATATGATTTTTAATATCTGTGTAATTAAAATGTTGGAATTACTTATTTGGCTTCGCGTTTCACTACAATTTGGCGCCCAACGTGGGGCAGTTTATTAATTATATTTATCACTCATTTCACTACAATATACTGAGTTTCCTAGTTGATGGAAAGTAGTTACTTCTCGTTTTTCGGTGAGTTTTCCTTTGTTGTTGCGATTTTAAATGATTTTTTGTCGGTCAATTCGTACGGATTGGTGGAGCCAATATGTCCTTTTACAACTTGGAAAAGTGACCGAATGGATTCCGTATCGACTTTTTCTTTACAAAATTTGCTAAACAGTTCTTAAATTGACAAACGTGATTTTACTGATTTTAATTAGTTTTAAATTAGGGATATTTTCTTGTAGTTAGATACTGAACACTATTATATCGTCTACATATTTATAGAACACATGTTTGTTATTCATAAACTTTTGAAATGTCGATGGTGCATTTTCAACCCAAATGGCATTCTGATGAATTCGTAATGTCCGTTTTCAACGTTGAAAGCCGTTTTCGGTGTAGACGATGGATCTATCATACCGAAATATTACGTTTACCCAATTTATCCAGAATATCGGAAATATTACCTATCTGACAACTTCAGATTTCGAATTCGTTTCAATAAAAATCGAAGGTAGCTCGTAGGAAAACTTTAATCTTTGTTCTTTTGAATTTTAAACAATTACAATTTTGTGTTCCACTCAATATATGCGCCTTGAGATAATTTCTGACATTTGCGTAATATAATTGCTGAAATTACTTATTTGGCGCCCGAGTAGGGACTGTTTACTTACGGGACATTTTAATAATATTTTTAAATTTACAAATTTTTCAGATTAGAAGTGAAACCCATCGTCACTAGATTTTAAACAAGAGGAGTACTACGAATTATGTTTAAAAATATTAAACAATATTTTTCGGAACGAAAATCCATGTAATGAGTTGACTGATTGTGAAATCGACAAAATGGCGATAACAAGATGGACATACCGGGAAACTTACCAATAGAAATTCTTCATGAAATTTTGCTGTATATGTCTCCGTATGATCTACATAACATGCGGAAGTGTTGCAGAAAGTGGAGAAATAACATGGCCTTTTGGAAGAAAAAATGCAAGATGGAAGGTTATTTTAAAGTGAGGACGATTTGAACTCGGATTTTTATAGAAAATTCGTTAGTAAATATTCTAAATGGGAGGTAAGTTTGAAAATTTGGATATACAGGGTGTTTTAAAAATTTTTTTATTTGTAGGGGATTTACTTGTACAACAGTCTGTTGGAAGATAATTGGATCACAAATAATTTTAAGGAAGTTATTGTCAATTTTAATCGATCCGAAATTTTACCTTTTACGGAGCTTAAATGTCTTTCGGGCGATGTTTACATTGTAACCCTAAAAACAACAATATTCTGGTTATCGACTGTACCACAGGATTAGTAAGTGACACTTTGTTGACTAAAATTATAATTTTTGAAGTCTTCTTTTTTACTTAAAGATTAAACAACGTTTTTGTCTGTCGAATTTTAAATACAACAGAATCCGGATTCGTCAGATCGGAAAGTTCGAAAATCGGTTGATTGTAGTATCAGAAACCAAGATGGATAACGGATATTCCGGGAAAATACATATTAAAGTGTGGAATATAGAAACAGGAAGTTCTCTTACAGAATTTCGAATGGAAATAATCGATTACGTACACAAAATATCAATCTATAAAAATTTGTGAGAACCCCACCTTCCCCCTAGTTTAACCTAATATTTGTTTTTATAGAGTTACAGTATTGACAAGTCGCAGTACTGCCAAAATAATTAATATCAATAAGAAAAAGTTGGATTACGAACGGAATTGTGTTAGCAGTGTATGCTACGGTTACGACAGAATTGCTATGGGTACCGACGTAGGCACTATAATCATACTGAACTTGGATTATACCGAGTTAATGACACTTAGTTGTTTTGACAGTAATCGAAGAATCGACGACATAGAGGTAAAATTACCAAAAAAACAAAAGAGCAGAATATTTGCATACCTAACCTGCAAATAAAATTTAAGGCGCCATCTACTGTATTAAAAAGTACTAATAGGAAAGAGCCCATCCCTTAAAATAATTCCACCATTAAAAATATTTTTTTTAGATCGAGGGGAATTACTTGATTGGTCTATCTCGAAGTGAAGATACATATTTATTTCGAGCTGGCATTTGCAATACAGAAACTAAAACTAAATTATATACCATCGAGCGACTATGGAGAGATGGTTTAAGAATTTACATAAACAAAAACAAATTAGTTTACCTATGTCCAGATGGTGAAACGGTTCGTGCTGTGTTAAAGTATTGCCATTTGGATTCAGGGAACTGCATTTTGGAAAATTATTGTAAATATTTATGTTTATTTTGCACTTGACATCAGTCAACACAACGATAGCATCGCAAAATTCTCCATCACATACAGGATAAATTGATGCAATTGTTATCGTTGGCTTCGTTGTTAAAATTAAAATTTTAAATTTATTTGACATTTCTTATGTTACACAATGATAGCAAATCTATTGGTATATATTGCTATGTCATAGCTTTTCGAAAAAATCGATATAGCTATCTGTGTTGACTGGGTGCAATTTCGAAACATTTTTGTATTTAGTTTTAATTAAAATTATTATTTTTTAGCTGACACATTTGTAAAAGTAACTTCTCACAACTTTTTTATACTGCACGAATCACTGCGAGGAAAGTATAAATTATGGTCAATTAAAACAGAAAATATAGTTGGCAACTTGTATTTACGTGATGCTTCATATAGCTCCACCTATAGTCACGAGCTTTTGAAAACGAAAAGTAAACTAGCATATTTCGATTATGCTCCGACCAATTCCGATTCGAAATGTGGTTTAAAGATAATAAATTTTGAAGCCCCAATAAATAAAAATGCTACGTTAGGTGACATGGTGGCACTCACTTATGGTTAATTCTTAATGATAAAATAAAAATAGAATATACTCAATCTAAAAACGGCTTGACGGTTTAAGTTGCAATGCTAATTTTTATTTTTGTACTTTTTTTTGTTTTGATGTTTCAATAAAGTAGCATTTGTTTTCATCTTTTATTAACTTCACCTGGCGCCCAGCAAACCTATCATTTTACTTGATGATTAATAGACATGCTTAATATTGGAACCTTCTGGGTGATATCGAGAGAAAAATTAGCAAAAACATTGCGATGGACTACTCCAGAATTTTGCAATTTATACATTGCTATGATCCAAAACGATTATCGCTTCTGCTTCAATTAATTTAATTTTTAAAATTGAAATGACTGTTTTTGTTGTTATTTTTCATAATTTTCTAGTTATTGGTGTTTTTTAGTTCTATCCGCCTTAGCTTTTCCAAAATTTTGTTGTGGTCTTTTTAAAATATTCTAGGTTTTTGATTTTAGTCCTTATTAATTTAACCCATTTCGCTTGATTCACCAAATTTCAATATTTATTAACTAATTTTTTAAATATCACTGACAGCTATGGCCTCCATTTTCTTTAAATTTTTACTTTAATACAATTTGTTTATTTTTGGTTTTATTATTTATATTTTTTATCAGCCTCACTCAAATGTGTGGTGAATTCAAAGTTAAACACTAAAGTTTTAAATACTTTCAATTACCCAATGCGTTTTTGCGTCTGCACTTATTGGCGTTGCTTATGAGACTGACAATCGAATTGCTCGATTGTTTACAATAATCTCTTGCCAACCTTCTAAAACTTAACATTTGTGGCACTATTTAAAATTTTGTTTTTCACTTCAATTTAAAATTTGATTATAACCTCACTTTTTGTTATTTTGTTTAAATCAGTGGTCACCATTTTTGCAATTTTAATAAAATTTAAATTAACAACTTCAATTTCTTGGTGAAACAATCAAATTTACAATTATTGTAGTTTGCTGTTGTAAATTTTCAAAATTGTTTGGTAAGGCCCCAACCCCCATAGTTTAGAAATGCAGCAAATTAAATAGGGATGTTGCATGATTTTTGAAGTATTTTTTTTATAAACTTTAGGTGCTGGTCAACAGCACTGCATAGATAAAAAGTTCAGGAGACCTTCAGTTTTCTCAAAAAAAATTTATAAAAAATGATTTTTGAAACCGTGTTTTTAGGGCAAATGACGTCATAAACTATTTTTTTTAACAACTGGCAACACAGCAAATGCAGTTTGTGTTGATAATATAACCTATAAATAGTTTGTGTAAAATTGAAAATGAATTTTAATAAAACACAGAAAACTCGGAATAAACCATTTTTCTATAATTGTTTGTGACTACAGTTTGTATTAAAATAAATATTATATTAATAAAAAATACAATTTGAATGGTAAACGTTATATTGTTTGCAACTGTCAAATACAAGTCAAATATTTAATTGTCAGGTCTTTGCGACGTTGTAAAATTTGTATAAAAACGTTCGGGATCACGTGTATGACGTCAGAAGTGGACTCGGCTGACCGATTCATTTTTGAATTTTAAATTTGATTTTTCAGCGCAGACCGCATTTCAAAAATTTTTGTTTCGGTTATAAATTTCATTTGATATTATTTTCAAGAATTAATAAGAGTTATCACTAAATTCGGTACCATGCAACATTCACTTGATAATGGAAATTCTAAAATGTCAAATAATTTATTATTTAAATATTAAAGTTGGAATTTTTCAATTTATAATTTTATAGCCCCACCCCTTACAATTAGATCCGCCACTGTTACTGAATTACGGATCCAGTATAGTTACCCTGATATACCTAACCTATAAAAATATTGACAACTCATCGCTCACAGCTGCATAAAAATGGTAAGATTTGAATGTAATTGTTTAATTTAGTATCTAGTGAACAATTAAAATAACATTGAATACAAATAACCAGCGGGGTTATCCTACGTTTGCAAAATATTTCTGAAACAAAACACTCTTTGTTTTGAGGTTAAAATTGTCAAATTGAACAGAAATTGTATTTGGTCAATTAACCTGGCTTAATCGCAAAATTAAGTATAAATCTGAAAAACTAGGCGTAAGAAGTCGAAATAAGAATTGGAAATTTTTTTTATAATGTAATCTGCAGGACAAGGACAGGATTCCCCAGAATGGAAATGTAAAACTCCGTATAGAGCTCGATAATGTTCAGAAGTATGGGAAGAACTTCAAAACGATTCCTGGACGATGTAATGGGGTAGCAGCGCGATGGGACAGGTTTTTGGAAGGCAGTGGATTAAAAAACCTGAGCCCCCGCCATTCTAAAAGGTTAAAAAGTGGGATATACTTATATATTGGTCGATTGTTCCACTAAATGCAGAAAATATTCATGACAAAGTTCAATTATCTTACTTTGCCCTAAATGGAAAAATAAAATGGGCGAATCAACTGAAGCGATGTCGACATCACTTTGAGTTGTAGTTGCTAGGACCAGCGCGATTAAAGGGATCATCTTCGTGATGTTCATCATCCTGTAACAACGATTTTTTATAATTTTTTTTTTGTTTATTAATTATTGATTTATGGTAGATTCCTACAATAGTTATTAATTTTTTTGTAGATTCTCCATTATTTTACTTTCGTTCTTTTGTTTTAAAATATACTGTAATGTTACGATTCCATCGATCCGAATTTTGAGTCACTTCATGACATTATTTGTATAAAGTAAGCCTTCGGCAAGAACTGGAAAAGCCTGAAACATTTAAATTTTAATCATTAGAAGGTAACTTAACTTACCGGGATTCATTGTCGAGTCAATTTTATCACAAAAACTCATACAAATATATAATAGACCATTACGGACAGTCAAATTTTGCATTATTGACCTGTTTCCGAAAACAAAATGAATGGACTCCCAGATCGTTGAACAAACATTTCCATTATTGGAAACAAAATCAAGTTTAGTTTTAAGTTTGTAAATATTTATTTTTAGTTTAGACTAAAACTTGAGTATTAAGGAAATGATAGGTTTACTACATTCGGTTCCACCAACGAGACAAGTCATTTTTTTATTCAATTTAATTATATGATTACATATTCACAAATTAGTCGCTTTAATATTTTTTTTTTAATATTTTTAATATTCGTATAATTAAAATGTTGGAATTACTTATTTGGCTTCGCGTTTTACTACAATTTGGCGCCCAACGTGGGGCAGTTTATTAATTATATTTATCACTCATTTCACTACAATATACTGAGTTTCCTAGTTGATATAAAGTGGTTACTTCTCGTTTTTCGGTGAGTTTTCCTTTGTTGTTGCGATTTTAAATGATTTTTTGTCGGTCAATTCGTACGGATTGGTGGAGCCAATATATCCTTTACAACTTGGAAAAGTGACCGAATGGATTGCTTAACGGTAACCAATTATTGTGTAACATCAGCGAATCAACTTTTTCTTTACAAAAATCTTCTAAACAGTTCTTAAATTTACAAACGTGATTTTCATTGATTTTAATTAGTTTTAAATTAGGGATGTGTTCTTGTAGTTAGGTACTGAACACTATTATATCGTCTACATATTTATAAAGCGGATGTATGTTATTCATAACCTTTTGAAATGTTGATGGTGCATTTTTCAATCCAAATGGCATTCTGATGAATTCGTAATGTCCGTTTTCAACGTTGAAAGCCGTTTTCGGTGTAGATGATGGATCTATCGTACTAAAATATTTACGTTTACCCAATTTATCCAGAATATCGGAAATATTACCTATCTGACAATTTCAGATTTCGAATTCGTTTCAATAAAAATCGAAGGTAGCTCGTAGGAAAAACTTTAATCTTCGTTCTTTTGAATTTTAAACTAATATTAGAATTTTTGTGTTCACCTCAATATATGCGCCTTGAGATAATTTCTGACATTCGCGTAATATAATTGCTGAAATTACTTATTTGGCGCCCGAGTAGGGACTGTTTACTTACGGGACATCTCAATAATATTTTTAAATTTACAAATTTTTCAGATTAGAAGTGAAACCCATCGTCACTAGGTTCTAAACAAGAGGAGTACTACGAATTATGTTTAAAAATATTAAACAATATTTGTTCGGAACGAAGAATCCATCTGATGAGTTGACGGATTGTGAAATCGACAAAAATGGCGATAACAAGATGGACATACCGGGAAACTTACCAATAGAAATTCTTCATGAAATTTTGCTGTATATGTCTCCGTATGATCTACATAACATGCGGAAGTGTTGCAGAAAGTGGAGAAATAACATGGCAGCCTTTTGGAAGAAAAAATGCAAGATGGAAGGTTATTTTGAGTGCGAGGACGACTTGAACTCGGATTTTTATAGAAAATTCGTTAGTAAATATTCTAAATGGGAGGTAAGTTCAAAAATTTGGATATACAGGGTGTTTTTAAAAATTTCCTTTTTTATTTGTAGGGGATTTACTTGTACAACAGCCTGTTGGAAGATAATTGGATCACAAATAATTTTAAGGAAGTTATTGTCAATTTTAATCGATCCGAAATTTTACCTTTTACGGAACTTAAATGTCTTTCGGGCGATGTTTACATTGTAACTCTGAAAAACAACAATATTCTGGTTATCGACTGTACCACTGGATTAGTAAGTGACACTTTGTTGACTAAAATTATAATTTTTGAAGTTTTCTTTTTACTAATAGATTAAACAACGTTTTTGTCTGTCGAGTTTTAAATACAACAGAATCCGGATTCGTCAGATCGGAAAGTTCGAAAATCGGTTGATTGTAGTATCAGAAACCAAGATGGATAACGGATATTCCGGCAAAATACATATTAAAGTGTGGAATATAGAAACAGGAAGTTCTCTTACAGAATTTCGAATGGAAATAATCGATTACGTTCACAAAATATCCGTTTATAAAAATTTGTAAGAACCCCACCTTCCCCTAGTTTAACCTAATATTTGTTTTTATAGAGTTACAGTACTGACAAGTCGCAGTACTGCCAAAATAATTAATATCGATAAGAAAAAGTTGGATTACGAACGGAATTGTGTTAGCAGTGTATGCTACGGTTACGACAGAATTGCTATGGGTACTGACGTAGGCACTATAATCATACTGAACTTGGATTATACCGAGTTAATGACACTTAGTTGTTTTGACAGTAATCGAAGAATCGACGACATAGAGGTAAAATTACCAAAAAAACAAAAGAGCAGAATATTTGCATACCTAACCTGCAAATGAAATTTATCGCGCCATCTACTGTATTAAAAAGTACTAATAGGAAAAAGTCTACCCCTTAAAATAATTCCACCATTAAAAATTTTTTTAGATCGAGGGGAATTACTTGATTGGTCTATCTCGAAGTGAAAATACATTTTTATTTCGAGCTTGCATTTGCAATACCGAAACTAAAACTAAATTATATACCATCGAGCGACTGTGGAGAGATGGTTTAAGAATTTCCATAGCCAAAAATATATTAGTTTACCTATGTCCAGATGGTGAAACGGTTCGTGCTGTGTTAAAGTATTGCAATTTGGATTCGGGGAACTGCATTTTGGATAATTACTGTAAATATTTATTTTTATATTAATGTTTTGCATTCGATATTCAGTCAACGCATCGATAGAATTGCAAAATTCTTTGGATCAAAATTTTAATAATTCGATATAAACTATCTGCGTTGACTGAGTGTAATATCGAAAACGTTTTTTTATTTAAATTTAATTCAAATTATTGTTTTTTAGCTGACACATTTGTCAAAGCGACTTCCCACGCCTTTTTTATACTGCAGGAATCACTGCGGGGAAAGTACAAATTATGTTCTTCATACAGCACTATCTATAGGCACGAAATTTTGAGAACGAAGAGTAAATTAGCACATTTCGATTATGCTCTGACCAATTGCGATTCAAAATGTGGTTTAAAGATAATAAATTTTGAAGCGCCAATAAGTAAATGAGCTACGTTAGGTTACATGGTGACCCCGCTTATGCCTATTTCTTAATGATGATATTTATAGGAACAAAATACGCAATTTAAAATCGGCTTGAAATCCAATCGGCTATTTTTGTAACTTTTAAATTTTGATGTTTCAATAAAGCAGGCTTTTCTTTCTCATTTTATTAACTTCGCCTGGCGCCCAGCAAATTGATATCAGTTTTGATAATTGACAACATGCTTAATAATGGAACCTTCGGGGCGATACTGGCTGAAAATATTAACAAAGACATTGCGATGGATTGGCTTTGAAATATATATTGCTGTGATTCAAAGCAATTATTTATGCTAGAGACTTACCACTGAATGTTATTTTTTATTTCATCGGCTTTGTCACACCTTGGTGGCATAAGGTCTTAACTTTAAAATGTTTGTTATTACGGAAAAATTAAAATTCTCTTTTAAATTACAACGATTTTACAAATTATATAAAGTCAATACTAACATGTTACCGATTATTAACTAATCTTAATAAAAGCTTAATTTTTTTATCTCTTTCGTAGCAGTTGTTCGTAAAAACGGTGAGTTTTTCATATTTAAATAAAAATATCAAAGACAAAACGTGTTTTACTTTCTTGTGGGTTTATTTTGGAGATCGAGAGGTTAATTCAAAGAATAAAGCTACTTTCTTTTGTTTTGTGTTTAAGAAATTTGGTGGCGCGAGCTTCAAAAACAAATTTAAATTTATGTCATCACTTTTTGTTTATGAAGTTTGTTTTATTGATCGCTCGAGTTGATCTTACAATCATTAGTTCCGCCACTGTTTACACTAATTACTCCGCCATTTGTTTATAAATGTCATTCATTTGTTTTTCCAATGAAATTAACCTAACCTATAATAATATTGACAACTCATCGTTCACTCACAGCTGCCCAGAAAATGGTAAGATTTTATATATAATTGAAATAACATTGAATGCAAATAACCGGCAGGGTTATTTTACGTTTGCAGAATATTTCGAAAACAAAACACTTTTTGTTTTGAGGTTAGAACTGCAAAATTGAACAAAATTGTATTTATTTTATCTGAATTGAGCTGTAAATTGCATTGTCATTATTGAAGATTCACCGATAGCTTCCAATTTTTTGTTTTTCCCACTCTTCGACAAAGCGCACCTTACGAGACTGCCTCGTACAGAGATTATGTAGCTAACAATGATACTTTTCTTGCAGGAAACTTCAAGTACCTGTTGTCAAATTAAAACAGAAGAAAAAGAAATTGAATTCCAATTGGAAGATTTGCATCATTCCATCGACATTAAAGAAGAGCCTCCGATTGTAGAATGCCAACCGGAAACAAGCGGGAAGGAGTTTACATGTGAAATTTGTGGCTATAAAAGTAAACAAAAAGGAAATTTAAAAAATCATTACAGTGTTCACACTGGCACGAAACCGTTCACCTGTGAGCTATGTGCCTATAAATGTTCCCGTAAGGAACATTTAAAAATTCATTTAAGAATTCATACGGGCGAGAAGCCTTTTAAATGTAAAATTTGTAATTTTACATGCACACAGAGGCAAACCCTAAGAAGGCACTTAAGAATACATACGGGCGAAAAGCCCTTTAAATGTGAAAATTGTGACTTTCGGTCGGCAGATAGGGGAACTTTAAAAATTCATTTGCGGAATCATTCTGGCGAGAAACCTTTTTGTTGTGAATTTTGTGATTATGGCAGTTCAAGTAAGGATCAGTTGAACCGACATTTAAAAAATCACACCAACGAGAAACCGTATTCGTGTGGAATTTGTAATTACAGGTCTTCACGTCAAGGACAATTGAACAGACATTCCAAAATTCATACTGGCGAAAAGCCGTTTGGATGTGATATTTGTGACTTGAAATTTGCCCGTAAAGAAGATATAAAAATTCATTTGCGAATTCACACTGGAGAGAAACCGTTCAAGTGTGAAATTTGCAGCTTTACGTGTGCACATACTCAAACTTTAAAAAAACATTTAAAAACGCACAAAAGGACATTTAAAAGTTTATATGCGTCGTAATTCAGATGTGAACTGACAAGGAAGGTGCTAATATTGTAGCAGGTGTTACGCAATCATAGCAGATTTTATGGCGCCCAACGTGGGGCACCAGTAGTATTATAACGCAAAACACTCGGGTAATAGCAATATTTTATAAGTTTTGTAATTCTGTAACTGTCAATTTTTTTGATAATCGGGGCAACAAAAACAGAACATTTAAAAAATATAATAGTAATAATAAGCTTTATTGTCATTGAAAATTATGTGTGACATTTTTTTTAGAAAAAACTAGGCCCCGCCCCGAAACAAAAACGGAGAAAATTTTCGAAAATTACCGCCTCCATCACACCTTCAAGACTCGTGAAACAAGCTTGGTTCCTGTTTAAATGGATGATGAAGGATGAAGGAAGTTTATTCTCGGAAAGGAGAAGAATTTAACCAAACCTCTGCATTTAGATCGTTCAGGCAAAGACTGAGCTCTTCAGCCTCAAGAGGGTTGGAAAATCACAGAGAGAAGAGGCGTTTAAACCGCAGAGGTAAGAAAATGAATTACAGAGAGGTGTCTGACAGGGGGGGTGGGGGGTTACATAAGCAAAGCAAGCCATTCCACATGACAATGATAAATATTGGAGGACTTGTAACCTTCAAGTTCTTTAAATCCGCTTGTAGCCGAATGCAAACTAGGCACTGAGTCACGGATAACAATAAAATTCTGAAAATGTTGCAAAAAGGGACACTTAGCAGAAAGAGGAACACGGGGGGTGGGCAACAGAAAATACCGCACTCGAAGCATCTACAGTATTAAGCGAATACGAAAGATAAGGCTCGGAAAAGAAAGGACCCGAAAGGCCACTAGGTGGAATCCGAAGATCATTTACCAAGCTACTCCAGATTGTATCAAGGGAAGGGGTTTAATGCTTCAATTGAGTCTAGATTTACTTGGAGATTTAAAAACAAAAATTTTAAAAATAAAAACAATTGTAATTCTTGTTGCGATATACCGATCATAGATGGCAGTAAAACAATTTTGACAGATCAAGTGTTTTAATCTATTATTATTATTATCCTATTAAAATATTATACTAAACTTGTAGGTACAAGATATATTATTATTTATTAATATTTTGATTAATAAAATGTTTAATTCTTTCTAGAGTTATTTGTACGTGACAATTTGGGGTGAATAACTGATAAATGACAACTCTTCATCAATCGGCAGTAGGTCAACGAGTTTTCTTATTGGAAGTGTGCCAGAATGGATTTTTTTTAGATTATAGAGTGAACCTAAGTACCAGTGTGTCTAAGATTGCAGTATATTCAGAAAATGGTAAGATTTTACTGTAATTTAGTATCTACCGAGCACTTGAAATAATCGGCTCGATTATTCTCCGTTTGGTATGTATTATTCGAGAAACTGTTGAAACAATTTTGTAATTGTAATTATTGCATTTAGTATCTACTGCTAATAATAATAAGGAAATTAAATTAAATAAAATTTTATATTTTTGGTTTTTGAGGTTAAAATTTATCAAATTTCAGTTTGCTTTAAATTACAAAAATTGTTGTTTGTGATGAAAAATGTAGATCTTCTGTTCATAAAGGTGAAATGTGATAGATTATAATTTATTGGAGTCTGTTATCTTCTCGATAGATACAGTTTTCAATAAGTAGGTCAAAGTTCGTACTCATTTTGCTTTACGTTTTAAGTCAAGTACAGTAGATTATTTTTCTAACAACAATAATTTGAGTCCACCCCCTCCTCATGCACACAGACACACATCAGATCATGTACAATAACTACATAAGGTAGTGTAGCGGGGGATCCATAATTAATTATACCGGGTGTTTGTTTCAAAAGTAGTCGGTCGAAATAATTTTGGTTTTTGAGTAAATTTGAGAAAAAGAAAAAACACGTCGATTTAAATGGCGAGGGGGACGTTTAAATCCAATACTATTTGAATTTTAAGTTTAACCCCCTTTCACCAGCTACCCCTATTTCGAAATTTTAAATAGCACTTCCTACCTTGCGATACATCATTTTTAAGGTAGAAACAAATTCTCGTTCATCCACGATAAAAAATCTGAATATAGCGAATCCTTCATGAGATGGAAATAAAACAAAAAATAATTTAATTTGGAAATTGTTATCACGTTAGCAGTGATAAACATCTGCACTCCACGATCACCTAAGATACTAAAACAATCGATTTAAAATCAATTATTTGAGTTTTAACACCGAAAAGATCATGTTAAAAATCAAATTAAAGCTTTTCGTTCCTGTGAAATTTTTATCTTTTATTTTTCCAGTCCGTTACTCCCATTACCTCAAGATTTCTTTTCTCGATTCACTGGGATTAAATCGGTTATA
Organism: Lycocerus yunnanus; assembly: GCA_036346125.1. Taxonomy (NCBI): domain Eukaryota; kingdom Metazoa; phylum Arthropoda; class Insecta; order Coleoptera; family Cantharidae; genus Lycocerus; species Lycocerus yunnanus. The sequence continues at coordinate 400,530 of JARFIX010000072.1, read as the reverse complement.
ATTCTTAGAACATTTTCCTTCTCTCTTCTTGTTATGTGTCCAACCTATCTAATTGTTTGTGATTTAATGTACTTTACTGTGTCTTCATTTCTTGTAGTTTCTAATTTTTCATTGTTCTTTTTGGTCTACATTCATGCCCGTTGATTTTATTTAGTCCGATCAATCTCAATATTCTTCTCTCCAAGAGAGTCTTAGATTTCAGAATTTTCTTGTTAGCGTGGAAAGCCCTCCATCTCATCTCTAAATGTTTTCCTTTACTTTCTCATCTCTTTTGTTGGTATTGTTTATTTGATTTAATTTTCTTACGTTTTCGAAGGTATGTCTGGTCAATGGATGTAATACGGCTCTACGTTGTGTTTACAAGTGATGAACTAGGAATTTATGCTTAACGAGAGAAATAGAAGACAGAAATCAAGCAATTCTATAAAGCTGGGGAAGCACTGGAAGATACCAGAAGTACACGGAAGATATCAGAAGTACAACGGATGTTGAAACACCGAATAACTTGAAGTATTGTAGGTTGGATAGCGATAACATAATTAGGGTATTGTCACGATACACAGACAAAACAACCCTGTCAAAACAGCTTCAACAAAATGGCCCGATGACAAAACGGCTCCGACAAAATAGCCCGGATGACAAAAAAGCCCGACATAATAGCTTGGCAGTAATTTCAATTTTTAATTCGAATTTATTAAAATATGTTTTAGTGACAGTTAAGATACCCGAATCTAGATTTTTAAAACGAATTATGAAAGATGAAGGTCTAATTAATAGTTAAAAAAATAAAATTTGTGGTCGGTCCACAAATTTTGGAAAAAATACACTTTTAGGGTAGATCCGAGGTTTGCCGTGGTTGCGTTTGTCAAAACGGCCCGGAGCGTGCGGAGGTTTATATATCTCCCTAGACCGGTCCTGCTCGGAAAAGTGTGGAAGTTGACCCGTTAGATAGCAGGTTCTAACAAGTAATTGATATTTAAATTATTGCCAAAATGTCTCCTAGGGATTGACCCGGATCTTCGTATTGTTATATCGCTGTAGATTAAAATACCAACAAACGACAAGAAACAAACTAAACAATAAAATCTTGACAACGCAGGAATTACTATTGAAAGTAAGCTTGGTTGCCTAAGTGAAACAAAACAAAAAAACAAATGAGTCGCAACAGAGACAGATCTAATAGTGCATAATCAAGAAAAGAATATATCAAGAGAAAAAGAGAAGAGCTAAATAGAAGTAAGGAAGGGGGGGGTTTTTCAGAGAAGCAAAATAATACTCAAATCACCAAGCAAAACTGTGGAAGTAGTAAGCCGTGAGGAAAACATGGAAGATTTGAAGGGGATTTAGGTTTAACGAAAATGGTAAATGATGATTCTAGGAAAATAAAAGAGGAAGTAAGGAAATAAAGGAAAAACTTGATTATGGATGGAAAATGGAACAGATGATTGGAAGTTTGACGGGGAAAGTTGGTAAACAAGACGAAAGAATGGCAGTTTTGTACCATCAACTAGAGAAATATGAAAAGGAAGGGGAAGGGAATCATAAAATGTACTCGTATGTAACAGATTGAAGTTGTGGATATCTTTAAAGTTGGAAAAGTAGCAGAAAAACAGGTGATCGTAGCAAAATAGGCAGTAAAAGTAATAATGGAAAACAAAAACAATGAAATGTAAATTGAGGATTAATTCATCTCGGTAAATGGATTCTGTAAGTCCTACGGAAACTAAATTCTACTTGAAATGTAATATTATTTAATAATAATAATAATGTCCGGTCAAATGTAAATCACTTTCTTGCCCGATATCTTCTTTTATTCAGAATTTCATATACTTTGTCTTGTTGTCGTTTACTTTTAAATTCGTTTCTGATGTGAATTTTTCTATTTTCTCAAAGATCTTGATCATTTTTTGCTTCGTTCTTGTTCATCGTTCTCACGTTCCATGTACTTCTTCGCATACTTTCTATCTTCTTCTTTTTCTTCCCATATATAGATTTTCCTTGCATCCAGCATTGATTTGTTTTTCATTATCGCTAATTTCATGTTCCAATATTCTACCTCGGCCAGTACTGTTTTGAAGAAACCGGTTCCGTATGCAACAAAATTGATAATCATCAATGCAGAATTTTGGATCAAGTTTCGCTGATGGAAGTACTAGGTCAATTTGCGGCGAATTCTAGCACCTCCATTTGAAAAGTTGATAAACCAAAAACATCAAGTGCTAAAAGTCGATTAGTTTCTTTACTTGATTCGAGAAGATCATACGCAGTATCCTCAATCGGTCAATGTTGGACCGGTATACTTGGAAATGGCAGTATTAGGCCAATTTTTATTGAAGGAAAATAAAATTGTTTTATTTAACGATGAGTCTTTAGAATAGAATCCCCGATTTACACCCCCCCCCGCAGTAGTTCACAAAGCTCCTTCTGGAAATCTTAGAAAATTGAAAAATTAGATAACCCAAGAATGTGAATCCAAAAATATCAGGAAGCCCGCGAAGAGTTCCAAAATAGGTTGTACTATTGTTCGGCCAATAATGGAAAACATTTTGAAAATGTTTGAATTTTAAGAATTTTGAATAAAATAATTTTTTGTTTTATCTTTTAATTTTTTTACCGTGGGTGAACGACGATTTTTTCTACATTAAAAGGCAAAGTAGGAAGTTCTATTTAAAATTTTGAAGTAGGGGTAGCTGGTGAGGTGGGGGGGAGGATAAAAAACTTCAAAATTAGTGCTTTATATTTCCAATTTAATTAAAGAATTGCTTGCTAGATAAAGTAGATAGACCACAAACTATTCTCCACAAGGATCCAACCCAGCTGTGGTCAATTGTTTATTTTTTCACTAAAATATTAAACTGGTAATAATTACTAGAAGCAATAACAAAATTCAACAGTAGCTTTGTAGTAAATATTTCAGTTAAAAATTAAAAAAAAATTTAAATTTACTGAACCGATTTTTGTTAACTTTGACCTTTGATATCTTGAGTAACGGACACGAGCGCTTATGAGACTTTTCAGTCGGTTTTTATAATATGAAAACAAAAGTATATGCAAATTTTTAGCTTCCTTTCTTTTATTTTGTCTTATTTTGATTGTATTACTACAGATCATAGTAGATATTCCCCACTCCTAGGATTAATGTTCTGACTCCTCCCTCTTTCTAGGGGTGGGCAAGGCATATCATTGACAATTCAATTTACTATAACACCGCCCACTTTCTATATCAGCCACCTGATTTTCTCAGAGAATTTTGAAACTCCACCCACCCAGCTACCTGATTAGCTCACAGCATTTTAAGCTCCTCCCACTTCTAATTAATAACCTTCACTTCAAGAACATTTAAAGTAATCACTTGCAAAAAAAATTCTTCAAGGCCATTGCATATGAAAAATTGCTTCAAGGTCATTTCTAAATTATAAAATCCTAAATTAGGAGTGGAGATGAGCATAATAAAATGGTGGATGAGTATAATAAAATGGCGGATCAGACCTTAAAGCATTTTTATAAGCTATGACTTCAAAGCATCTTTTATAAGCAGAGACTTTTAAATGACATTGGTAAAAAATTAAACTGCTCTTTATGTGTTACTAAAATGGGTGGAGCTTAAATTCCAGTGAGCCAATCAGGTTGGTGGGTGGGTAGGGCTTTAAAATTCTTTAAGCCAATCAGGTGGTTGTTGAAAACTTTAACTGTTACTTTATGTGTTACAAAAATGGGTGAAGCTTAAATTCCAGTGAGCCAATCAGGTGGCTGGGTGGGTGGAGCTTTAACATTCTTTGAGCCAATCAGTTGAATATTATTGAAAGTGGGCGGTCTTACAGTAAATTGGGTGTCAATGAAATGCCTTGCTCACTCCTAGGAGGAGTCAAAACTAATCCGAGGAGTAAGGAAATCACCCTAATTTATATCTACTGATCATTCAAAAATGTTGGATCCTATGGGATCAAAACCCAAAAACTCTAATCGGATTAGTTTGTTTGGTTATATTATAAAGCTCAAGCTCCGCCTTTCGAAAGTTTAATATAAAGAAATTACGAAAAGGGGCGTGTTTTATCTATTGTTTTGATGAATTCTATTGATTCTATTGATTAATAATATAATGTAACGTGTAAGTATTACCTTTTTAGGGCCAACAATGATTTTGATTTTGTACATTTGTTAAAAAATATCCGCCTTTTTTAAACTACGCCTCTTGACACGCCCTTTTACATAACAGTATATTCGTCGTAATCTATTGGCCACACTCTCTTGACACGCCCTTTCTATAACCTAATCTACTAGCCACGCCCCCTACACGCCTTTTTTCCCTTTGAGAGAAGTTTGAAAAATATATTCGTTTTTATGTTTAAATAATTAGACCTTCTCCTTTGTTACAGGAAACTCCCTGCTTTTCCTTTATTAAGACCGAAATCGAAGAAATTGAAGTCAAGTTTGAGGATTTGCATCATTCCATTGACATAAAAGAAGAGATTTCAGTACTCGAATGCCATTCGGTTATAAAATGCAAAGAAGAAGAAACAAGCGCAAAACCGTTTACTTGTGAAATATGTGGCTACAAGTGTAAACAAAAAGGAAACTTAAAAAATCACTACAGTGTTCATACTGGCGAGAAACCGTTTACATGTGAAGTGTGCGATTATAAATGCTCACGCAAAGATCAATTAAAAATTCACTTGAGAATACATACTGGGGAGAAACCGTTCAAGTGTGAAATATGTGACTTTACATGTGCACACAAACAAAGCTTAAAAAGGCATTTAAGAGCCCATACAGGCGAAAAGCCCTTTAAATGCAAATTTTGTGACTTTGGATCTGCAGATAGCGGAAATTTAAAAATTCATTTGAGAACTCACACGGGCGAGAAACCATTCACGTGCGATCTGTGCGACTATAAATGCGGACGCCTGGAAAATTATAAAATGCATTTAAAAACTCATACTGGCGAGAAACCTTCACCTGTGAACTTTGCGAGTATAAATGCATTCGCAAACGACGTTTAAAAATGCATTACGAAACCCGTCATAATGGTGAGGCCATCTTTATATGCGAGACTTGCGATCTTAAATTTCAAAATAAGAAAAGTTTAAAAATACATTTAAAAACCCACGTTGTCGAAAAACCGTTCAAGTTTGAATGTAAATTTAATTTAAACGCTTTTTTAAAATCTCGCCGAGGCAAGAAACCTTTTACGTGTGAGATTTGTAACTATACGTGTGCACGTAAGGGATATTTGGAAGTTCATTTGAGAACCCACACGGGGAGAAGCCGTTTACATGTGAAATTTGTAATTATAAGTGTACCCATAGTGGAACTTTAAAAACTCATTTAAGAACTCATTCGGGCGAGAAACCTTTTACGTGTAATATTTGTGACTTTACATGTGCACGGAAAGGATATTTGAAAGTTCATTTAAGAACGCATACAGGCGAAAAACCGTATACATGTGGAATTTGTGGATATAAATGTAAACAAAACGTAAGTTTAAAAAAACATTTAAAAACTCACACCAGCGGGGAATCGTTTACGTGAAATAGTGCGATTTATTATAACGAAGGACGCGCCAGCGTGTACCATTGTCTTCTGTTAGCAAAGTGATTAAGATATTTAGTATTAATTTAGTGACTTACATAATACATTGAAAATCAGAACCAAGCCTCACGATTGGCGCCAAAAATGATGCAACGACACTTTATTTATTGATTAATTTTATTTATATTGGTTACTTGTTATTGTATCTAAGTGAATTTTTATTAAATTAATGGAAAATAATTTATAAAATTGCAAAATTCTAGTATTGTAATCAACATGAAGTATGATTTCTATAAAAATCCCCCTCGGGAGAATTAGTTTGGTAATGTCCCCGCGGAGGTGTTACATTGAAGTACCTTTTTCGCTTCAAAATCGTGGAGACCTAAGAATATTCGTTCTGTAAACGCAAGGACATAGCGCGTTAAACGGTCGTTGTAGGCTTTCGCTAATAGGCAGAACGTCTGGAGACTCGACTAAAAACTATAGTATCACTCACATCTGCCAACATAATGAAAACGATGCTCGCAAACAAATATGCAGAAAAAGTCATAGTGGTCGATACAGAAAAAATAATACAAAAAAGAGGGAAAAGCGCTGTGCTAATGAGAAAGAAGAAAAACAAGACGAAAGAGAAAAGAAAGGAGAAAAAAGTTTAATAGGCAAAACCGGCAACGCAAGAAGGAAAATCACTAGATGCAAAACAATTCATGGACCCACGAAGTGAGGAGTAATATCATTGCTAACTTTCATTTAAAAGGGTCTTTTACCTGCCCATACCAAAAAACAATATCGATATTACGTCATAATAAATGTTAATCGTAAGCGTAGAACGTCAAAAACACAAATAAATAATAACATTGACAAAAAACGCTGAAAACAAACACTGAAGTTAAAATGCCGAAAACAATAACGCTGAAATCAAAATTAGTATTAATCATAAAGGTAGAACAACAAAAACGCTGAAAATAAAACAAAAACACCAAAAAACAAGAACATCGAAAAGAGAAATGCTGAAAACACAAACACCGAAGTAAAATGCCGAATATAATAACGTTGAGGTCGGTATTACGTCATAATTAGTCGTAATCATAAAGGTAGAACGTCAAAAACAAAAACGCTGAAAACAAACAGTAAAGTCAAAATGTCGAAAACAATAACAATGAAATCGGTATTACGTCATAATTAGTGTTAATCATAAAGCTAGAACGCCGAAAACAAAAGCACCAAAAAACAAAAACATCAAAAGGAAAAACGGCAAAAACAAACAGTGAAGTCAAAATATCGATAACAGTAACGTAGAAAACACTGACGCTGAAATCGGTATTGCGTCATAATTAGTGTTAATCATAAAGGTAGAACGTCAAAACCAAAAACGCTGAAAACACAAACACTGAAGTCAAAATCTTCGTATACATGACTGAAATCGGTATTAGTGCATTAATTAGATTAATCATGAATTGTAGAACGTCAAAACAAAACAATAAAATCGAAGAATATCAAATTGCTGATACGCAAACCCTGAAGCAAGCGCCGAAAACAATAACGCTCAAACTTGGTATTACGTCATAAGTTAGTTTTCACTTATATAGAAGGTAGAATCGGTTCAAAGCATAATTAATGTTATATAAAATTCCAAAAAACATCCTCATAGGTGTTTTTTACTTTTGACGTTGTTGTTCAGTGTTTTGTTTTGGCGCTTTTGTCGGTATTTGTTTGTTATGTTTAATTCGGCATTTCAATTTCTGTTTGTTTTCGTTTTCTGTATATTTTTCATTTTTGTTTTCGGCGTTTTGGTTTTCAGTGTTTTGTCGTTATTTTACTTCAGTGTTTTGGTTATTTGTTTTCAACGTTTTGTTTTCAGGTTTTTGATGGTTTTGTTCGGTGTTTGTTTGTTTTGGTTTTACGGATTTTAATTCTGTGTTTTGGTTTTTCGGTATTGTATTTCATGTTTTTGTTTTCGGTTTTGTTTTCAGTGTTTTTGTTTTCGGCATTTTACCTTCTGTGCTTTTATTTTCATCGTTTTTGTTTTCGGCGTTTTTCGATGATTTTATGTTCGGTATTCTTGTTTTCGGCGTTTTTTGGTTGTTTTATTTTCGATGCTTTTATTTTCGACGTTTTTACTTCGGCTTTTTTGTTTTCAGTGAATTTGTTTTCATCGTTTTTTTTTCGGAGGTTTTGTTTTCAGTGTTTTTGTTTTAGGCGTTTTTTTGGTGGTTTTCATTTCGATGTTTTTGTTTTCGGCATTTTAACTTTGTTTTTGTTTTCGAGTTATTTTTGTTTTCATCGTTTTCTTTGGGTTTCCCTTTTGTTTTTTTGGTTTTCACGTTTTGTTCGGTTTTTGTTTTGTTTTTCTTTTTAGCATTTTAACTTCTGTGTTTTTGTTTTGGTGTATTTGTTTTCATCATTTATTTCAGGTTTTGTTTCTGGTGTTTTTTTTCGATGTTTTTTTTCGGCATTTTAACTTCTGTGTTTTTATTTTCAGTATTTGTTTTCATCGTTTTTGTTTTCGACGTTTTTCGGTGTTTTTGGGTTTCGATGTTTTGTTTTCAGCGTTTTGTTTTGATTTTTTGTTTTCAGTTTGACTTCGGCTTTTTTGTTTTCAGTTTTTTCGTTTTTAGCATTTTAATTTCTGTGTTTTGGTTTTTGGTGTATTTGTTTTCATCGTTTATCGATGGTTTTGTGTCTGGTGTTTTTTGTCGATGTTTTTGTTTTCGGCATTTTACCTTCTGTGTTTTTGGTTTCAGAATATTTGTTTTCATCGTTTTTATTTTCAACGTTTTTCGGTGGTTTTCTATTCGATGTTTTTATTTTCAACATTTTGACTTTGGATTTTTTGTTTTCAGTGTTATCTTCAGTGTTTTTGTCAGCATTTTAACTTTTATGTTTTTGTATTCGATGTATTTGAATTAATCGTTTTTGTTTTCGTCATTTCAACTTCTGTGATTTTGTTTTCGGCGTTTTCTTTACGTTTTTTGTTTTGCGTTTTAACTCGGTTTTTGTTTTCAGTTTATCGTTTCAACATTTTAACTTTGTGTTTGTTTTGGTTACTTGTTTTCAGTGTTATTCGAGTTTTGTTTTCGGTATTTTTTGTCGATGTTTTTATTTTCGGCATTTTAAATTTTGTGTATTTGTTTTCTGTGTTTTTTTCAGCATTTTAAGTTTTTGGTTTTTGTATTCGGTGTATTTGTTTTCAGCGTTTTTGTTTTCAGTGTTTTTGTTTTCGGCATTTTAACTTCTGTTTTGGTTTTCGGCGTTTTTCGGTTGTTTTATTTTCGACGTTTTGACTTCGGTTTTTTTTGTTTTCAGTGAATTAGTTTGCATCGTTTTTTTTTGGTGGTTTTCTTTTCAAAGTTTTTTGTTAACAGTGTTTTTCGATGGTTTTGTAGTCGGTATTTATGTTTTCGGCGTTTTTTGGTGGTTTTTTTTATTCGATGTTTTTGTTTTCGGCATTGTAACTTCTATGTTTTTGTTTTCAATGCATTTGTTTTCAACGTTTTTGTTTTCGGCGTATTTCGGTAGTTTTGTTTTCAGCGTTTTTGTTTTCGACGGTTTTGTGTTCGATGTTTTTTTTCGGTGGTTTTCTTTACGATGTTTTTGTTTTCGATGTTTTAACTTCTGTGTTTTTGGTTTCGGTGTATTTGTTTTCATCGTTTTTTGTTTTCGGCATTTTGACTTCTGTGTTTTTGTTTTCGGCGTTATTCGATGGTTTTGTGTTCGATATTTTGTTTTCGGCGTTTTTCGGTTGTTTTATTTTCAACGTTTTCACTTCGGCTTTTTGTTTTCGGTGAATTTGTTTTCATCGTTTTTTTCGGTTGTTTTATTTTCGATGCTTTTATTTTCAACGTTTTACTGGCTTTTTGTTTTCATCGTTTTTTTTCGGAGGTTTTGTTTTAAATTTTTTTATTTTCAGTGTTTTTCGATGGTTTTGTTTTTGGTGTTTTTGTTTTCGGCGTTTTTTTGGTGGTTTTCATTTCGATGTTTTTATTTCGGATTTGAACTTCTGTGTTTTTGTTTTTAGTGTATTTGTTTTCATCGTTTTTGTTTTCGGCATATTTCGGTAGTTTTGTTTTCAGCGTTTTTGTTTTCGTAGTTTTTCGATGGTTTTGCGTTCGGTGTTTTTGTTTTCGGTGGTTTTCTTTACGATGTTTTTGTTTTCGACGTTTTGACTTCGGCTTTTTGTTTTCGGTGAATTTGTTTTCATGGTTTTTGGTGGTTTTGTTTTCAAAGTTTGTTTCAGTGTTTTCGATGGTTTTGTGTTCGGCGTTATTTTGTAGTTTTGTTTTGATGTTTTGTTTCGGCCTCTCAACTTCTGTGTTTTGTTATCAGTTATTGTTTTCATCGTTTTGTTTTCGGCATATTTCGATAGTTTTGTTATCGACGTTTTCGGTGGTTTTTACGATGTTTTTGTTTTGTTTTTGTTTTCAGTGTTTTTGTTTTCAGCATTTTAACTTCTGTGTTTTGGTTTCGGTATATTTGTTTTCATCGTTTTATTTTCGACATTTTAACTTCGATTTTTTGTTTTAGTGTTTTTAGCATTTTAACTTTTATGTTTTGTATTCAATGTATTTGTTTTCATCGTTTTTGTTTTTGGCATTTCAACTTCTGTGTTTTTGTTTTTAGCGTTTTTGTTTTTGATGTTTTTCAATGGTTTTGCGTTCCGTGTTTTTGTTTTCGGAGTTTTCGGTGGTTTTCTTTACGATGCTTTTGTTTTCGACGTTTTGACTTCGGATTTTTGTTTTCAGTGTTATTCTTTTCAGCATTTCAACTTCTGTGTTTTGTTTTTGGTGTACATGTTTTCAGCATTTTTTGATAGTTTTGTGTTCGGTGTTTTTGTTTTCGGCATTTTAAATTCTGTGTTTTTGTTTTCATCGTTTTTGCTTTTGGCTTTTTTCGGTTGTTTTATTTTCGATGCTTTTATTTTCGACGTTTTGACTTCCTCTTTTTTGTTTTCGGTATATTTGTTTTCATCTTTTTTTTTGGGTGGTTTTGTTTTCAAAGTTTTTTGTTTTCAGTGTTTTTCGATGGTTTTGTCTTCGGTGTTTTTGTTTTCTGCGTTATTTGGTAGTTTTCTTTTCGATGTTTTTGTTTTCGGCCTTTCAACTTTTGTGTTTTTGGTTTTGGTATATTTGTTTTCATCGTTTTTATTTTCAGCGTTTTTCGGTGGTTTTCTTTTCGATGTTTTTATTTTCGACATTTTAACTTCGACTTTTTGGTTTTTAGTGTTTTTTTTCAGCATTTTAACTTTTATGTTTTTGTATTCAATGTATTTGTTTTCATCGTTTTTGTTTTTGGCATTTCAACTTCTGTGTTTTTGTTTTCAGCGTTTTTGTTTTCGACGTTTTTCGATGGTTTTGCGTTCGGTGTTTTTGTTTTCGAAGTTTTTCGGTGGTGTTCTTTACGATGCTTTTGTTTTCGAAGTTTTGACTTCGGATTTTTTGTTTTCAGTGTTATCGTTTTCATTATTTTAACTTCTGTGTTTTGGTTTTTGGTGTACTTGTTTTCAGCATTTTTTGATGGTTTTGTGTTCGGTGTTTTTGTTTTCGGCATTTTAAATTCTGTGTTTTTTTCAGCATTTTAAGTTTTATGTTTTTGTATTCGGTGTATTTGTTTTCATCGTTTTTGTTTCGACATTTTAACTTCTGTGTTTTTGTTTTCATCGTTTTTGCTTTCGGCGTTTTTCGGTTGTTTTATTTTCGATGTTTTGTTTTCGACGTTTTTACTTCGGCTTTTTTGTTTTCGGTAAATTAGTTTTCATCGTTTTTTTTCGGTGGTTTTGTTTTCAAAGTTTTTTGGTAACAGTGTTTTTCGATAGTTTTGTATTCGGTGTTTATTTTTTCGGCGTTTTTTGGTGGTTTTCTTTTCGATGTTTTTGTTTTCGGCATTTCAACTTCTGTGGTTTTGTTTTCAGTGCATTTGTTTTCATCGTTTTTGTTTTCGGCGTTTTGAGTTCGGCTTTTTTGTTTTCATTGTTTTCGTTATCAGCATTTTAACTTCTGCGTTTTTGTTTTCGGTGTATTTGTTTTCAGTGTTTTGGTTTCTGCATTTTAACTTCTTAGTTTTTGTTTTCGGTGTATTTGTTTTCACCGTTTTTGTTTTCGGTAGTTTTGTTATCAGAGCTTTTCGATGATTTTGTGTTCGGTGTTTTTGTTTTCGGCGTTTTTCGGTTTTATTTTCGATGTTTTTGTTTTCGACATTTTGACTTCTGTGCTTTTGGTTTCGGTGTATTTGTTTTCGCCGATTTTGTTTTCGGCGTTTTTCGGTTGTTTTATTTTCGATGTTTTTATTTTCGACGTTTTGACTTCGGCTTTTTATTTTCGGTGAATTAGTTTTCATCTTTTTTTTCGGTAGTTCTGTTTTCAAAGTTCTTTGTTAACGGTGTTTTTCGATAGTTTTGTATTCGGTGTTTATTTTTTCGGCGGTTTTTGGTGGTTATCTTTTCGATGTTTTTGTTTTCGACATTTCAACTTCTGTGTTTTTGTTTTCAGTGCATTTGTTTTCATCGTTTTTGTTTTCGGCGTTTTCGGTGGTTTTCTTTACGATGTTTTTGTTTTTGACGTTTTGACTTCGGCTTTTTTGTTTTCAGTGTTTTCGTTATCAGCATTTTAACTTCTGCGTTTTTGTTTTCGGTGTATTTGTTTTCACCGTTTTTGTTTTCGGTGGTTTTGTAATCAGCGCTTTCGATGGTTTTGTGTTCGGTGTTTTGTTTTCGACATTTTGACTTCTGTGCTTTTGGTTTCGGTGTATTTGTTTTTATCATTTTTGTTTTCGGCGATTTTTGTTTTCGGCGTTTTTGTTTTCAGCACTATTGTTTTCGGCGTTTTTGTGTTCGGTGTTTTGTTTTCGGCATTTTAACGTGGAATAATTGGCAAATCTGGAAAGTCGATCAGGTTACATGCTCCGCCATTTTGGTAAAACGTGGTGTAAATTCTGCATTTTGAAAGAGTCAGAACAGCTGAGTAGTAAAGTTCAGGCTGAAAGCTAGTTATACCCCCCAAGTCAGAGTGGGCTGAAAATTCCAAAAAATTTTAAAACCCAAATTTTATCCACATTATTTGCTTGAGCTCTAGCGACATCACGCGGAATTATTTTTAAAATTATACATAATACCAACCGCCTCGATAAACCTGTACACCGTACAATCGAAGAACCTAGTAATTTTTCAATGAAATGATGGACGTATATATTTTGATGGTACAACCCGAGTTATTCATGAACTCAATTTTTAGTAACTCGACTTGCTAGGTTCTTCGATTGTACGGTAGTTGTCAAAGTAAATAATCAATTTTATGTTAGCACAAGAAGTTACATAATGAAGAAACACAATAACTCAGAGTAACCAGGATCTGTGCCAGGAGGAAGCCGTCGCTTACTCCCCGGTAAATTATACATTTAAAAGTGGGAAAATTTTGTAAGAAAACACCTTAAACATTTCATATAAATTTAGGCGCTTTATGCATTTTCAATTAGACTTCTGGAGTGGAGTATGCCAAGCTGAGGATTTCACTACTGGAATCTCCGATTAGCTTTTGTAGGTATTCGGGAGCAGTTTACAATCCACTCTGTTAACCTCCTAGAACAATCCCAGCAATCGATTCTTCCCGAGTTACTGAAAAGAGAAAAATTGAGAAAATGCAAATTAAAATAATCATTATATTTTTGTCTGCGCAATACTTTTTATTTTTCAAAATATCGGTACATAATCATTTAAACAACGTTAGGCTAATCTTCCCCATTTTTAGCTTCTTCGAGGAAATGCTCCATCACTTTCATTTCGATTCATCAGACCTTCATCTTCTGATCCTTGCAATGGCCGCAACTAACTTATAGTTTCCGTTTTGTTGACGGTGTGAGTTCGTAAATGGCGTTTCAATTGTCCCATTTGAGAACATTTATAATTGCAAATTTTGCACTCGAACGGTTTCTCGCCGGTATGAGTCAGAAGATGCCTTTTCAAAGTTTGCTTATGAGAACATTTAAAATCGCAAACTGTGCAGTCGAAGGGTTTCTCGCCAGTATGCGTTCGTGAATGAATTTTTAATTCTCGTTGTCGAGAAGATTTATAATCGCAGAGTGTACACATAAACGGCTTTTCACCGGTATGGGTTTGTAAATGTCCTTTCAAACTTCTTTTTTGACAAGATTTAAAATCGCAAAGTGTACATTGAAACGGTTTTTCCCCGGTGTGAATTCGCAAATGGTCATTCAAATCTCGCTTCCGAGAGGATTTATAATTGCAACTTTTACACTCGAAGGGTTTCTCGCCGGTATGAATTCGAATGTGATCTTTCAGCAGGATTTTGAGATGGCATTTATAATCGCAAATTTTGCACTCGAACGGTTTCTCCCCGGTATGAATTCGTGAATGGGTTTTCAAATGCTCTTTTCGACCAAACTTATAATCACAAATGTCACACTCGAACGGTTTTAGACCGCTGTGAATTCGTACGTGCCGTCGCAAGTGTTGTCTTCGAGAAGATTTATAATCGCAAACGTTACACTCGAACGGTTTCACACCAGAATGTGCTCGTAAATGCTCTTTCAATTGTTCCTTACGGGAACATTTAAAATCGCAAATATTGCATTTAAATGGTTTTTCACCCGTATGAGTTCGGATGTGATCTTTTAAATGTCCTTTATGCGAAAATTTAAATTTGCAAATTTCACACTCAAACGGCTTCTCGCCGGTATGAATACGTAAATGTTGTTTCAAATTTCCTTTTTTGAGAACATTTGTAATCGCATATTATACACCCAAATACTTTCTCGGGAATATGAATTTTTACATGCTCTCCAAATTGTAAGTTATCGGTAAATATTATATTACCTACTCCGCATTCCAGTTTCTCGTTTTTTATTATTTCTGTTTTGTGATCTTGATTCAGTACTATTTCGTTAAACAAAGTCTCTTCCTTAATGTCAACCGAATGATGCAAATCTTCGAGTTTGATATTCATGTCCTCCGTCTCTTCTACTTTAATGTATTTGCTATCATTAGCCACATCTTCTGAAAATACCCCCTCGTAATTCGAAATATCATCTTTAATGTCGATGGAATGATGTAAGACTTCTATGCCGATATCCGTGTCCTCCATTTTTTCAATTTTAATTTCTTTGCTCGCATTTTCCAAATTTTCTAGAAATACCATTTTTATTATTTATATCTTCGTAATAAATAGCCATTTTCTTCATCTGTTAGGCTTCCTACAACAAAATTTTTATTTAATTCACTTTCATACGACCGCGGCCATTACTGTCAAAACTATTGGCTGCGTTCAGTTGTAGAATATATCGCTATGCTAACCAGTTAGCATTGTTAGAGCAAAAACAATTGAGTTATTAATCCGTACAGGACCGTCATATTCTTAACAACTCTAGACGTGTGCTTAGCATCATTATCTCGCTGAAAAATACACTTTAACGACATATTATAGTCAAAAATGGTACTATACGCTGTTCAAGTACATTTTTGTAACCAAATTTGTCCGTTTTAATTAATGAATCCAGAGAAACATGTCCATAACATCACGTTACCCCGCCATGTTTTACAATTAAGTCATCACAGCCGGAACTAACTAATAAAAAATATCTTCACACAAATACAGGGTTCCTATCGAATTTTCTAAAACAAATTCTAACTTTTCCGGGTTTTCCCCGATTGAAATTGATAATTTTTTTTGACTGCTCGCTTTTAGTAAAATAAAAAGAAAACATTTTTGGTTGCGAAAAATAATCAAAATGTTTATCTCGCGGTAAAATCGTCAACGAGGCAAAAATTAGTTCAATTGTCAAACATAACAATTGCATACAACGGGTGAATTGGTAAAAACCTGTTAAATTGTTAAACCAAAAACAATTGAATTATTAAATTAAAAATAATTAAAATTTTAAACAAAACAACAAAATTTATTGAACAAAAAGTTGAATTTTTTTAACAAAACAATTGCAGTGGTCGTTTTTCTGCATAAATCAATTGAATTGTTGGAAAAACAGTAAAATTGTTTAAAAAATCGATTGAATTCTTAAGAAATATTTGAATTGATGCTAAATCTAGGAAAATTAAATTGTTAAACCAAAAACAATTGAGCTTTCACAAAATTCTCAAACAAAACATTGCATTGTTGAAGCAGAAACAACTGAATTATTTAATCAAAACCAATTAAATTATTATCAAATCAAAAACATTTCAATTGTTGAATTATTGAACCAAACAGTTGAATTTATTAAACAAAACAGTTGAATTATTGAACAAAACAGTTGCATTGTTGAAAAAAACAGTAAAATTTGTTGAATTGTTAAATAAATATTTAAATTTCCGAATCAAGGAAAATTGAATTCTTAAACCAAAAACAATTGAGTTATTCGTTAAAAAATTGAATTATAGAACCAAACAGCTTAATTCATTAAACAAAACAGTTGAATTATCAAACAAAACAATTGCATTGTTGAACCAAAAACAACTGAATTATTTAATCAAAACTAATTAAAATATCAACCCAAAACATTTGAATAGTTGAGTTATTGAATCAAACAGTTGAATTTATTAAACAAAACAGTTGAATTATTGAACAAAACAGTTGCATTGTTGAAAAAAAACAGTAAAATTTGTTGAATTGTTAAATAAATATTTGAATTGCCGAATCAAGGAAAATTGAATTCTTAAACCAAAAACAATTGAGTTATTCGTAAAAAAAATTGAATTATTAAACCAAACAGCTTAATTCATTAAACAAAACAGTTGAATTGTCAAACAAAACAATTGCGTTGTTGAACCAAAAACAACTGAATTATTTAATCAAAACCAATTAAAATATCAAACCAAAAATATTGGAATTGTTGAATTATTGAATAAAACAGCTGTTTTATTCTGCTGAAAAACAGTACAATTATTGGAAAAATCTGTTGAAAAACTGTTAAATTGTTTAATAAAAAAAATGCAATAAAAAATAGTGAGTTGAATGGCTGAAAATTAAGATGTTGAATCATGGATATTTAAATGTTACAAAAAAACATCTAAATTTTTCAACAAAAAACAATTAAATTGTTAAACTGCGAATAATCACAATGTTAAACAAAACAATTAAATTATTAAATCAAACAGTTGAATTTATTAAACAAAGCAGTTCAATTGTTGAACAAAACAGTTGCATTGTTGAACCAAAACCAACTAAATTATTTAATCAAAACCAATTAAATTGTTGAATTAACTATTGAATAAAAAAGTTGAATTATTTGACAAAACAGCTGCAATTTTTTTGGCAAAGTAGTAGTTTTTTTGCATTAACCAGTTGAATTATCAAACAATAAAAGCAGTGAAATTGTTGGAAAAATCTGCTGAACTGTTAAATTGTTTAAAAATAATAAAATACAATAAAAATAGTAAGTTGCATCGCAGAAAATTAAGTTGTTGAATCATGGATATTCATGATTGCGAATGTTTGCGTTGCTGGTGTGATGTGAAAAGGGATATTTTCTTTTCAATTTATAATCCAGGTCGACTGTTTGTCTTTTTGTATTTCTAAAATTTCAAAATTATTAAAAAATTTTTTAATTAATTTTCTAATTTCTCCAAATTCAAATTTTAGCGCTGCTATCTAGAAAAATTGAATTTTGGACAAAACAGTTGCATTTTGGGAAAAAACAGTTGCATTGTTGAACCAAAAACAACTGACTTATTCAAAACTCATCGAAACCATTTAAATTGCAAACCAAAAATATTTGAATTGTTAATTTATTGAAAAACAACAAAATTGTTGAAAAATCGGTGGAATTGCTGAATCACGAAAAATTAAATTGATAAACCATGGAAATTCAAAATGATGAACAAAACAATTGAATCATTAAACTAAAATAATTAAAATGTTGAAGAATGCAGTTCAATTGTTGAATCAAAAGCTAAACTTATAAAACAAAATACTAAATTTCCAAATTTCATTTAGACAAAACCAAGGCTCAAAATTTCCATTCCTCGCTTATTACGTTACTGAAGTTAATACTTTTGGTGCAAAGCTACCCTTGTGGACAAAGCTCGTGGACAATGTGAGCAATATTAAACAAAAGTTGCGTTTTGGCAAAAGTAGTCCTTTTGCATAAAACCGTTGAATGTTTGAAAAAGATATTAAAATAGCCGAAAAATCTGTTGAATTGTTAGAGAAATAGTTGAACTGCTGAATCGTGAAAATTAAATTATTGAATCATGGATATTCGAAATGTTGAACAATAAACAATTGAATTATTCAACAAAAACAGATGAATTGTTTAATTAAAAATAATTAAATGTTGAACAAATCAGTTGTATTATTGAATCAAATTTATTTAACAAAATAGTTAAATTTATTAAACAAAACGGTTTATTTTTTAACAAAACGGTTGCATTTTTGACAAAACAGTAGCCTTTTGCGTAAAACAGCTAAATTGAAAAAACAGTAAAATTAATTAATAAGCTGTTGAATTGTTAAAGAAATAGTTGAATTGCTATTGGCCGAAAATTGAATTGTTGAACCAAAACAATTATATCATTCAACAAAAAGCAATTTACTTCTTACTAAACCAAACAGCTAAATTTATTAAACAATCAGTGAATTATTGAACAAAACAGTTACATTTTTGGGCAAAATAGTTGCGTTGTTGAGCCAAAACGACTGCACGATTAAATCAAAATCAATTAAATTATCAAACCAAAAATATTTGAATTGCTAAATTATCGAATAAAACAGTTGAATTATTTAGCAAAACAGTTGCATTTTTGACAAAGTAGCAGCTGTCTTGTATTAACTTGTTAAATTATCGGAAAAAAACGAAACCAATGTTGAACGATCTGTTGAATTATTAAAGAAATGGTTGAATTTCTGAATCACGGGAAATTAATTGTTGAATCATGGATATTGAAAATGTTAAACAAAAACCAATTGAATTAGTATTAAACAAGAAACAATTGAATTATGGAACAAAACAGTTGCATTCTGCGACCAAAAACGACTGAATTATTAAATCAAACATTTAAATTATCTAGCAAAACGGTTGCATTTATTGACAAAATAGCAGCTTTTGCATTAAACCGATTAATTATCGAAAAACAACAGTAGAATTGTTGAAAAATATGTTGATTTATTAAAGAAATAGTTGAATTGCTAAATCACGGAAATTAAATTGTTAAATCACGCATATTGAAAATGTTGAACAAAAAAACAATATTGAATTAGTTTTCAACAAAAAACAATTGAATTATTGAACAAAACAGTTGCATTCTGGGACCAAAACCACTGAATTATTAAATCTGAATCAATTAAATTGTCAAAGCAAAAATATTTGAATGATTGAATAAATCAGTTGAATTATTTAACGAAACAGTTGCACTTTTGGGAAAGAAGTAGTGACTTTTGCATAAAACCGTTGAATTGTTAAAGAAATAGTTGAATTTCTGAATCGTAAAAATTAAATTGTTTAAACAATTAATTACTAACTGTTGTATATTAAACAATTTTAATATTCAAAATATTAAACAATAACAATTGAATAATAATTCAATTTGTATTACAATTTGTATTACAATTGAATTATTACACTAAAATAATTAAAATTTTAAACAAAACAGGAAACTTTATTAAACAAAAAGTAGTTTTTTTTTAACAAAACAAATTACATTTTTTCACAAAGTAGTCGTCTTTGCATAAAACAGTTGAATTGTTAAAAAAAACAATAAAATTAAATCTAGAAAAATATAATTATTGAACCAAAAACAATTGAGTTATTCAACAAAAAACAAATGAATTATTGAAGCAAACAACTACATTTATTAAACAAAACAGTTGAATTATTGAACAAAACAATTGCATTGTTGAACCAAAGCCAACTAAATTATTTAATCAAAACAAATTAAATTATCAAACCAAAAACATTTGAATTGTTGAATTATTGAATAAAACAGTTGAATTATTTAACAAAACAGCTGCATTTTTTTTTGCAAAGTAGTAGTTTTTTTGCATTAACCAGTTAAATTATCAACGAAACAATAAAAAATGTAAAATTATTGGAAAAATCTGTTGAACTGTTAAATTGTTTAAAAAGAATAAAATACAATAAAAATAGTAAGTTGAATCACGGAAAATTAAGTTGTTCAATCAGGGATATTCAAATGTTGGAACAAAAAACATCCGAAATATTCAACAAAAAGCAATTGAATTATGAAATCAAACAGTTGAATTTATTCAACAAAACAGTTGAATTATTGAACAAAACAGTTGCATTGTTGAACCAAAACCAACTAAATTATTTAATCAAAACAAATTAAATTATCAAACCAAAAACATTTGAACTGTTGAATTATTGAATAAAACAGTTGAATTATTTAACAAAACAGCTGCATTTTTTTGACAAAGTAGTAGTTTTTTTGCATTAAGCAGTTGAATTGTCAAACGATAAAAACAGTACAATTATTGAAAAAATCTGCTGAACTGTTAAATTGTTTAATAATAAAAAAATAGTGAGTTGAATCGCGGAAAATTAAAATGTTGGATCATGGATATTCAAATGTTACACAAAAAAAACATCTGAATTTTTCAACAAAAAAGCAATTAAATTATTAAACTGCAAATAATCGTAATGTTAAACAAAACAATTAAATTATTGAATCAAACAGTTGAATTTATTAAACACAACAGTTGAATTATTGAACAAAACAGTTGCATTGTTGAATCAAAACCAAATAAATTATTTAATCAAAACCAATTAACTTATCAAGCCAAAACATTTAAATTGTTGAATTATTGAATAAAACAGTTGAATTGTTTGACAAAACAGCTGCTTTTTTTGGCAAAGTAGTAGTTTTTTTGCAACCAGGAGAATTATCAAACAATAAAAACAGTAAAATTATTGGAAAAATCTGTTAAACTGTTAAATTGTTTAAAAATTAGTAAGTTGAATCGCGGAAAATTAAGTTGTTGAATCATGAATATTCGAATGTTGAACAAAAACAACTGAATTATTCAATTAATTATAATTAAAATGTTAAACGAAACAGTTAAATTATTGAATCAAACAGTTGAATTTATTAAACAAAACAGTTAAATTTTTGAACAAAACAGTTGCATTGTTAAAAAAAACAGTAAAATTTGTTGAATTGTTAAATAAATCCTATTTGAATTACCGAATCACGGAGAATTGAATTTTAAACCAAAACAATCGAAACAAAATAGTTAAATTTATTGAAAAAGCTGTTGATTTTTTAACAAAATCATTGCATTTTTGAAGAATATTAGCTTTTAACAATTGAATTTTTAAAAAGGCAGTAAAATTGTTAAAAAGTCTGTTGAATTGTTAAAGAAATACTTAAATTGCTTAATCGCAAAAAATTGATGTGATAAACAAAAAAAAAACAATTGAATTATTCAACAAACAGCTTAATTTATTAAACAAAGCAGTTGAATTATTGAACAAAACAGTTACATTTTTGGAAAAAACAGTTGCATTGTTGAGCAAAAACAACCGCATTATTAAATTAAAACCAATTAAATTATCAAACCAAAAATATTTGAATTATTGAATAAAACAATTGCATTATTTAACAAAAATTGCATTTTTGACAAAATAGTTGAATTACTGAAAAAAAACAGTGAAAGTGTTGAAAATCTGTCGAATTATATAAGAAATATTAAAATTGAGTAGTTGAACCAGAAACAATTGAATTATTCAACCAAACAGCACCAAACATTAAACAAAACAGTTGCATTGTTAAAAAAAACAGTAAAATTTGTTGAATTGTTAAATAAATATTTAAATTTCCGAATCAAGGAAAATTGAATTCTTAAACCAAAAACAATTGAGTTATTCGTTAAAAAATTGAATTATAGAATCAAACAGCTTAATTCATTAAACAAAACAGTTGAATTATCAAACAAAATAATAGCAATGTTGAACCAAAAACAACTGAATTATTTAATCAAAACTAATTAAAATATCAACCCAAAACATTTGAATAGTTGAGTTATTGAATCAAACAGTTGAATTTATTAAAAAAACAGTTGAATTATTGAACAAAACAGTTGCATTGTTGAAAAAAAACAATAAAATTTGTTGAATTGTTAAATAAATATTTAAATTGCCGAATCAAGGAAAATTGAATTCTTAAACCAAAAACAATTGAGTTATTCGTAAAAAAAAATTGAATTATTAAACCAAACAGCTTAATTCATTAAACAAAACAGTTGAATTGTCAAACAAAACAATTGCGTTGTTGAACCAAAAACAACTGAATTATTTAATCAAAACCAATTAAAATATCAAACCAAAAATATTGGAATTGTTGAATTATTGAATAAAACAGCTGCAGTTTTTTGGCAAAGTAGTAGCTTTTTTTGCATTAACCAGTTGAATTATCAAACAATAAAAACAGTACAATTATTGGAAAAATCTGCTGAACTGTTAAATTGTTTAATAAAAAAAAATGCAATAAAAAATAGTAAGTTGAATGGCTGAAAATTAAGATGTTGAATCATGGATATTCAAATGTTGCACAAAAAACATCTAAATTTTTGAACAAAAAACAATTAAATTATTAAACTGCAAATAATCACAAAGTTAAACAAAACAATTAAATTATTGAATCAAACAGTTGAATTTATTAAACAAAGCAGTTGAATTGTTGAACAAAACAGTTGCATTGTTGAACCAAAACCAACTAAATTATTTAATCAAAACCAATTAAATTGTTGAATTAACTATTGAATAAAAAAGTTGAATTATTTGACAAAACAGCTGCAATTTTTTGGCAAAGAAGTAGTTTTTTGCATTAACCAGTTGAATTATCAAACAATAAAGGCAGTAAAATTATTAAAAAATTTGCTGAACTGTTAAATTGTTTAAAATAATAAAATACAATAAAAATAGTAAGTTGAATCGCAGAAAATTAAGTTGTTGAATCATGGATATTCAAATGTTGAACAAAAAACAACTGAATTATTCAACAAAAAACAATTGAATTATTATACTGCAAATAATTAAAATGTTAAACAAAACAATTAAATTATTGAATCAAATAGTTGAATTTATTAAACAAAACAGTTGCATTGTTAAAAAAAACAGTAAAATTTGTTGAATTGTTAAATAACTCCTATTTGAATTACCGAATCACGGAGAACTGAATTCTTAAACCAAAAACAATTGAATTATTGAACCAAACAGCTTAATTTATTAAACAAAGGAGTTGAATTATTGAACAAAATAGTTGCATTGTTGAACCAAAACCAACTAAATTATTTAATCAAAACAAATTAAATTATCAAACCAAAAACATTTGAATTGTTGAATTATTAAATACAACAGTTGAATTATTTAGCAAAACAGTTGCATTTTTTGGCAAAATATCAGATTTTTTGCATTAAACTGTTAAATTATATAAAAAAAACAGTACAATTGTTGAACAATCTGTTGAATTATTAAGGGTTACATCACTCATTAACGCGAAAAAATTAGGCTTTTTGAGAATTTTAGCTACATAACCAATATAGGAATCGAAGTATAGTTTTCAGGGTTTATTGTAGATATTTAAAGGTATGCAAGAATATTTTTTATTTTGATTTTTACATTAAAATGGCATTGTAGCAGTGAATCAAGTGAGACTTGATTTTTATCAAAGAGAAAAACGGTGTGCAGGGTAGCAATGTCCAGACAGCAGCTAGAACATTGCAACAAATTTTTTCTTATTTGATATGAGTTTTTCTTTGGAAGTACCTGGATTATTATGAAATATTAATTTTTACAAATTTGGCATGCATTTAAACTTTTTTAATTTTTTACGAAAAAATCGATTTTAAATTGTTTATAGAAAATGTTATTATTTATTAATCGCAAAAATCGTTGGTACTTCCATAAATTATATATTTAAGAAGCTACAGTTAAATTTTTAAGGTAATCGGATAAAAATTGCTCAAGTTATGTTGCACACCGTTTAAAAAACGTAGTTTTGAGAAAACGCGTTTCAAGTTTTGTAAATGAAAAGTTGAATATTGCATCGGCTTGCTGATTTTTTTACATTTATTCCACTATCCCAGCACCGTATAGCTCTATTTCTAGGTTTAAATTTTGCTCTTTAGCATCCTTTCTGAACGACGTTAAATCCTTCCTCGAATCTTGTACTGACTTAAAATTATCAGTTTGACTATATGATTTCAGACCGCTGGAGAGACTTCTAAAATGAGCTGTAAATATTTAAAAAAATTTTCACTTCTGAATTTGATGGAATATCATTTTAGATAGTTTATACATTTTTCATTCAATAAAAAAATCGAAAAATAAATTTTACTGAGTGATGTAACTTAAAGAAATAGTTAATTGATAAATCACGGGAAATTAATTGTTGAATCATTTATATTCAAAATGTTAAACAAAAAACAATTGAATTAGTATTAAATAAAGAACAATTGAATTATTGAAAAAAACAGTTGCATTCAGGAACCAAAAACGATTGAATTATTAAAACAAAACAAAAAATTATAAAATCAGAAATATTTAATTGTTAAATAAAACATCTAAATTATTTAGCAAAACAGTTGCATTTATTGACAAAATAGCAGCTTTTTGCATTAAACCGTTTAATTATCGAAAAAAAACGATACAATTGTTGAAAGATCTGTTGAATTATTAAAAAATTGTTGAATTGCTGAATCACAGGAAATTAAATTGTTGAATCAAGGATATTCAAAATGTTGAACAAAAATAATTGAATTAATTTTCAACAAAAACAACTGAATTATTGAACAAAATAGTTGCATTCTGCAATTGCAATGCCAGAATTATTAAATCAGAATCAATTAAATTGTCAAAGCAAAAATATTTGAAAGATTGAATAAAGCAGTTGAATTATTTAACGAAACAGTTGCATATTTGGCAAAAGAAGTAGTGACTTTTGCATAAAACCGTTGAATTTTGAATAAATACAGTAAAATTATTGAATATTGTGTTGAATTGTCACAGAAATAGTTGAATTGCTTAATGGCCGAAAATTGAATTGTTGAACCAAAACAATTAAATTATTCAACAAAAAGCAATTTACTTCTTACTACACCTAAGCTTAATTTATTAAACAATCAAGTTGAATTATTGAACAAAACAGTTACATTTTGGGCAAAACAGTTGCATTGTTGAGCCAAAAACGACTGCACAATTAAATCAAAATCAATTAAATTATCAAACCAAAAATATTTAAATTGTTAAATTATTGAATAAAACAGTTGAATTCTTTAGCAAAACAGTTACATTTTTTGACAAAGTAGCAGCTGTCTTGCATTAAACCGTTAAATTATCGGGAAAAACGGAACAAATGTTGAACGGCTATCTGTTGAATTATTAAAGAAATGATTGAATTTCTGAATCGCGGGAAATTAATTGTTGAATCATGGATATTCAAAATCTTGAACAAAAAAACAATTGAATTAGTATTAAACAAAAAACAATTGAATTATGATGGAACAAAACAGTTGCATTCTGCGACCAAAAACGACTGAATTATTAAATCAAAAAAAAAATTATAAAATCAGAAATATTTCATTGTTAAATAAAACATTTAAATCATTTAGCAAAACCGTTGCATTTATTGACAAAATAGCAGCTTTTTGCATTAAACCGTTTAATTATCGAAAAACAAAGTAGAATTGTTGAAAAATATGTTGATTTATTAAAGAAATAGTTGGATTGCTGAATCACGAGAAATTAAATTGTTAAATCACGCATATTGAAAATGTTGAACAAAAAAACAATATTGAATTAGTTTTCAACAAAAAACAATTGAATTATTGAACAGAACAGTTGCATTCTGGGACCAAAAACGACTGAATTATTAAATTAGAATCAATTAAATTGTCAAAGTAAAAATATTTGAATGATTGAATAAATCAGTTGA
Organism: Lycocerus yunnanus; assembly: GCA_036346125.1. Classification (NCBI taxonomy): domain Eukaryota; kingdom Metazoa; phylum Arthropoda; class Insecta; order Coleoptera; family Cantharidae; genus Lycocerus; species Lycocerus yunnanus. The sequence goes on along the minus strand of JARFIX010000072.1, from coordinate 375,110 downwards.
ATTATTTAACAAAACAGTTGCACTTTTTGGCAAAAGAAGTAGTGACTTTTTGCATAAAACCGTTGAATTGTTAAAGAAATAGTTGAATTGCTGAGTCGTAAAAATTAAATTGTTTAAACAATTAATTACTAACTGTTATTATAATAAACAACTAATATTCAAAACATTAAACAATAACAATTGAATAATAATTCAATTTGTATTACAATTGAATTATTAAACTAAAAATAATTAAAATTTTAAACAAAACAGGAAACTTTATTAAACAAAAAGTAGTTTTTTTTTAACAAAACAAATTACATTTTTCACAAAGTAGTCGTCTTTGCATAAAACAGTTGAATTGTTAAAAAAAACAATCAAATTAAATCTAAAAAATGTAATTATTGAACCAAAACAATTGAGTTATTCAACAAAAACAAGTGAATTATTGAAGCAAACAACTACATTTATTAAACAAAACAGTTGAATTATTGAACAAAACAATTGCATTGTTGAACCAAAGCCAACTAAATTATTTAATCAAAACCAATTAAATTATCAAATCAAAAACACTTCGATTGTTGAATTATTGAATAAAACAGTTGAATTATTTGACAAAACAGCTGCATTTTTTTGGCAAAGTAGTAGTTTTTGCATTAACCAGTTAAATTATCAAACAATAAAACAGTAAAATTATTGTAAAACTCTGCAGAACAGTTAAATTGTTTAAAAATAATAAAATACAATAAAATTAGTAAGTTGAATCACGGAAAATTAAGTTGTTCAATCAGGGATATTCAAATGTTGGAACAAAAAACATCCGAAATATTCAACAAAAAGCAATTGAATTATGAAATCAAACAGTTGAATTTATTCAACAAAACAGTTGAATTATTGAACAAAACAGTTGCATTGTTGAACCAAAACCAACTAAATTATTTAATCAAAACAAATTAAATTATCAAACCAAAAACATTTGAATTGTTGAATTATTGAATAAAACAGTTGAATTATTTAACAAAACAGCTGCATTTTTTTGCAAAGTAGTAGTTTTTTTGCATTAAGCAGTTGAATTATCAAACAATAAAAACAGTAAAATTATTGGAAAAATCTGTTGAACTGTTAAATTGTTTAAAAAGAATAAAATACAATAAAAATAGTAAGTTGAATCGCGGAAAATTAAGTTGTTCAATCAGGGATATTCAAATGTTGAACAAAAAACATCCGAAATATTCAACAAAAAGCAATTGAATTATGAAATCAAACAGTTGAATTTATTAAACAAAACAGTTGAATTATTGAACAAAACAGTTGCATTGTTGAACCAAACCCAACTAAATTATTTGATCCAAAACCAATATAATCAAAAAAAAAATTGAATTGTTGAATTATTGAATAAAACAGTTGAATTATTTGACAAAACAGCTGCATTTTTTGGCAAAGTAGTAGTTTTTTTGCATTAACCAGTTGAATTATCAAACAATAAAAGCAGTAAAATTATTGGAAAAATCTGCTGAACTGTTAAATTGTTTAAAAATAATAAAATACAATAAAAATAGTAAGTTGAATCGCGGAAAATTAAGTTGTTGAATCATGGATATTCAAATGTTGAACAAAAAACAACTGAATTATTCAACAAAAAACAATTGAATTATTAAACTGCAAATAATCACAATGTTAAACAAAACAATTAAATTATTGAATCAAACAGTTGAATTTATTAAACAAAACAGTTGAATTATTGAACAAAACAGTTGCATTGTTGAACCAAAGCCAACTAAATTATTTGATCCAAAACCAATATAATCAAAAAAAAATTGAATTGTTGAATTATTGAATAAAACAGTTGAATTATTTGACAAAACAGCTGCTTTTTTTGGCAAAGTAGTAGTTTTTTTGCATTAACCAGGAGAATTATCAAACAATAAAAACAGTAAAATTATTGGAAAAATCTGTTAAACTGTTAAATTGTTTAAAAATAATAAAATACAATAAAATTAGTAAGTTGAATCGCGGAAAATTAAGTTGTTGAATCATGAATATTTGAATGTTGAACAAAAAAGAACTGAATTATTCAATAAAAAACAATTGAATTATTATACTGCAAATAATTAAAATGTTAAACAAAACAATTAAATTATCGAATCAAACAGTTTAATTTATTAAACAAAACAGTTGAATTATTAAACAAAACAGTTGCATTGTTGAAAAAACAATAAAATTTGTTGAAGTGTTAAATAAATCCTATTTGAATTACCAAATCACGGAGAATTGAATTCTTAAACCAAAAACAATTGAAACAAAATAGTTAAATTTATTGAAAAAGCTGTTGATTTTTTTTAACAAAATCATTGCATTTTTGAAGAATATTAGCTTCTTTAACAATTGAATTTTTAAAAAGGCAGTAAAATTGTTAAAAAAATCTGTTGAATTGTTAAAGAAATAGTTGAATTGGTTAATCGCCGAAAATTGAATTTATAAACCAAAAACAACAAACAGCTTAATTTATTAAACAAAGCAGTTGAATTATTGAACAAAACAGTTACATTTTTGGAAAAAACAGTTGCATTGTTGAGCAAAAAACAACTGCATTATTAAATTAAAACCAATTAAATTATCAAACCAAAAATATTTGAGTTATTGAATAAAACAGTAGAATTATTTACCAAAAAAATTGCATTTTTAACAAAATAGTTGAATTGCTGAAAAAAAAGTGAAATTGTTGAAAAATCTGTCGAATTATAAAAGAAATCCTCCGACATTACCGCCCAGCACAGCCTGGTGGTGTTTTTCAAAGAATTACCCCCTTGCCGCTATAAAATAAAGCTTATTACTCAAAAAAAGACTATCAGTAGATAGGTAGAGCTGGTTCTAACTCATTTTTGATATCAATTTAATTGAGATTTTGATTCGCGCTTTAATTAAAATAAATTCGCGGTTTTGGATTTTAACTAAAAATAAATCCGTGGTTTTGAGATTGAATTCTAATTTTTTGATATCAGACAATAACGGAGGGCGTTTTGATTTACACCAATGTCAGCTGAAAATAAATTCAAATTTATGCGATTTTATTTATCTCAACTAAATTTTATTAGTAGTGTATTAGTTGATCTTTTTTTTGTAGTCGGTTAAAAATTTGGTTGAGGTGCGTAGAGTGGTAAAATAATAAATATTTAAAGTTTTGGTCTCGCACCTCAGCAAAATTTATCACCGATACCCTAAATTGGTTACAATATTAATTTTAAAATATATCATTTAAGTTTATATTATTACAAATGCTTCACGTGAAATCGACGCCCGTATGAGTTTTTAAATGGGTTTTTAAATTTCCTGCCTGGGCACACTTATAATCACAAATATCACACACAAACGGTTTGTCGCCGGTGTGGGTTCTTAAGTGAATTTTTAAATATCCCTTACGAGAACATTTATAGTCACAAATTTCACACCTAAACTGCTTTTCGCCAGTATGAATTCTTAAATGTCGGTTCAAATCTCCTTTACGTATACATTTGTAGTCACAAAACTCGCACGTGAATGGCTTCTCGCCAGTATGAGATCTTAAATGAATTTTTTAAACTTTCCGTATGGGCGCACTTGTAATCGCAAATATCACACGTAAATGGTTTCAAGCCAGAATGAGTTTTTAAATGCGATTTTAAGTTTTCCTTCCGTGCAGATTTATAGTCGCAAATTTTACATTCAAACGGTTTTTCACCGGTATGAGATCTTGAGTGAATTCTCAGACTTTCTATATGTGCAGATTTGTAGTCACAAATATCACACGTAAACGGCTTATCGCCCGTGTGGGTTTTTAAATGAATTTTTAAATTTCCCGCCTGTGCACACTTAAAATTGCAAATTTTACACACAAACGGTTTGTCTCCCCGTGTGAGTTCTTAAATGAATTTTTAAATATCCTCTACGTGAACAACTATAGTCACAAATTTCGCATGTAAACGGCTTTAGGCCGGCGTGAATTCTTAAATGTACATTTAAATTATCTTTACGTTTACTTTTGTAATCACACAACTCACATGTAAACAGTCTATCGGGAGAGCTGCAAGGTATACGTGCAAATTTGTAGTCCGAAATTTCAGTTCTCTCGTCCGTGTGAGTTTTTAAATGCTTTTTCAGGTTTTCTTTCCGAGCGGATTTATAACTACAAATTTCACATTCAAACGGTTTGTCCCCGGTATGAATTTTTAAATGTCTCTTTAATTCTCCTTCGCTTGTACATTTGTGGTCACAAAACTCACACTTAAACGGTCTGTCGCCTGTGTGGTTTTTTAAATGAATTCTTAAATTTCCCTCTGACTGCATTTGTAATTACAAATATCACACACAAACGGTTTGTCCCCGTGTGAGTTCTTAAATGAATATTTAAATGCCCTCGACGCGAACATTTATAATCACAAAATTCACATATAAACGGCTTCTCGCCAGTATGGAGTCTTAAATGTACATTTAAATCTCCTTTACGTATACATTTATAGTCGCAAATCCCACATGTGAATGGTTTCTCGCCCGTATGAGTTGTTAAATGAATTTTAAACTGCCTTTATGTGCAGATTTGTAGCCGCAAATTTCACACGTATACGGTTTCTCGCCTGTGTGAGTTTTTAAATGCGTAATTAAATTTTTTTTCCATGCAGATTTATAGTTACAAATTTTACAAATATAAGGCTTTTCGCCAGTATGAGTTCTTACGTGTCTCTTGAAATTTCCTTTAAGTGTAAATTTATGGTCACAAAACTCACACGTAAACAGTTTTGTTCTTGTGTGAAGTTTTAAGCTTCCTTTACGAGCACATTTATCACACTCAAACGGTAGATTTGCTGAATGTTCATTTAAATTTTCCGTTCCGTCCCCACAAGTTTCACACTTAAAACGTTTCCAGCTTGTTTCTGGTTTGCATTCTCTATGCACTTGAGAAGTCTCTTCTTTAATGTCAATTGAATGATGTAAATCCTCCAACTTGTATTCCGTTTCTACTACTTCCGTCTTAATTTCCGGATAGCTGTCCGAACGACATGGTGAGTCCTGTAACAAAAAGGTCACGTCTGTAAAATTAGTTTTTCCACTAGTTGGTTTTTACGTTGAGAGTATGACAGAAAACTGTTAACGATTCTAGAAGTGTGTTTAGCATCATTATCTTTCTGAAAAAACAACTTTAACGACATATTATCATCAAACAATGTTGGTATATGTGCTTCAAATTTATTTTTGTAACGAAATTTGTTCATTTTCACGTTGCCCCCCCATGTTTCACAATTTGAGTCGAGCATTTTTATAACTGGAAACAGCCTGAACTAATTAAAAAAACTATCACCACACAAACACAGGGTTCCTGCCAAATTTTCCTAAACAAATTCCCTAACTTTTCCAGGTTTTCCCCGATTAAAATTGATAAATTTCGCTGATTGTTCGAATTTTAGTAAAACAAAAATTTAAAAAATAATCAAACTGTTTTTCCGCGGAAAATTGTTCATTCCTAATCCAACCGAGCAGAAATTAAACCAATTGTTGAAAAATCTGTTGAATTATTCAACAAAACAATTGAATTATTGAACAAAAACAATTGAAACAAAAAAGAATTACAATGTTAAGCAAAACAGCTAAATTTATTCAACAAAAGGTTAAATTTTTAACAAAACAGTTGCATTTTTAGACAAAATGGTAGCTTCTTTGCATGAAACAGTTGAATTGTTGAACCAAAAACAATAAAATTGCTAAAAAATCTGTTGGATTATTCAACAAAACAATTGAATTATTCAACAAAAAACAATTGAAACTAAAAATAATTAAAATGTTAAACAAAACAGCTAAATTTATTCAACAAAAGGTTGACTTTTAAACAAAACAGTTGCATTTTTTGACAAAATGGTACCTTTTTGCATAAAACAGTTGAATTGTTGAACCAAAAACAATAAAATTGTTAAAAAATCTGTTAGATTATTCAACGAAACAATTGAATTATTCCACAAAAACAATTGAAACTAAAATAATTAAAATGTTAAACAAAACAGCTAAATTTATTCAACAAAGGTTGATTTTTAAACAAAACAGTCGCATTTTTGACAAAATGGTACCTTTTTGCATAAAACAGTTGAATTGTTGAACCAAAAACAATAAAATTGTTAAAAATCTGTTGGATTATTCAAGAAGACAATTGAATTATTCAACAAAAACAATTGAAACTAAAAATAATTAAAATGTTAAACAAAACAGCTAAATTTATTCAACAAAAGGTTGACTTTTTAAACAAAACAGTTGCATTTTTTGACAAAATGGTAGCTTCTTTGCATAAAACAGTTGAATTGTTGAACCAAAAACAATAAAATTGCTGAAAAATCTGTTGAATTATTCAACAAAACAATTGAATGAAACAAAACAACAAAAAACAATTGAAACTAAAAATAATTAAAATGTTAAACAAAACAGCTAAATTTATTCAACAAAGGTTGACTTTTAAACAAAACAGTCGCATTTTTGACAAAATGGTACCTTTTTGCATAAAACAGTTGAATTGTTGAACCAAAACAATAAAATTGCTGAAAAATCTGTTGAATTATTCAACAAAACAATTGAATTATTCAACAAAAAACAATTGAAACTAAAAATAATTAAAATGTTAAACAAAACAGCTAAATTTATTCAACAAAAGGTTGACTTTTTAAACAAAACAGTTGCATTTTTTGACAAAATGGTACCTTTTTTGCATAAAACAGTTGAATTGTTGAACCAAAAACAATAAAATTGCTAAAAAATCTGTTGGATTATTCAACAAAACAATTGAATTATTCAACAAAAAACAATTGAAACTAAAATAATTAAAGTGTTAAACAAAACAGCTAAATTTATTCAACAAAAGGTTGACTTTTACCAAAACAGTTGCATTTTTGACAAAATGGTAGCTTCTATACATGAAAAAGTTGAATTGTTCAACCAAAAACAATAAAATTGCTGAAAAATCTGTTGGATTATTCAACAAAACAGCTAAATTTATTCAACAAAAGGTTGACTTTTATAACAAAACAGTTGCATTTTTAGACAAAATGGTAGCTTCTTTGCATGAAACAGTTGAATTGTTGAACCAAAAACAATAAAATTGCTAAAAAATCTGTTGGATTATTCAACAAAACAATTGAATTATTCAACAAAAAACAATTGAAACTAAAAATAATTAAAATGTTAAACAAAACAAAATTTATTCAACAAAAGGTTGACTTTTTAAACAAAACAGTTGCATTTTTTGACAAAATGGTAGCTTTTTTTGCATAAAACAGTTGAATTGTTGAACCAAAAACAATAAAATTGCTGAAAAATCTGTTGAATTATTCAACAAAACAATTGAATTATTCAACAAAAAACAATTGAAACTAAAAATAATTAAAATGTTAAACAAAACAGCTAAATTTATTCAACAAAAGGTTGAATTTTTAACAAAACAGTTGCATTTTTGACAAAATGGTAGCTTTTCATGAAAAAGTTGAATTGTTAACCAAAAACAATAAAATTGTTGAAAAATCTGTTGTAAAAAACTTGATTATTCAACAAAACAATTGAAACTAAATAATTAAAATTAAACAAACATAAGGTTGACTTTTAAACAAAACAGTTGCATTTTTGACAAAATGGTACTTTCATAAAACAGTTGAATTGTTGAACCAAAACAATAAAATTGTTGAAAAATCTGTTGAATTATTAAGAAACAATTGAATTATTCAACAAAAACAATTGAAACTAAAAATAATTAATTTTAAACAAAACAGCTAAATTTATTCAACAAAAGGTTGACTTTTTAAACAAAACAGTTGCATTTTTTGACAAAATGGTAGCTTTTTTTGCATAAAACAGTTGAATTGTTAAACCAAAAACAATAAAATTGCTGAAAAATCTGTTGAATTATTCAACAAAACAATTGAATTATTCAACAAAAAACAATTGAAACTAAAAATAATTAAAATGTTAAACAAAAACAAATTTATTCAACAAAGGTTGACTTTTTAACAAAACAGTTGCATTTTTGACAAAATGGTAGCTTTTTGCATAAAACAGTTGAATTGTTGAACCAAAAACAATAAAATTGTTGAAAATCTGTTGAATAGTTCAACAAAACAATTGAATTATTCAACAAAAAACAATTGAAACTAAAAATAATTAAAATGTTAAACAAAACAGCTAAATTTATTCAACAAAAGGTTGACTTTTTTAACAAAACAGTTGCATTTTTTGACAAAATGGTAGCTTTTTGCATGAAACAGTTGAATTGTTGAACCAAAAACAATAAAATTGCTAAAAATCTGTTGGATTATTCAACACAATAAAATAAAAAAAAAATAACAAAAAGCTATTTAAATGTTACAAAACAGCTAAATTTATTCAACAAAAAGTTAAACTTAAAAAACATATTATTCAACAAAGGTTGACTTTTAACAAAACAGTTGCATTTTTGACAAAATGGTAGCTTTTTGCATAAAACAGTTAAATTGTTGAACCAAAAACAATAAAATTGCTGAAAAATCTGTTGGATTATTCAAGAAGACAATTGAATTATTCAACAAAAAACAATTGAAACTAAAAATAATTAAAATGTTAAACAAAACAAAATTTATTCAACAAAAGGTTGACTTTTTACCAAAACAGTTGCATTTTTAGACAAAATGGTAGCTTTTTGCATAAAACAGTTGAATTGTTGAACCAAAAACAATAAAATTGCTAAAAAATCTGTTGGATTATTCAACAAAACAATTGAATTATTCAACAAAAAACAATTGAAACTAAAAATAATTAAAATGTTAAACAAAACAGCTAAATTTATTCAACAAAAGGTTGACTTTTACCAAAACAGTTGCATTTTTGACAAAATGGTAGCTTCTATACATGAAAAGTTGAATTGTTAAACCCAAAAAACAATAAAATTGCTGAAAAATCTGTTGGATTATTCAACAAAACAGCTAAATTTATTCAACAAAAGGTTGACTTTTAAACAAAACAGTTGCATTTTTGACAAAATGGTAGCTTTTTGCATAAAACAGTTAAATTGTTGAACCAAAACAATAAAATTGCTGAAAAATCTGTTGAATTATTCAAGAAAACAATTGAATTATTCAACAAAAAACAATTGAAACTAAAAATAATTAAAATGTTAAACAAAACAAAATTTATTCAACAAAAGGTTGACTTTTTACCAAAACAGTTGCATTTTTTGACAAAATAGTAGCTTCTTTGAATGAAACAGTTGAATTGTTGAACCACAAACAACAAAATTGCTGAAAAATTCGTTAAATTGTTAAAAAATATTTTAATTGCTATTCGCGGAAAATCGAATTGTTGAACTAAAAACAATTGAATAATTCAACCAAACAGCTGAATTTATTAAATAAAGCGGTTGAATTGCAGAGCAAAATAGTTACATTGTTGAACCAAAAACAACTGAATTATTAAATCAAAACCAATTAAATTATTAAACCAAAGAGATTTGAATTGTTAAATTATTAAATAAAACAGTTGAATTATTTAACAAAACAGTTACATTTTCGTCAAAATAGTAACCTTTTGCATAAAACAGTTGATTTGTTGAAAAAACAATGAAATGAAATTGTTAAAGAAATAGTTGAATTGCTGAATCACGAAAAATTAAATTGGTGAAACATGGATTTCCGAAATGTTGAAGAAGAACAATTGAATTATTAAACAAAACAGTTGCATTCTGAAACCAAAAACATCTGAATTATTAAATTGAAACCAATTAAATTATCATAGCAAAAATATGTAAATTGTTGAATTATTGAATAAAACATTTGAATTATTTAACAAAACAGTTGAATTTTTTGACAAAGTAGCAGCTTTATTGCATAAAACCGTTTAATTATCGGAAAAAACAGTAAAATTGTTTCGAAAATATGTTGAATTATTACAGAAATAGTTGAATTACAGCAATAGAAATTGTTGAATCAATGATAATTGAATTGTTGAACTAAAAAAATTGAATTATTAAACAAAAAACAATTGAATTATTGAACCAATCAATCATTAATGAACTAAACTATTTAGTAAACAAAACAGCTCAATTTATTAAACAAAACAGCTAAATTTATTGAACAAAACAGTTGAATTTTTGGAAAAAATATCGCTTTTGTTTCCATAAAACAGTTGAATTGGTGTAAAAAACAGGATAATTCCTAAAAATCTGTTGAATTGTTACAAAAACAGTTGGCTTGTTGAATCGCGAAAAATTAAATTGTTGAATCAAGGATAATTGAATTGTTGAACAAAAACAATTAATTATTGAACAAATCAGCCGAATATTGAACAAAACCGCTGAATTTATTAAACAAAACAGCTTAATGTGTTAAACAAAATAATTAAATTTATGAACAAAATGGTTGATTTAAAAAAACAGTTGATTTTTTAAAAAACAATTGATTTTGTAAAAAACCGTTGATTTTTTAACAAAATGGTAGCTTTTTTGTGGAAAATAGTTGAATTACTAAAGAAATATTTGAATTGATAAATCGTGAAAAATTGAATTGATCAACCAAAAACAATTGAATTATTCAACAAATAGCTATTGATACATTAAACCAAACAGCTGAATTTATTAAACAAATTCACATAATTTATTAACAAAATAGTAGTTTTTTTTTCATAAAACAGTTGAATTGATGAAAAAAAACAGATTAATTGTTAAAAAATCTGTTGAATTATTAATCAAACAGTTAGATTGTTGAATCACGGAAAATTAATTTGTGGAATCGAGAATAATTGAATTATTGAACCAATAACAATTGAAAAACAAAGCCGTTGAATTATTCAACAAAACAGTTTCATTTTTGGGCAAAACAGTTGCATTGTTGAGCCAAAAACGACTGCATTATTAAATCAAAACCAATTAAATTATCAAACCAGAAATATTTGAATTGTTGAATTATTGAAAAAACAATTAAATTATTTAACAAAACAGTTGCATTTTTTGACAAAGTAGCATCACCTTTATTGCATAAAATCGTTGATTTATCGAAAAAACAGTAAAATTGTTCATAAATCTGTTGAATTATTAAAGAAATAGTTGAATTGCGGAAAATTACATTGTTGAATCAAGGATAATTGAATTGTTGCACTAAAAAATTGAATTATTAAACAAAACACAATGGAATTATTGAACCAATCAACCATCAATGAACTAAATTTAGTAAACAAAACAGCTGAATTTATTAAACAAAACAGCTAAATTTATTGAATAAAACAGTTGCATTTTTTGAAAAGTATTATTTAAAAAATAAAAGCTTGAAACCATTAATTATAGCAAAAATATGAAATTGTTGAATTATTAATAAAACATTTGAATTATTTAACAAAACAGTTGCATTTTTGCAAAGTAATCACTTTATTCATAAAATCGTTGATTTATCGAAAAACTAAAATTGTTCATAATCTTTGTTATTGAAATAGTTGTCTACAAAATTACATTGCTGAATATAATAAATTTCTGCACATAAACAAATTGAATTATTGAAAAAAAATAATTTATTGAATAATAAATTTGAATAAATTAATAAAAATCTTTTATAAAGAAAAATAAAGAAAAAAATTCATTTATCAGAAGTCCAAGGATTCTGTAAATAAAATATCTATAATTGGTATTGCAACAACGTCAATTGGTTGATCCGTTCTCTTGTCAATCTTGTCACACTCAAAGACAGTTGGCTTTTGCAATTTTTATGAAATTTTTATAAAAGTATTTAAAAAAAAAGAATAAAAAAATATAAGCATTTTTTCGATAAAACAGTTGAATTGGTGTAAAAACAGGATAATTCCTAAAAAATCTGTTGAATTTATACAAAAACAGTTGGCTTGTTGAATCAAGGATAATTGAATTGTTGAACAAAAACAATTGAATTATTTAAGCAATCAGCCGAATATTGAACAAAACAGATGAATTTATTAAACAAAATCACTCAATTTATTAACCAAATAGTTGATTCTTTTAACAAAACAGTTGAATTGATAAAAAAAACAGGATAATAGTTGAAAAATCTGTTGAAAAATTAATTTGTTGAATCAAGAATAATTGAATTGTTGAACCAACAACAATTGAACAAACAAAACAATAAACAACTGAATTATCGAACCAATCATCCGAATATTAAACAAAACCGCTAAAATTATTAAACGACACAGCTAAACTTATTAAACAAAACAGTTGCATTGGTGAAAAAAAACAGGATAATTGTTGAAAAAACTGTTGAATTATTAACAAAAGTTGGATTGTTGAATCACGAAAAATTAAATCCTTGAATCAAAGATAATTGAATTTTTGAATAAAAACAATTGAATTATTAAACAAAAAACAATTGAATTATTGAACCAATCAGTCAAATATGTAACAAAGCCGATGAATTTATTAAACAAAAGAGCTGAATTTATTAAACAAAACAGCTGAATTTATTAAACAAAACAGCTGAATTCGTTTTACAAAATAGATGAATTTATTAAACAAAACAGCAAAATTTATTCTACAAAACAGTTGCATTTTTGACAAAGTAGTAGCTATTTTTTGCTTAAAACAGTTGAATTGTTGAAAAAACACAGCGAAATTGTTGTAACATCTGTTGAATTGTTAAACAAATATTAAAATTGAATTATTGAACCAAAAACAATTGAATTATTCAATAAAAATCAATTTAATTATTGAACCGAACCATCTGAATTTATTAAACAAAGCAATTTAACAAAAATCTCTTAAAAAAAATTCTTTGACTTACAATATATTAGAAATATAATACAAAACTAAAAAAATAAAGTCATTGACATTGGAATTATTGCCAGGTTATTATGTCGTGAGCTGTATTGTCATTAGGCTATTTAGCGGGAGCTATTATGTCATCGAGCTATTTTGTCGAAGCTGTTTTGACGGTGCTGTTCTACTGGGGCTATCTTGTCGGGGTACCAATTCCAATGATTTTGACATTCGAATACTAAATTAAAAAAATATTTTTAAAATGTGATTTATTTCTCAACGTTTGACCGCAGTGTAAAAATCTCCTTTTGTTCGGTACTCCACTATATAATATAATAATTATTACGTTTAAATCTTACCATTATCTGGGTAAGCACCGATACACTATATCTTAATTAAAACCAACCAATTACCATAGGTTCGTGGAAGAACTCTTCGATTAAAATTATTTTGTTTAAGTAAACGATGAGTTGAATTTGTGAATGGCTAACTTTTTATTCGCAAAATCCTCCAATTAGATGTCGGTAATTTTTTAATAATAATTTCACGGATCATATTTATCTAATATTATTTTAATAACAATTTATAAACAATAACATACGAATTTAATCTGACAGCCAATATTAGCACTGTCAAATTAATAATGCGCCAGTATTACCAATTATTATTGTGTGGTAACTTATTTCACTTGTTTTTTTGTGGGAAATTCAAAAAACAGGAAAGTTGGTATTAAAAATAAAATGAAAAAGATGCAATTTGTGTTTCTAATTTTTATTGTAAAATTGGTTGTGCTAAGCCGTTGGGCTGAAGTTATGTGGTTTATTACTTGGGATTTACTAGTTAAATTTAGGATTGAAAATCACTTTGAATTTTAATTTTTTTAAATATTTCCCTATCTGCGATTTTGAAATTAATAAATTTTTCAATTTTATTTTTACCACTTGTGTGCAAATTGCACAGAAACTTTTAAACTCTGAGAGGGGGGATTAAAATCGATTAATCGAAAAAAATTGATTACATCCAAAAGTTGACCTTACCCCCGGCGGCAGAGGTGTTGAATATTAAAGCACAATGATTGTCTAAATTAAGTAATTCTTTGTACGTTCATATTTTTAAGATCAAGATAATATCAATCAGCTTAAAAATTACGGAAACAAATTTTCAAAATTAACCTACAATTTTTGTCTCCTTAAACAGAGAGTTTTCTCGAAAAATAGTTTGAATATGTAAAATAGTTTTACTTCTTAAAACGAATTAACCTGTTGTTTAAATTTTATTAGTACGCCGCTGGTTAGAATAGTTACAACTTGCACCGCGGGGGGGCGCAATGACATTTGATTGACGTTTATCCGTCATTTCGACAGTGTTTGGTCATTAATTGTCGTCGATATTACCGATTAAACTTGATTAAATATAGCAAATCATGTAATTAATAGTATTCTGAGGGGAAGAAGTGTTTACCAAATAATATACTCGGTATTTGTGAAGTTCAGGTCAACTCTCTTATAAAAGCTCCCCTAGGTGTACCAGGTTGTAAAAGTTATTTCATCCGGAGAGTGATATGGTTTTTCCTGATTGTGGACTATGTTGGTGTTTCTAAAATAGAAGTTGACTCAAAAAATGGTGAGATTTACATGTTAGGTATCGAAAAATTAAAATAATCTCGGGTAGACAAAAATTAAAACAAGCACTATTTATTGATATCGTAGGCAGATAATTTTTGCAAGCCACTTTTTATAAAGATGCTTACCTTGCATAGATCGACCAATTGGTTCCGGGCTACTGGAACCAAAGTAATTTAGCTGTCGAGTATCAGCTTCCAGGTAGGCGCTAGGTGCCGCCAGACGTGGCTATTAAAAATTTACTAAATTTAATTATTGAAAGTATCACAAAAATGTTAGTATTATTTATTGTTTTAAATATTGTATTTAAACTAAAGTCAAATTCAACTGTCTAAGTCAAACCGTAGCTTTTCATAATTATTGCGTAGTTATTCTGTGAACGATTGAAGGCTACGAATAGCTTTTCTGTTTATATTCAAAACAATGATTAAACCAATGCTGATATTGTTTTTAGTGAGTTTGATGGTAAATTACAGTATTTTTGTTGTCCAATTGGTTAATAAATAAACGATGCAACGAATTGAAGTTTAGTATAAAATATGCTGTCCCGCAAGGTGGTTCTACACCACTAGAAGTGTTCCTGCAGCTTTTCTCGCAAGGTACACTCGTCCATAAATTAAAAATTAATTTCGAGATATTTTTTAATGGAAGTTTTATAGTCGTGGAAAAGTCAGCGAATTTATGAGTTTTAAGCAAAAGATATTAATTCGGGCAGGGAAAATTTTTGAAATTTCAAAACAAAAATTTAATTAAAAGAAAAATAATGTAAATTTCGTTTTAAATTAATTTGTATTCAGTTGTTTTCTATATTACAATTATTATATACTCCTATTTCCTTTATGACCGATCCATATTTAATTTTAAAATTTTCCAAATACCGAAAAATTAGGAAAATTTACCAATTTTAATGATGGAAAATATGAAGAAGTCGGAGAATTTGTTTTAAAAGTTCGGTGGGAACCGTCTTTAATTGTTTTTGGTTTGTTAATTCAACTATTTATTTTAATTAATTAGCTGTTTGGTTCAATAATAATTAATTGTTTTATTCAACAATTCAAATGTTTTTGATTTGAAAATTTAATTTATTTCGGTTAAGTAATTTAATCTTTTTAAGTTTAATAATTCAGTTATTTTTGGTTCTACAATGCAATTGTTTTGTTCAAAAAGGCAATTGTTTTGTTTAATAATTCAACTGTTTCGTTTAATAATTCAACTAATTTGTTTAATGAATTCACCTGTTTGATAAACCAATTCAACTGCTTTGTTCAGCAATTCAATTGTTTTTAGATTAGCAATTTAATTGTTTCGGGTTTAAGAATTCACTTATTCTTGATTCAACAATTCAACTGTTTTGTTCAACAGTTCTAATATTTTTAATTTAATAATTTGATTGTTTTTAGTTCAACAATTCGATTTTAATATTTCTTTAACAATTCCACTGTTTTATGAAAAAACTACCAAGTTGTCAAAGAATCAACTGTTTGGTTCAATAATTTAACTGCTTTGTTCAACATTTTAAATATTTTTAATGTTTTTTTCAACAATTCAACTGTTTAATACAAAAATGGTATTACTTTCTCTAAAAATGCAACTGTTTTGTTCAATAATTTAAGCTGTTTGTTTAATATATTCAGCGGTTTTGTTTAATATTTGGCTGATTGGTTCAATAATTCAATTGGTTTTTGTTTTTCAATTGTTTTGTTTGTTCAATTGTTTTTGGTTCAACAATTCAACTGCTTCTTTAATAATTCAACGGGGTTTTCAACAATTGTCCTGTTTTTTTCATCAATTCAACTGCTTTATGGATAAAAACTAGATACTATTTTGCAAAAAAATTCAACTTTAGTGATTTTACCAAATTTAGTAATTTTGTTTAATAAATTCAGTCAGCTGTTTGGTTCAATGTATTAATAGCTTTGTTCAGCAATTCAATTGTTTTTAGATTAATAATTTAATTGTTTCGGGTTCAATTATTCTTGATTCAGCAATTCAACTGTTTTATTCGATAATGCAACAACTGCGGTGTTCAACAATTCAAATTTTTTTGATTTCATAATTCAATTTCAATGGTTTTTTTTCGACATTTTGAATATCCATGATTTAAGGTGGCAAATACCAAGGTAATTTGGTATTTAATTTCGGCTAATTCGACAGATTTTTCAAGAATTTTAATGTTATTGTTTTTCGGTTATTCAACTATTTTATACAAAAAAACTACTACTAAAGCTGTTTTTGGTTTGGTAATTTATTTGGTTTTGATTTTATAATGCAGTCGTTTTTTGGTTCAACAATGCAACAGTTCACAAATGAAACAGTTTTGTTCAGTAATTCAACTGCTTTGTTTAATAAATTCAGATGTTTGATTCAACAATTTAATAGCTTTTTGTTGATTAATTCAATTGTTTTGGTTCAACAATTCTATTTTAATATTTTTTCAACAATTCAACTGTTTTATGCAAAAACTACTGCTTTGCCAAAAAATGCAATTGTTCTGTTAAATAGTTCAACTGTTTTATTCAATAGTTCAACAATTCACATAATTTTGGTTTGATAATTTAATTAGTTTTGGTTTAATAATTTAGCAGTGTTTGGTTCAACATTTGTTTTGTACAGAAATTCTACTGTATTGTTTAATAAATTCAACTGTTTAGTTCAATGATTCAATTGCTTTTTATTCAATAATTCAATTGTTTTTGATTCAACAATTCAATTTTAATATTTTTTTAAACAATTTAACAGATTTTTCATTAACTTTTCAATTTTTTCAACAATTCAATTGTTTTATGCAAAAAGCTACTGATTTGTTAAAAATGCAATTGTTTTGTTAAATAATTCAACTGTTTTATATTTAATTTTTCAACTATTTCAATGTTTTTTTTCAAGAATTCAACTGTTTAATACAACAACGCTATTACTTTCTCAAAAAATGCAAACGTTTTGTTTAACAAATTGAGCTGTATTGTTTAATACATTCAGCGGTTTTTGTTTAATAATTGTTTTTCAATTGTTTTGTTCGTTCAGTTGTTTTAAATTCAACAATTTAATTTTCCGTCATTCAACAATCCAACTGTTTTTTTAAATAATTCAACAGCGTTTTCAACAATTATCCTGTTTTTTATCAATAACTGTTTTGTTAAAAAAATCAACCTTTGGTTACTAAGTTTAGTGCTTTTGTTTAACAAATTCAGTCAGCTGTTTGGTTCAATGGATCAATTGCTTTGTTCAACAATTCAATTGTTTTTAGATTAATAATTTAATTGTTTCGTGTTCAACAATTCAACTGTTTTATTCAACAATTCAACTGTTTTATTCAACAATTCAACTGTTTTATTCAAAAATTCAGTTGCTTTGTTTAACAATTCAAATATTTTTAATTTAATATTTCAATCGATTTTTATTTAAATTAATTTAGTTTTGTGCAATAATTAACTATTCAACAATTTAAATTTTTGGTTTGATAATTTAATTGGTTTTGATTTAATAATTTGATATTTTTTTGTTTAATAATTCTTTCGTTCTTTTTGATACAGCAATGCAACTGTTTTTGTTTAGCCATCTTCATTATTTTAATTTTAATAATGTGATGGTTTTGGTTCAACAATTTAATTAACCTTGATTCAACCTATATTCAACAATTCATTACTTGTTGTTGATTTAATAATTCATTTATTTTTGGTTTATCAATTCATTTGTTTATTTGTTTAATAATTCAATTTAATATCTTCAATTTAATCTTTGATAATCCGCTTAACAATTCAACTGTTTTTTTCAAAATTCAACAGATTTTTTTTTAACTGTTCGACTGTTTTTTAAGCAAATCAACTGTTTTATGTTATGAAAAAGCCAATGCCAAAAGTGCAACTGTTTTGTTGCTTTGTTTAATAATTTAACCGGTTTATTTAACAATTCAATTGTTTTTCGGTATACTAATAATTGACCAATATTTGATTTTTGTTTACCAAGTTTCCAAAAGTCAGAGAAAATGATCAATTTTAATCAAAACTGAAAAAGTTAAGGTATTTGTTTTGGAAAATTCTGAAGCAAAAAATTAGAAATAAAATTTTGTGAGTTACT
This sequence comes from Lycocerus yunnanus, assembly GCA_036346125.1. Taxonomy (NCBI): domain Eukaryota; kingdom Metazoa; phylum Arthropoda; class Insecta; order Coleoptera; family Cantharidae; genus Lycocerus; species Lycocerus yunnanus. The sequence goes on along the minus strand of JARFIX010000072.1, from coordinate 356,690 downwards.
TTTTGGTTACTTTTGTCTAGGACACGGGTACATTTTTTACTTCTTTAGAAAAAATTTTGGTTTGAGCCCCATATAGTTTAAAATAAACAAAAATGGTAGAAATAAAGGTAGCAGTTCCACCTTGTTTTATTTGGGGGGTTAAATTTGTTACTCTGCTGATATTAATGCTGACATTAACATTTTATTGGGACTTACTTTGCCGATTCCGAAGTAACCAATGAAAAAGTATAGTTTTATTTTAAAGATGGAGGGTAGGGGTGGGGGGGGGATAATTTTATAGAATTTTATAGAATAAAAGTCTTGATATTTATTGTTTCACATTTAGGGTATGATCTGAATCGCTCCATAAGGGCGTTATCAAATAATTAAATTCTAATTAAACAAGTGACTCATCAAGAGGTGGTTAGCAAAGATTTGTCTTTAGTCGGGTCAAATGCAGAGGGGGGAGGACAAACAAATTCTGTAAAAGTTATTCGTAAAATTTTGGCAAAGTTTAATTGGGAACTAGGAAGTTAGATGGGGGGGGGGTGATTGTCTCTGCCTTGGTATTCAAAAGGAAATATATGATGACGAAATTTCTGAATTATGTGAATTTATTCGAAGAATTATTATTGGCCAAGTTATATACCTTCACGAGTTTCCTTTCGAAATGGCATGAAAACCACGGTTTTTGATAATTGATACACTTTTTTACTTCTTACATACATATCTGCGGGAAGGGGGAAGAAGGTGTTATTGGTTGGAAAAATTATTAAAAGAGATCATCATTGGCATAGTAGTTAACGCGATCAACTGTTTCGAATCCGGGAAGAGACCAACTTTGTCATGACGGCCTCCGTGTTTTGGGAATTTGAAAAGCCGTCGGCTCCCCTGGGTTTATGATTGCCACCATTAGCAATGAATGGTTGTAATAAATGAGTGTAAAACTGCTCACAAAAATTTAGGAAGTAATCTAAAATAGCGGTTCTTAACTTTTCATTACCGCAGACCCCCCTTCCTCCTCAAGTGGTCCAAAATAATACTGCTACTGTTTAAAATTTTAAAAAGACTAAAGTCTTATCACCAAATATAATTATTTATTGATTTTGAATATTTATTTTTGTAATGTGATTTTATTGTGGGAAAATTAAAATTCTTTTTTTTTATAATAATTTTACATTACCACAATAATCATAACAGTTAGCAATTTTATTTCAGAATCGGGCAATACAGGTTTTTTGATATTCTAATTAAAAAGAAAAAAATTTTAATTTAAAAACACAAAATCTCCATACATTTATGAAATTTTATAAAATAAAGTTAATGTTTTTATAATTTTTGTATTATTAAATTTTCAAATTTTTATGTATTATTTTCAAAAACCTACCGTGGGGGGCGTTGTCACGGCGATTGTTGACCAGATGTTCATCTTTCTGTTGTTATTGAGTCCCATGTTCGCCTGCATATCCAAAATATTGTTGTTGATGTAGAATTTAATTTCAACCTGTCCTATTACCCCATTCCGTCCACGTTAACAATTGAGCGCTTTTGTTTTGATTATTAAATGACTTCATTATTTTGTCAAATTTCCATTAAATCGCCGTCAATTGCGGCCTCCAGAAATTAAATTTTCATTATCATCCAACTTTATTGGTGTTATTATTTTGGTAGTATGTCAAAACGCCGGAAACAAAAACACCGAAAACAAAAACGTCGAAAACAAAACCGCCAAAGTCAAAATGCCGAAAACAGCGCCGAAGTCAAAAACGCCGATTTTTAAAAACAATAAATTTTATTTTTAAAAAATTTTCTAGTCACACCCATGAATGGATGTTGGTGAAATTTTTTAGCTCACTGCTGGCGATTTTATTTTTTTTAACGACCTGAGCACAGGAAATATTTAAATATTTTGAAGAAAGAACAAACGTTTGAACGAACGAAGAATACAGCAATATATCAGCGGCCAACAACCAATCATGTACAGGACTGAAAAGTATCGTGACATTGCGGTCAGGATGAGGTAGAATTTGATAGGTTATAAGCCCACAATTCGATTTTGAAGATCACGAAATTGCCTTAAGAAACATATCGGAGCTTTTTATTGCGCAATATTGCGTAGTAATATTTTGATGTCTTAATGATGGTACTCTACGAACTACAGTTTAACAGTTTTGTCGCGCTCAGGGGGGTTTTTAATTAGTTTTCCCTCCTCTGGGACCCCGTGGCTCAAAGATTTATAATTTTCTGGATTAGCTTTTACTCGGAGCTAGTTTTAATGGGTTTTACCGATTGACCCTCGGATCGGCGGCTCAAGTTCTATAATTTTCAGTTTTTTCGCGCCCAGGAAGTTTAACCTCTTCTGGGACCCCGTGCCTCAAAGATTTATAATTTTCTTGATTAGCTTTGAGGCGGAGATAATTTTAATGGGTTTTACCGGTTGACTCTCGGATCAGACGGCTCAAGTTCTATAATTTTTAGTGGTGTCGCGCTCAGGGATGTTTTTAATAAGTTTAACTCCTACTGGGACCTTGTGGCTCAAAGATTTATAATTTTCTAGATTAGCTTTGACTCGGAGCTAGTTTTAATGGGTTTTACCGGTTGACCCTCGGATCCGGCGGCTCAAGTTCCATAATTTTCAGTTTTGTCGCGCTCTCGGATGTTTTTAATAAGTTTAACCTCTTCTGGGACCCCGTGGCTCAAAGATATATTATTTTCTAAATTTGCTTTGACTCGGAGATAGTTTTAATGCGTTTTACCGGTTGATCTTCGGATCTGGCGGCCCAAGTTCTATAATTTTCAGTTTTGTCATGTTCAGTGAAGTTTAACCTCTTCTGGGAGCTCGTGGCTCAAAGATTTATAATTTTCTAGATTAGCTTTGACTCGGAGATAGGTTTAATGGGTTTTACCGGTTGACCCGGCTGCTCAAGTTCTATAATTTTCAGTTTTTGCGCCCAGGGAAGTTTATCCTCTTCTGGGACCTCGTGCTCAAAGATTTATAATTTTCTTGATTAGCTTTGATGCAGGATAATTTTAATGGGTTTTACCGGTTGACTCTCGGATCAGACGGCTCAAGTTCTATAATTTTCAGTGGTGTCGTGCTCAGGGATGTTTTTAATAAGTTTAACTCCTACTGGGATCTTGTGGCTCAAAGATTTATAATTTTCTAGATTATCTTTAACTCGGAGCTAGTTTTAATGGGTTTTACCGGTTGACCCTCAGATCCGGCTGCTTAAGTTCTATAATTTTCAGTTTTGCGGCCCTCAGGGAAGTTTAACTTCTTCTGGAACCCCGTGGCTCAAAGATTTATAATTTTGTAGATTAGCTTTGACTCGGAGCTAGTTTCAATGGGATTTGCCGGTTGGTCTTCGGATCCGGCTGCTCAAGTTCTATAATTTTCAGTTTTGTCGCTTTCACCGATGTTTTTAAAAGTTAACTTTTTGGGACCCGTGGCTCAAAGATTTACAATTTTCTAGACTAGCTTTGACTCGGAGCTAGTTTTAATGGGTTTTATCGGTTGACCCTCAGATCCGGCGGCTCAAGTTTTATAATTTTCAGTTTCGTTGCGTTCAGGGAGCTTTTAACTTTCTAGAATCACGTGGTTCAAAGATTTATAATTTTTAGATTATCTTTAACTCGGAGGTGGTTTTAATGGGTTTTACCGGTTGACCCTCGGATTAGGCGGCTCAAGTTCCATAATTTTCAGTGTTGTCGCGCTCGGGGATGCTTTTAATAAGTTTAACCTGTTATGGGACCTCGTGGCTCAAAGATTTATAATTTTGTAGATTATCTTTGACTCGGAGGTGGTTTTAATGGGTTTTACCGGTTGACCTCGGATCAGGTGGCTCAAGTTCGATAAATTTCAGTTTTGTCGCGCTCACGAATGTTTTAATAAGTTTAACCTCTTTTGGGACCCCGTGGCTCAAAGATTTATAATTTTCTAGATTAGCTTTGACATGGAGATAGTTTTAATGGGTTTTACCGGTTGACTCAGATCCGGCGGCTCAAGTTTTATAATTTTCAGTTTTGCTGCATTCGGGAAGTTTAACTCTTCTAGGATCACGTGGTTCAAAGATTTATATTTTGTAGATTATCTTTGACTCGGAGGTGGTTTTAATGGGTTTTACCGGTTGACCCTCGGATTAGGTGGCTCAAGTTCCATAATTTTCAGTGTTGTCGCGCTCAGGGATGTTTTTAATAAGTTTAACCTTTTCTGGGAACTCGTGGCTCGAAGATTTATAATTTTCTAAATTAGCTTTGTCTGGGAGTTAGTTTTAATGGGTTTTACCGGTTGACCCTCGGATCAGGCGGCTCAAGTTCTATAAATTTCAGTTTTGTCGCGCTCACGGATGTTTTTAATAAGTTTAACCTCTTCTGGGACCCCGTGGCTCAAAGATTTATAATTTTCTAGATTAGCTTTGACTCGGAGCTAGTTTTTATGGGTTTTACCGGTTGACCCTCGGATCCGACGGATCAAGTTCAATAATTTTTAGTTCTGTCGTGCTCAGGAATGTTTTAATAAGTTCAACCTTTTTGAGACCCCGTGGCTCAAATATTTATAATTTTTTCGATTAGCTTTGACTCGGAGCTAGTTTTTATAAGTTTTATCGGCTGATCCTCGGATGCGGCGGCTCAAGTTCTATAATTTTTAGTTTTGTCGCGTTCAGGGAAGTTTAACCTCTTCTGGGACCCCGTGGCTCAAAGATTTATAATTTTTTAGATTAGCTTTGACTCGGAGCTAGTTTCAATGGGATTTGCCGGTTGGTCTTCGGATCCGGCTGCTCAAGTTCTATAATTTTCAGTTTTGTCGCACTCAGGGAACTTTTAACTTCTTCTAGGATCACGTGGTTCAAAGATTTATAATTTTCTAGATTATCTTTGACTCGGAGGTGGTTTTAATGGGTTTTACCGGTTGACCCTCGGATTAGGCGGCTCAAGTTCTATAATTTTCAGTGTTGTAGCGCTCAGGGATGCTTTTAATAAGTTTAACCTTTTCTGGGAACTCGTGGCTTGAAGATTTATAATTTTCTATATTAGCTTTGTCTGGGAGCTAGTTTTAATGGGTTTTAGCGATTGACCCTCGGATCAGGCGGCTCAAGTTCTATAAATTTCAGTTTTGTCGCGCTCACGAATGTTTTTAATAAGTTTAACCTCTTTTGGGACCCCGTGGCTCAAAGATTTATAATTTTCTAGATTAGCTTTGACATGGAGATAGTTTTAATGGGTTTTACCGGTTGACTCTTAGATCCGGCGGCTCAAGTTTTATAATTTTCAGTTTTGTCGCACTCGGGGAAGTTTAACTTCTTCTAGGATCACGTGGTTCACAGATTTATAATTTTCTAGATTATCTTCGACTCGGAGGTGGTTTTAATGGGTTTTACCGGTTGACCCTCGGATTAGGTGGCTCAAGTTCCATAATTTTCAGTGTTGTCGCGCTCAGGGATGTTTTAATAAGTTTAACCTGTTCTGGGACCCCGTGGCTCAAAGATTTATTATTTTCTAGATTATCTTTGACTCGGAGGTGGTTTTAATGGGTTTTACCGGTTGACTCTCGGATCAGGCGGCTCAAGTTCTATAATTTTCAGTTTTGTCGCGCTCACGGATGTTTTTAATAAGTTGAACCTCTTCTTGGACCCCGTTGCTCCAAGATTTATAATTTTCTAAATTAGCTTTGACTTGGAGCTAGTTTTAATGGGTTTTACCGGTTCACCCTCGGATCAGACCGCTAAAGTTCGATAATTTTTGTTCTGTCGTGCTCAGGGATGTTTTTAATAAGTTCAACCTTTTTGAGACCCCGTGGCTCAAAGATTTATAATTTTCTAGATTAGTTTTGATTCGGAGCTAGTTTTAATGGGTTTTAGCGATTGACCTTCGAATCAGGCGGCTCAAGTTCTATAAATTTCAGTTTTGTCGCGGTCACAAATGTTTTTAATAAGTTTAACCTCTTATGGGACTTTGTTGCTCAAAGATTTATAATTTTCTAGATTAGCTTTGACTCGAAGCTAGTTTTTATGGGTTTTACCGGTTGACCCTTGGATCCGGCGGCTCAAGTTCTATAATTTTTAGTTTTGTCCCGCTTAGGGAAGTTTAACCTCTTCTGGGACCCCGTGGCTCAAAGATTTATTATTTTCTAGATTAGCTTTTACTCGGAGCTAGTTTTTATGGGATTTCCGGTTGACTCTCGGATCAGGCGGCTCAAGTTCCATAATTTTTAGTTTTGTCGCGCTCAGGGTTGTTTTTAGTAAGGTTAACCTCTTCTAGGACCCTGTGGCTCATCGATTTATTATTTTCTAAATTTGTTTTGACTTGGAAATATTTTTAATGAGTTTTACCAGTTGACCCTCGGATCCGGCGGTTCAAGTTTTATAATTTCGACTTTTGTCGTGTTCAGGGATGTTTTTAAGCCGAAGGCTTCGGTGCCATTTCAATTATATTATAAATATAAAGTAATCGGGTCAAATGCAGTGAGGGGAGGGCAGCGCATTCTTGCAGCAAATGGAATAAAATTATTCAAACTTTATTTGTTTTATTATTTTGTTAGCACGTCAAAACTCATCAAAACATCGAAAACCAAAAACACCGTAAACCATTTTCGGAATTTTGACTTTTTTGTTTTCAGTGTTTTTGTTTTCGCCATTTTGATGTGGAATCATTATTTTCACCTTCCTATTCAACTGTTTAATTTATTTTGGCCTTTTGTATTTGCATTTTTTGTTTTTACGTTTTTTATGGTTTTAGTTTTTAATTGAAGTAAGTTTAAACTAAATGTTTTAGTTTAACTTGAAAGTCGTTGTTTTGTCAAACATTAGTGGGCGTGGCTTATTTTCTTAATCTAAATTTTTATGGCTAAAACAAAATTGTTCAATTCATTTTATTGTGCTTTTCATTTAGTGAAATTTGGTCAAATTTTCAGAATTTTCTTATTTATCAAAAAAATTGAAGAATCCAAAAAGATAGACCACTAAAAACTCTATTCGGATCATGAGAAAACTCTTCCGTCGACCGTAAAGTTCTTATTTTTCAACCGATTTTTAATTTTTAAACGGCTACGAATGCATTTCCGGACGTGTCATAAAATTAGCATTATTTCATTTTGTCGTATCTCCAATAGGAAAGCCGCAATTCCCAAAACAAAATTAAAAAACCATATTCACGCATATTCGCCTTGCTAAATTTTAATACGATTTTTTTTTCAACTTGAAAATTTAAAAAATTTAAAGCAGGTTCAAATTAAAGTGGTTAAACGAAAACAAAAAGATTCTATAAAATTTTTGAAAATGTTAAAAATTGACTGAACTTTTCACCTTAAAGAAATCGATTTTCAAAATTGTGACCTTAATTGACGCTTTTTTCTCTTCATTCTCTTCTTAACTTCAATTAGATTATAAAATTTTATTATAGTATCCGAGTCGGAGCAGTATCTAAGTAGATGATTGGAAAATTCTTCCGTTTTATTTTATCCATTAATTTTTAATTTTCGAATAGCTATGAATGCACTTCTGGACGCTTCATAAAATTACTAAAATTTTATTTGTTTATATTTCCAATAAAGAGACAATTATTTATAAAGTAAACTAAAAGTCGCTTAACGCGGTTAGATAACCAAAATTTTAGATATTTTTGCTTGTGCCGAATAATGAAATACCTGTAAAGATGTTAAATTTTCACCATTTCTTCGGTGAATTGTTTTGATACACTGTTGCATTTTATTGTTTGAATTACACCAGACGAATTTCCATAAGGTTTACTTATCTGATACGATTTTCACAGGAAGTTCCTACTACCAGCTGCCTCCAAATCAAGACAGAAGAAGAAGCGGAATTTAGGTTGGAAGATTTGCATCACGCCATCGACATTAAAGAAGAGATATCGGATGAAGAATGCCAACGACAGACAAATAGCAAACCATTTGCTTGTGAAATTTGTAGCTACAGATGTGCACGTAAAGCACACTTACAAAAGCATATGGTAACTCACACGAAAGTGAAATCTTTCAAGTGTAAAGTATGTGACTATAAAGGTGCACGTAGGGAAGATTTAAAAATTCATTTGAAAAGTCACAGAGACGCGAAGCCGTTTATGTGCGCAATTTGTGACTATAAGTGTGCGTATAAGGGCAGTTTGAGAACTCATTTGAGAACACATACGGGGGAAAAACCGTACGCTTGCGAAATTTGTGATTATAAATGCTCTCATCGGGTAAGTTTAAATGGTCATGTGAGAATTCACATGGGCGAGAAATCGTTCAAATGTAAGATATGTGACTATAAATGTACTAATCAGGGTAGTTTAAGATATCACTTGAGGACTCATACCGGCGAGAAGCCGTTCAAATGTGAAACGTGCGATTATAATTGTACATCGAAGGGAAGTTTAATAAAGCATTTGAGGGTGCATACGGGGGAAAAACCGTACAAGTGCCAAATATGCGGTTACATATGTTCAGAGAGTGGGAGTTTAAAATCGCACCTAAGAACAACCCATACTGGCGAAAAACCATTCGCATGTGAGATTTGCGATTATAAATGCACCGAAAAAAGAAGTTTGGAAATACACTTGGGAACTCATACCGGTGAGAAGCCGTTCATGTGTCATATTTGCGATTACAAATGTTCATATAAAGAAAGTTTAAAATTCATTTAAGAATTCACGGCGGTGAAAAACCATTTGCATGTGAAATTTGCGACTACCGGTGTACTGAAAAGGGAAATTTAAAGAAGCACTTTAGAACTCATATTGGGGAGAAACCGTTCAGTTGCGACGTTTGTGACTACAAATATATGAAGAAGGGTAGCTTAAAGGTACATATGAGAACACATACTGGCGAGAAGCCGTTCATGTGCAACATTTGCAACTTTAAGTGTTCGTATAAAACCAGTTTGAAAAGTCATTTGAAAATTCATGCCGGGGAAAAACCGTTTGCATGTGGAATTTGTAACTACAAATGCATAGAGAAGGAAACTTTAAAGAAACACGTACGAATTCACACTGGCGAGAAACCTTTCACCTGCGCCATTTGTGATTACAAATGCACAGCAAAGGCAGGTTTAAAATCCCACTTACGAATTCACACGGGCGAGAAGCCGTTTTCCTGTAAAATTTGTGATTATAAATCTTCACATAAAAGTAGTTTAAAATTTCATTTAAAAGCTCACGTGGATACCAAAGCATTTGAGTTAGAAGACCTCTCAGTAGACATCAAAAAGAAAAATTTAATTGTAAAACATCAACCGAAGATGGCAATTGGGAAACAGTTTGTCTGCTATATTTGCGGTTATAAAAGTTCGCGCAAAGGAGATCTAAAAGCACATTTAAAGGCTCACATCGGCGAGAAACCGCACATCTGTGGAATTTGCAACTATAAATGTGCGAATAAGGGAAATCTAAAATATCATTTGAGAACTCACACCGGCGAAAAACCATATTCGTGTCCAATCTGTGATTATAAATGCAGTGTGAAGGGAAGTTTAAAATCTCATTTAAAAATACACACAGGGGAAAAACCGTTTTCCTGCAAAATTTGCGATTATAAATGTGCATATCGGGGAGGTTTAAAATGTCATTTAAGAATCCACACTGGTGAGAAACCGTATGCTTGTAAATTTTGCGACTACAAATGTACCGAAACGGGAAGTTTAAAATCACATTTAAGGGTTCATACAGGCGAGAAACCATTCACTTGCAATTTATGTAACTTTAGATCTGGACATCGCGGAAGTTTAAAGGCACACTTGCGGACTCATGCTGGTAACAAACCATTTGTATGCGATGTTTGTGATTATAAATGTACTGAAAAGGGAAGTTTAACGAAACATTTGATAATTCATTCCAACGTGAAATCGTTTTCATGTAAAATTTGTGACTACAAATGCGCACGTAAAGGCGATTTGAGTTCTCATCTAAGAACGCATTCCGGGGTTAAACCATTCATGTGTGCACACTGTGACTACAAATGCGCTCACAAAGAAAGTCTAAAAACTCATTTGAGAACTCACTCAGGGGATAAACCATTTAAGTCGTTAAATAGGGCGCAAAAGTCTCGATCGATCGAGAAACCATTTGTCTGCGAAATTTGTGATTATAAATGTTCAACTAAAGGAGCGCTAAGAATACATTTAAGAACCCACACGGGCGAGAAACCTTTTGCATGTAAAATTTGTAATTATACGTGTACAGTGAGGGGCAATTTAAAAATTCATTTAAGAACTCACACAGGCGAGAAGCCGTTCAAATGTGATATTTGTAATTGTAAATTTGCGCATAAGGGAAGTTTGAAAATTCATTTAAGAAGTCATACGGGCGAGAAACCATTTAAGTGTAAAATGTGCGATTATTCATGTGCAAATAGAGGAAGTTTGATGTATCATATCAGATCTCACACAGGCATGAAGCCGTTTGCATGTAAATTTTGTGACTACAAATTTGCCCAGAAGAGCTATTTTAAAATTCATTTGAGAACTCATACGGGCGAGAAACCATACGCATGTAATATTTGTGACTATAAATGTGCACATAAATCAAGTTTAAAAAGTCATTCGCAAATTCACGTGGGAGAGAAACTATTTGCTTGTGAAATTTGTTACTATAAATGTACAATTGAAAGTAATTTAAAAAGTCATTTAACGACTCATGCCGACGACAAACTGATTAAGTTGGAAGATTTACATCATTCCATAGAAATTAAAGAAGAAAATGTAATTATGGACTATCAACCAGATATAGAATTCAAACCTTTAGCAATCTAACTGCTTTAAGTAATCCATATTCTTTAATTTTTTTTCCATTTTAACTTCATTAGTAAGTGAACTTACTGTTTGTTGTTACAGCAATTGTTTGAGTTTTCATGTTTAAAACCAATAAATACAAGTCCTACTCCAAGTAAGTGTTTTTTTTCAGACCAAAAATCTAAAAAATGCATGCCCCACGTTGGGCGCCAATTAAAATTTAGCTGCTATGATCCAAATTAATTATTGTTAGTGTTGTAATGCTGAAATGGACCAAAGACTTACCACTGAATTTAATTTTAGTTAGTGTAATTTTTCAGGGGTTTCAACTATTCAGTGGCATGAATTTGTAATTTTGTTGTTGTAGCGGTGAAAAATTAAAAATTTTCTTTTAAGCACCATTTAACCTTTTAAAATTTGTTCAAGTTTCTTTGTTTGCATAAAACTATTTTCAAACAAGACGAAAAACTTTTTTCGAGTTCCTTTTAAATCAAACTAAAAACTAACCTAAAATTTAAATTATAAAAATTTTCAAACAGAATTAAAATAATTTGAGTTTTTCTGTGACCTCGTTTGTTTTGGAATTTTGTTTTTATTGAGTTTTATTTTATTAGTTTTAATTTTTACTTTATCACGTATAATATTACGAAAAAATACTGTTCGTAATTTCGGATTTATATTCTAACTTTTCGGATTTATATTCCTAACTTTTCGGATTTATATTCTTAATTTTGGATTAAAATCGTAATTTCGGATTTATGTATTTCCGTAATTTTATAATTATTTCCGTATTTTTCTGAATTATGTTTCTAATTTTGGATTTATTTCTATAATTTAGGATTTGTTTCCGTAATTTCTGATTTATTTCGGTGATTTTTCGTATTTATATCGCTAATTATAGATTCTGTAATTATGGTTTTATATAGGTAATTTCGAATTTTCTCCGTAGTTTCGGATGTTATTCCGTAATTTAAAATTATTTTTAAAATATTTCCGTAATTAAGAATTTATTTTCATAATTTAAAATTTCTTTCGGTAATTTACGGATTTGTATTTCTAATTTTGGATTTATTTTGATAATTACGCATTTATTTTCGAAGTTTCGGATTTATACATGTGAATTCGGATTTATATCTGTAATTTCGGAATTATTTCCCTCTTACTTCTTTAATTTCCGATTTATTTCCATAATTTGGATTTATTTCCGGAATTTCTAATTTATACTATCCGTAATTAAGGATTTATTTCAATAATTTCAGATTTATTTTTATAATTTCGAATTTATTTCCAAAATTAAATATTTATTTTCTTAATTACGGATTTATTTGCCTAATTTAAAATTATTTAAAAAAAATATTTTCGTAATTAAGAATTTATTTTCATAATTTAAGATTTCTTTCGGAAATTTACGCATTGATATTCCTAATTTTGGATTTATTGTAGTAATTACGCATTTATTTTCGTAGTTTCGGATTTATTTCTGTAATTTTCGATTAATTTCCGTAATTTTGATTTATTTCCATAATTTTGGATTTATTTTGAAATTACTCATTTATTTCCGTAATTTCCGGAATTTTGGATTTCTATGAGTAATTTCGAGTTCATTTCCGTAATTAGGGATTTATTTTCGTAATTTCTAATTTATATCCGTAATTAAGGATTTATTTCAATAATTTCAGATTTATTTTTGTAATTTCGAATTTATTTCCAAAATTAAATATTTATTTCCGTAATTACGGATTTATTTGCGTAATTTCTGATTTATTTACGTAATTTTTTGGATTTATCACACTAATTTCGGAATTATTTCCGTCTTTACTTCAATAATTTCCGATTAATTTGCGTAATTTGGATTTATTTCCATAATTTTAGATTTATTTCCGAAATTACTCATTTATTTCCGTAATTTGGGATTTATTTTTGTAATTTCGAATTTATTTCCAAAATTAAAAATTTATTTCCGTAATTACGGATTTATTTGCGTAATTTCTGATTTATTTACGTAATTTTTTGGATTTATCACACTAATTTCGGAATTATTTCCGTCTTTACTTCAATAATTTCAGATTAATTTCCGTAATTAGGATTTATTTCCATAATTTTGGATTTATTTCCGAATTACTCATTTATTTCCGTTATTTGGGATTTATTTCTGTAATTTACGATTAATTTCCGGAATTTTGGATTTGTATGAGTAATTTCGAGTTTATTTCCGTACTTTGGGATTTATTTCCGTAATTTCTGATTTATATCCGTAATTAAATATTTATTTTGTAGTTTCGAATTTATTTCAAAACTAAATATTTATTTCCATAATTACGGATTTATTTGCGTAATTGATTGTATTTATTTTGGATTTATTTATTTAATTTCGGATTTATTTCAATTATTTCGGATTTATTTCCGTAATTATGGATTTATATAAGTAATTGCACAATTTTGAGTTTATTTTTAAAATTAATCATTTTTTTCCGTAATTTTAGATTTATCATCGTAATTACGGATTTTATTCCATAATTTGAAATTTATATCCGAAATTACGCATTTTTTCCGTAATTTATATGTTATTTCCATAATTTTAGATTTATATCGGTAATTTGCAGATTTATATTCCTAATTTTGGAATATTTCCGTAATTACACATTTATTTCCGTAGTTTTGGATTTATATATTAAGTAAATTCGGATTTATATCTGTAATTTCGGTCTTTTCGAATTTACTTCAATAATTTTTTATTAATTTCCGTAATTTTGGATTTATTTTAGAAATTACTCATTTATTTGCGTAGTTTCCGATTTATTTCCTTAATGTTGGATTTTTTTCGCAATTTCCGATTAATTACTTGAATTTTGAATTTATATGAGTAATTTTGTATTTATATCTGTAATTTCGAATTTATTTCCGTAATTTCTGATTTATTTCCGTAATTTTCGAATTTATATACCTAAATTAAATTTATGAATATTTGAATTGAATTAATTTCCGAAATTTCGGATTTATATCCAAAATTACTCTATTATTTTCGTAATTTCGAAATTATATCTGTAATTTAGAATTTATTTCCGTAATTTCTAATTTATATCCAAAATTAGTCATTTATTTCCGTAGTTTCGGATTTATTTTCGTAATTTCGGATTTATTTCCGTAATTACGAATTAATTTCGTAATTTCGGATTTATATCCTTAATATTGGATTTATTTTTAAAATTAATGATTAATTTCCGAAATTTTGAATTTATTTATTTTTGACTTATTTGATTTGATTTATTTTCGAATTTATTTCAATAGTTTCCGATTAATTTACGGATTTTGAATTTATTTCTATAAGTTTGAATTTATTTCCAAAAGTATTCTATTATATCCGTAGTTATGGATTTATTTCAATGATTTCGGATTTATTTCTGTAATTTAGAATTTATTTCCAAAATTACGCATTTATTCTGTAATTACGGATTTATTTCCATAATTTTTCGTATATCCCTAAGTTTGGATTTATATTCTTAATTTCGAATTTATTTCAGAAACTTAAAATTTATGTCCCAAATTACGCATTAATTTCCATAATTTAGGATTTATTTCCATAATTACTCATTTATTTCCAAAATTGCTCATGTATTTCGCAGTTCGGATTTATTACCGTAATTATTCATTTATATCCGTAGTTATGGATATATTTCAATGATTTCGGATTTATTTCTGTAATTTAGAATTTATTTCAAAATTTTCCAAAATTTATATTTCCTTAATTTCTGGATTATCTCCTTAATTTTGGATTTATTTCATAAATTTAAAATTTATATCCGAAATTACTCATTTATTTCCGTAATATAAGATTTATATCCGTATTTTCAGATATATTTTGTAATTTGCGGATTTGTATTCCTAATTTTGATTTATTTCCATAATTACAGATTTATATATATAAATTCGAATTTATATTTGTTATTTGGGAGTTATTTCCGTCTTTTCGAATTTATTTCAATAGTTTCCGATTAATTTACGGATTTTGGATTTATTTCCATAATTTAGAATTTATTTCCGTAGTTTCTGATTTATTTCCATAATTTTCGGAATTATATCCGTAATTGTGGATTTATTTCTGTATTTTCGATTTTATTTCCAAAATTACAAATTTTACTGTAATCACGGATTTATTTCCATAATTATTCGTATTTATATCCCTAATTTTGAATTTGTTTCATTAATTTCTGATTGATTCTCTTAATTTTTGATTTATTTCCTTAATTTCGTATTTATTTCCGTAATGACGGACTTATTTCCAAATTTTTAAATGTTCAGATTTTTGATTTATTTCGTAATTACAGATTTATGTATATAAATTCGGATTTATATCTGCAATTTCGGATTTACCGTATTTCCGTAATTTCGATTTCTATATGTAAATTTGAATTTATATCTGTAATTTTGGATTTATTTCCATAATTTAGAATTTATTTCCGAAATTATTCATTTATGTCTGTAATTATGGATTTATGTCAATAATTTCGGATTTATTTCTGTAGTTTCTGATTTATTTCCATAATTTTTCGGAATTATTTCCGTAATTGTGGATTTATTTAAATAATTTTGGATTTATTTCTGTATTTTCGATTTTATTTCCAAAATTACAAATTTTTACTATAATCACGGATTTATTTCCATAATTATTCGTATTTATATCCCTAATTTTGAATTTGTTTCATTAATTTCTGATTTATTTTCTTAATTTTGATTTATTTCCATGATTTCGGATTTATTTCCGTAATGACGGACTTATTTCCAAATTTTGAATGTTCAGATTTTTGATTTATTTCCGTAATTACAAATTTATGTATATATATAAATTTGATTTATATCTGCAATTTCGGATTTTCCGTAATTTCGGATTTCTATATGTAAATTTGGATTTATATCTGTAATTTTGAATTTATTTCCATAATTTTGAATTTATTTCCGAAATTATTCATTTATGTCTGTAATTATGGATTTATGTCAATAATTTCGGATTTATTTCTGTAGTTTCTGATTTATTTCCAAAATTTTTTCGGAATTATTTCCGTAATTGTGGATTTATTTAAATAATTTTGGATTTATTTCTGTATTTTCGATTTTATTTCCAAAATTACAAATTTTTACTATAATCACGGATTTATTTCCATAATTATTCGTATTTATATCCCTAATTTTCTATTTATTTCCTTAATTTCTGATTTATTCCCTTAATTTTTGATTTATTTCCTTAATTTCGGATTTATTTCCGTAATGACGGACTTTTTTCCCAAAATTTTTTGAATGTTCAGATTTTTGATTTATTTCCGTAATTACAAATTTATGTATATATATAAATTTGGATTTATATCTGCAATTTCGGATTTTCCGTAATTTCGATTTCTATATGTAAATTTGAATTTATATCTGTAATTTTGGATTTATTTCCATAATTTAGAATTTATTTCGAAATTATTCATTTATGTCCGTAATTATAGATTTATGTCAATAATTTCGGATTTATTTTTGTAATTCCAATTTATTTCCAAAATTACAAATTTTTATTTTACTTTATCATATGTAATATGAGAAAGTATTGTTTTCGTGCAGAAAAAATTTGAGATTTTGATGGATTTACACTTTTGAGGTCCCCTGAGTAAAATAAGACCATTTCCAAAAATGTCTGTGTGTGTGTGTGTGTGTTGTATGTGTGTATGTGTGTGTGGTCAAATTTTGTGTGCGACCCACAGCAAAAACTAATAGGAATTTTCAAACAAAATTTTGGATTTTGTATCCTTATATTGAGACTTAGAACTGATTAGATTTTGGCTAAAATTGATTCATGGAACTATTTTTTTACTTTTTAAATTTTATTATTTAATATTAGTTTTAATTAATATTTTAAAACTAATAGAATTTCAAAACAAAATTTAGGATTTAGCATACTTATGTCGAGATTTAAAACTGATTAAATTTTAGTTAAAATTTTTTATGAAAACTATTGTTTTTTAATTTTTTTAGGTTTTATTATTTAATATTAGTCTTTATTTAATATTTTAAAAACTAACAGAATTTTCAAAACTAAATTTGAGATTTCTTATCTTTATAGCTGAAGTTAAAGTTATTTAAATTTTGGTTAAAATTGGGTCATGTAAACTTTTTTTTAATTTTTAAATCTTATTATTTAATATTAGTTTTTAATTAATATTTCGAAAAGTAATACGAATTTCTAAACTAAATTTCAGTTTTCGCATATTTTAATCAATATTTAAAACTGATTAAATTTTAGTTAAAATTTGTTTATAAAAACTATTGTTTTTTATTATTTTAAATTTTATTATTTAATACTAGCCTTTATTTAATATTTTAAAAACTAAAAGATTTTCAAAACTAAAGTTGAGATTTGTTATGTTTATGTCAGGAATTAGAGCTGATTAAATTTTGGATAAAATTGGTTCATAGAAGCAATTTTTTTTAAATCTTTTTATTTAATATTGGTTTTTATTAAATATTTCAAAAACTAATGAGAATTTCAAAACTAAAGTTGGTATTTTGTATCTTTATATTTAGACTTAGAGCTGATTAGATTTTGGTTCACATTGGTTAATAGAAAATATTTTTTTCTATTTTTTTATTAAAACTTATATTTTTAATATTTAATAAAAGTATGATAAAGTCATGGGCATGGCCACATCCGATTTTTTATTATTTCCGTAATTTAAAATTTATTTCCGTAATTACGCATTTATTTCGGTAGTTTAGAATTTATTCCCGTATTTTCAGATTTATATATGTAAATTCGGATTTATATCTGTAATTTCGGATTAATTTTCGTAATTTTGGATTTATTTTATTATTTTCTGATTTATTTTTTTAATTTCGAATTTATTTCCAAAATAACTCATTTTTTTCCACATTTTCGGATTTATTTCAGTAATTTCAAGTTTATATCCGAAATTATCCATATATTTCCGTAATTACGCATTTATTTCGGTAGTTTCGAATTTATTCCCGTATTTTCAGATTTATATATGTAAATTCGGATTTATATCTGTAATTTCGGATTAATTTCCGTAATTTTGGATTTATTTCCATAATTTTGAATTTATTTCCATAATTTTGAATTTATTTTTGAAATTATTTATTTGCACCCGTAGTTATGGATTTATTTTCTGTAATTACGGATTTATTCCCGTATTTTCAGATTTATATATGTAATTTCGGATTAATTTCCGTAATTTCGGATTAATATCCGTAATTTTGGATTTAATTCCATAATTTTCAATTTATTTTAAAATTATTCATTTACGCTTGTAATTATGGATTTATTTCTGTATTTTCGAGTTTATTTCCAAGATTACGTATTTATTTATGTAATTGCGGATTTATTTCCATTATTTTTGGTATTTATATCCCTAAATTTGGATTAATTTCTGGTTTATTTCCTTAATTTCTGATTTATTCCCTTAATTTTTAATTTATTTCCTTAATTTCGGATTTATTTTAGTAATTTAAAATTCATATCTGAAATTACTTATTTGTTTCCGTAATTTTGAATTTATTTTCGAAGTTATTCATTTGCGCCCGTAATTATGGATATATTTTCTGTAATTACGGATTTATTCCGTATTTTCAGATTTATATATGTAATTTCGGATTAATTTCCGTAATTTCGGATTAATTTCCGTAATTTCGGATTTATATCCATAATTTTTGATTTAATTCCATAATTTTCAATTTATTTTAAAATTATTCATTTACGCTTGTAATTATGGATTTATTTCTGTATTTTCGAGTTTATTTCAAGATTACGCATTTATTTCTGTAATTACAGATTTATTTCCATAATTTTTGGCATTTATATCCCTAAATTTGGATTAATTTCTTTAATTTCTGGTTTATTTCTTTAATTTTTGATTTATTTCTGTAATTTTGAATTTATTTCCAAAATAACTCATTTATTTCCGTAATTTCGGATTTATTTCAGTAATTTAAAGTTTATATCCAAAATTATGCATTTATTTCCATAATTTTGAATTTATTTTCGAAATTATTTATTTGCTCCCGTAATTATGGATTTATTTTCTGTAATTACGGATTTATTCCCGTATTTTTAAATTTATATATGTAATTTCGGATTAATTTCCGTACTTTCGGATTAATATCCGTAATTTTTGATTTAATTCCATAATTTTGAATTTATTTTCGAAATTATTCATTTACGCTCGTAATTATGGATTTATTTCTGTAATTTCAATTTTTTTCCCAAAATTATGCATTTATTTCTGTAATTACGGATTTATTTCCAAAATTTTTTGGCATTTATATCCCTAAATTTGTATTAATTTCCTTAATTTTTGGTTTATTTCCTTAATTTCTGATTTATTTCTGTAATTTTGAATTTATTTCTAAAATAACTCATTTATTTCCGTAATTTCGGAATTATTTCAGTAATTTCAAATTTATATCCGAAATTACATATTTATTCCATAATTTTGAATTTATTTTCGAAAGTATTCATTTGCGCCCGTAATTATGGATTTATTTTCTGTAACTACGGATTTATATCCCTAAATTTGGATTAATTTCCTGAATTTTGGTTTATTTCCTTAATTTCTGATTTATTTCTGTAATTTTAAATTTATTTCCAAAATAACTCATTTATTTCCATAATTTCGGATTTATTTCAGTAATTTAATGTTTATATCCAAAATTACATATTTATTTCCATAATTTTGAATTTATTTTCGAAAGTATTCATTTGCTCCCGTAATTATGGATTTATTTTCTGTAATTACGGATTTATTCCCGTATTTTAAATTTATATATGTAATTTCGGATTAATTTCGTACTTTCGGATTAATATCCGTAATTTTGATTTAATTCCATAATTTTGAATTTATTTTCGAAATTATTCATTTACGCTCGTAATTACGGATTTATTACTGTAATTTCAAATTTATTTCCAAAATTACGCATTTATTTATGTAATTGCGGATTTATTTCCATTATTTTTGGTATTTATATCCCTAAATTTGGATTAATTTCTGGTTTATTTATTTAATTTTTGATTTATTTCTGTAATTTCGAATGTATTTCTTAAATAACTCCTTTATTTCTGTAATTTCGGATTTATTTCAGTAATTTAAAGTTTATATCCGAAATTATCCATTTATTTCCGTGATTTAGATTAACTTACGGAATCTTGGATTTATATGAATATTTTTGAGTTTATATCTGTAATTTCGAATTTATTATTAACACAAATGTAATAATGCAAATTTTTTAAGCTAACTATCCCGATACCTGTAACTATTATGTTAATTCTAGGAATCACTTAGTTTCTCTATTGACTACGGCCCTTTTGACGCATCTTATTCTTACCTTTTCAACCTTCCTGACCCTCCCCCTCGCTTAATATGAACCCCTACAGTTACCTCTGTAATTGAATAATTACAAAAAATCCGTGATTTGATATTGATTAACGGTTAATATGGCGGATTTGTTTTAATCAAATCTGATAATACAATAGATTTATTATAATTCAACCCCAAAACCGCGGGTTTACTTTTAATTAAAACTCAAAACCGCGAATCGAACCGCTAATTCAAATCCTAATTCAATTGATTTGAAAACTGCGCTAGAATCCGCTCTACCCCACTACTATCCGCTCTCTAGTTATTATGCACATAATGCATATGACATCTGTAATGGATTTTTAATAAAAACGGAGACAGCACTTATTTACTATTTTTACCTTTTTACTAACCGTGCCCTCTTGACACGCCTTTCACTACCATCATTTGAACCACGCCCTCTTGACACGCCTTCATATTATCATAACTATATCATTAATTGAAACGTAAATTAAAAAATTCGTATTAACTTCTTAAATTGATTTCTCAACTTAACCACGCCTCTTTACTCTTCCACGTCCTGCCGACTCTCTCTCTCTCTTATTGTCTCCATGGATACTAATCAACATCTCGAAAGGCACCTGCAATTAATCTGTACCCACGTTCTTGAAAATCTTCCTAAGCTAAACACTCCTATAACCACGCCTTCTTGACACGCCCTTTCCCCATAACTTAATCTACGTCTAATTTACTGTCCACTCCCATCATTTGAACTACGCCAATGCTTAGTGCCACTTTCTACTCTCATCGGAGAAGGCGTGACCTACCTTGTAACTTCAGCTAATACATTTATGTATTATTAGCCGATCTCGATTGAATGGAAAAAGGATTTCCGAAACTGGTGCCGATACAAGCAATTTTACAATTTTGATTGAGAAAAAAAATCTATTTTTAAACGGCTATCCGGAGGCTTCATAAAATTACGAGTACAAAACATTTAGGATACCGTTCATAGATGGCGCAGTGGGTTAAATTTGGTTTGTACTCTGACATAACCTATTAAATACAAATTGATTCTCGAAAGAGTGGTACAATAAAAATTGATCCAGAAAATATGGTAAGATTTCAAAATAATTATGTAATTTCGTCGTTAGATATCTAAATTTTTAAATAATATTAGTAGGCTATGAGGAGGGATACTGATACACTCGCTCATGTATTTTATGTCACCAAGTCACTTTTTGTACTCATATATTCCAATTAATTAGGTTATATTACGAAAAACTATAATATAAGATCTGGGAGACAAATTGCATTCTGTTTTATTCATTTAATTGAAATTGCACTGTTACGCTGAGTTTATCGTCTCGATCAAGTCATAATAAATCATTACAATGTGTTTTTTGCAGGAAACCCTGCAGTATTCAAACGATTACTCTCAAATTAAAAGAGAAGAAATGGAAATCAAGTCGGAAGACTTGCATCATTCGATTGATATCAAAGAAGAAACTTCAATTCTCGAAAGCCAACCGGAGAAGAAATGCCAACCGTTAGGTGGCGAAAAACCGTTCAGGTGTGAAATTTGTAACTTTGGAAGCGCACGTAAGGAAAATTTAAAGGTTCATATAAGAACCCATACTGGGGAGAAGCCGTTTCCATGTGAAATTTGTGATTACAAATGTGCACGTAGAGAAAGTTTAGATATGCACGTAAAATTTCATCACACCGGTGAGAAGCCTTTCCGATGTGAAATTTGTGATACTAAATTTGTACATAAAGGAAGATTGACGAGGCATTTAAAAACCCATACTGGAACGAAACCGTTTACGTGTGAAATTTGTGGCTATAAATGCGCACAGAGGGAAGTTTAGAAAAGCATTTAAGAATTCATACCGGAAATAAGCCATTTGTATGCGAAATTTGTTCCTATAAATGTGCCCAAAGGGGGAGCTTAACAATTCATTTAAAAACTCACACTGGCGAGAAACCATTTACGTGTGATATTTGCGGCTATAAATCTGCCCAGAAAGGAAGTTTGAAAAGCATTTAAGAATACATACGGGCGATAAACCCTTTTTGTGTAAAATTTGTGACTATAAGTGTACAGAAAAGGGAAGCTTAACGAAGCATTTAAGAACTCATACTGGCGAGAAACCGTTTTCATGTCATATTTGTGATTTTAGATTTGCAGATAAAAGAAATTTAAATCGACATTTAACAATTCATACGGACGAGAAAACGTTTAAGTGTGAAATGTGTGACTTTCAATGTGCACAAAAGGGTGGTTTAAAAATTCATTTAAAAACTCACACTATAAAAAGTCAGTGTAAGTTTACAGGGATTATATTGTAATTTTACATGGTATATTTATGCATTTTTATAAATAGGGTTGATCTGTGTAATATTATATTTTCTATATAAAATTAATTAATATGTAAAGTAAATCTTCGTTACTAATTTGAAAACACACATTCCATGTAAATTTACACGACATGGTTATGTAAATTTACAGAATTTTAGTTTAAATTCACATATTTATCATCACGTAATTCACAGTCCAAACAGTCGAAATTAGAAAGCTGAAATTTTGGGTTAATTTAGAATGACCGTTAAATAAGCGGAGAAAATTCCAAAAAGTTAAAAAAAGGGCCCCCTACCAGAGGTTCCATTTTTGACTTTCTTATTTACCGGTCGATTTTCGATTTTTGGGTTTCATTTTGTTCTCTTCATCTTTTTCTTTGCATTTGTTGAAAAAAAACAGGGTCGTCGTTAACTTTTCAGGGTTTTTTCTTCTAAATAAAATGAATTACTTGAACATTTTTATCTTCTTTTAAATATTAATTTGATTCAAATTAAAGGAATTAAATTGAATTACTGTCAATTAAATTTTTAATAACATTAAATCTAATTTAAAAAAAAACAACTTACAAGGTTGCGAATAGAGTTTTTAGCGGTCTATCTTTTTTTCAAAATAGGCAATGAAGGCAAATGTTTCAAGATTTTCAATTGAAATTTGATTTTTTTAGGTCAAACGAAAAAAAAAATGTTATGGAACATTTCAGCTTCATTCAAAGCTGGCATTAAATTATCAAGTTTCATTAAATTCGGATTAAAGTTAAGTAAGGTGAATATGCGTGAAAATAGATTTTTAAATTTGTTTCGGGTATTACGACCTTGCCATTGGAAATACGACAAAATGAAATAATACTAATTTTATGAAGCGTCCAGAAATGCCTTCGTAGCTGTTTGAAAATTTAAAAGAAGGTGATAAATAAAAACTCGAGAAGAATTTTTGAAAGATCCTCTTAGATACTGCTCTACGACGGATACTTAATGAAATTTTATCATCTAACCTAGGTTCCGAATAGAGTTTTTAGTGGTCTATCTTTTGAATTCTTCAGTTTTTTTAAAAGCGTCAACTAAAATCAAAATTACGATTTTAATTGAAATTCGATGTGTCTTTTACGTCGAAAGGCTAACAGAGACAATTTTTTGAGGAATAAAATAGTTCTTCGATAAATATTCTGCTTTCGATTAGCCACTTTAATTAGTATAGAGAAAAAAATTTAAATTTTCAACCTTTGAAGAAATGTAATCTCAATTTAACATTTTTAGATAAACCAATCTCTTGTGGTAATTAAAACGGTAAAAAAAATCTATTTAAATGCAACAATTGAGGCTGGAAGCTGTTCGGAAGCTGAAAGGCAACAACGAAGCAGTAGGCGGACTGCTTCGCAGCTTTTTATTTTTAAAATGTAATCTCAATTTAAGATTTTTAGATAAACCAATCTCCTGTGGTAATTAAAACGGTAAAAACCTATTTAAATGCAACAATTAAGGCTGGAAGCTATATATTAGTAATAATAATATTACTGTTTGACTTTAAACTAATAACAAAACTTTTCCACTACTTTGAGGTTATGTTGCAAAGAATGAGCGGATCTACGGAAAAAAGATGTTGCTGTTATAATCAAAGTGATATTGGCGAAACTTACCTTGCTTGTCGACAATTCTACCAAGTTATTTTCACGATAAATTATACACTTCGACCACAGTATGTTTAATGCAAAATGAACATTTATTTCTAAAATTTGCTTTTACCATCATGGATTTTAAAGAACTTGTTGATTTGGACGCTGATAATATTCTAACCTTAAAGAAAATACTAAAATCTCCCGCCGGGTGAAATTGCCGGAACTTGAACCACTTCCTAAATGCTGCGTTTACCGCAACTATAGCCACTTCTAGGCAAATTACAAAATGGGCGATTGTCAAGAAATGATTTTCAAGTTGTTGCAGTGCTGTTTTTTCACCCAGTTTCACACAAATCGATTAATTGAACAGCATTGAGTTACCAGAGACCGACGCCTGTCAAACCAAGCTGTCAATATTAGAGGAAGCAAATTTGGTGTTTGCACCAGCATTTTCACCCCAACTGGGCCATAACAAAATTACTGGCGTGTAAACAAGACAGAAACTTGGATTCTCTGCTGCCTAACCCAAATTGGTTTTGTAAGGTAAGAAAAACGATTGTGTTGAACTACGATGTATTATAACAGATCCGTAGGTACCGATAGCATGTTTTCCGATCTCTCTTATATTAGCCACGATGATTTGCTATAAATTATTTTAAATTTGTTGTTTTTTAAATATTACAAATTATCTATAAACTACTCGATAACATTTCATGGTGGGTGTTCCGTACGTTTCTATCGTTCACCAGATTTGAGTATTACGATTATCTGTGCAGCTTTCCATTGCATAGGTTAGGTATTTAAACGAAGAATTGCGTTGAAGGTAATACATTTTACACCTCCATCGGGTAACTCTTTAGTAATATTCTACCAGTGATACGTTCATACCCCGGTGCCTTTTTTGATTTAAAATAGTTGCGAAAGCGATGATAGCTTGTGTCTGCTTAAAATTTTAGTACCAAGCATCATCAAAACTGTGATCTGATGTCCAGGCATGGGTTTGTTTGAAGGTATTTTTGGACCACGCCCTTTATGATGCAAAAATTAGTTTATTTTTTTCTGTCGGCCAATATGTTGGATGCCCGATGGTAGATAATTTAAATTTTAACAGTGCCCTACCACGAGGATTTGCAGTTCTAGAACTCCATTGTTGATGTTTTTCTTCCATAACCTCGAAAGTGCCCCAAGACGGACTTCTGACCTTCACTACCACTCGATTCACAACAACTACAATATTCGTAGCTGCTACAGTAGTTACGAACGGCATCATATGTAAATTAAAAAAATGTTTGCAGGTAAACCTTGATAAGAATAAAAATCGCTAAAGTGTAGCGCATCAGAGCCAACAAAGATGTTTATCTACCTGACGATGAATAATAAAGTGCGACTACAAAAGAAAATTTATCTCGGCTTCGGTCAAGTTTGGTACATTTTGGATTTTGTATCTGATATTGTTACCGTTAGGTCTGCGGCTGATGATAATGTTTTATTCTTTGAATATTTTTGCTACTTGTTTGCTACGTGGGCTTTGGTACGTAATACACCGATACTTCTTATCAACTTCTCCGCACTATTATCAGGGTAACCATTAGCCCTTACTATTTTTACATTGTTTCGATTTCTGACTTTAGAGGAAGTTTGAATGCTCGGTCTTTGTGGAATCTAAATGATGGGAAGCTGCTTTGAATACACAAATAAGAATAGGAAAAAATGGCAGATCTCTCGTGCACCTGGCAATAGATCGAACTTCCAACAGGGCAGTTCTAAATGGATTGCCAGCAACTGAGACAACTGACTACTCGCTGTAGAAAGCACCAAAAACAATTGAACATCGAACAATTCCACCTATCAAAGCCCTCGCCCCACAAATGGGCAAGAAGCAACGAAGAAAAGGCAAACACATTTTCCACTCGCTTAGCTGAAGTTTTTAACTCTTTCAAACAGAAGTTACCCACGAAGTAGCTTCAATCAACGACTTTCTCAATGCTACTTTCTAATTAGAAGTGCCAATTGCGAAAATCAAAAAGACCGAACGAAGTTTTGACATACTGCGAGAAAGAACTAAATGTCAAAAAATTCCCAGGAGCTGAAATCCTAAAAAAATTGCCAGACAATGGTATCAGACTTGTTACCATGATTTACAATTCAATCCTGAGATTGGGATATTTTCCGTTGCAAGGGAAGGTTGCCCAAATTATTTTGGGAAACCTCCAACAGAAACCGGTTTATACAGAATCCCATCAGTTGTTCCCCAGGGCAGTGCGCTCTCTACCTAATATACACAGCCGACCTACCAACAACCAGAGATAGTTGTGGCGACTTCTGCAGATGATACCGTAATCTTGGCGGTTCATCCCAATTCATCCACTGCGTTTGCACTTATAAGTTCCAATCCATCTTGCCAAGTTCGGAAATTACTTTTTATCATCCGGTCTGAAAAAGATTGTTAGTTTTGTACCATAAGCTGGAAACTCATTTAAGAAATCTTCCATTTGAAGTCTCCCTGTAATTGCTGTAAAAAAACTTCTTCTTTGTTAGCCTTTTCCGCCCATTTTTGGGCTTAGGCCTCTTTCTTCAAGGTTTAAGCATTAAGATCCCACGCTACTTAGTCCGGGTTGGGGAATGTGCCTGTAACCCTTTTTGTTTGTGCTGCCAGCCTGCCGGCTTTACGTGTCCTCCGAAGCACGAGAGACGGTCATAGACAGAAAGAGAGTCGGAAAGAAAATTTTCCTTTCTAGACTCCTCCCGGGATCAAACCGGGTGTCTTTACATCAGTAGTTGATCGCTCTAACTACCAGGCCAAGACCATCTCTGAAAATAACATGCGCATTAAAAAGAATCCAACAAATAGTTCACCCGATATTATATCACAGTACCATGAATTTGATTACGTTTGCATATTATGCATTACCTACTTAGTTGATAATCGTCTAACGTAACGTACTTCTTGACCGTTACGACAAAATTAATTTAAAGGTAAATTTATTATCTTTTCTATTTTGACATAATTTTTTATGCATTTTTTTTTAGCAGTAATCCCTGAAAAGGAATAATCAGGCTAAAAATAAAGTCTGACGGAGAATTGATTAAAGAAAAGGATGAACGGTTTTATAACATGCCGAAACATTCAGAATCATCTAGTTCATCGTATTACATTGGAAACCCAAAAGCAATGGTTGGTTAATAGGCTTTTTCCGACGACACGCACTTCAGAACCTGAAAATAAAGAATGAGGCAGCATCGACTGATGAACGGTTGCTAAGAATTATTCTAACGAGTTGGCAAGAATTGCCTCTCACGCACTTAGACCACCTAATTGTTCCACCCCGACGGTGCTGGGTGTGATCGACAGCCGTTAGGCGGCACCTGAACTCGCCATCCGGTCCTCGCTGCTAACAACGGCAGGCGTTACGAACAAAGAACTTTCTATCCCGGGATCGCACTAAACTAATGCTGTGTATTAAACTGCAGCATGTTGATGTTCACCGAAAGGTTGAGCCAAAAGCCCCATTTACACCCCACCAAAATGCAGGTACTGCCGCAGCTGCTGGGTAGCCACAGGACCAGGCCACCCAACAAAGCCAGGCGTTGCGCAGCCGATGGGGTGGGTTTTACCCTGTTTGACATACCAAAGCAGTGGGATCGCCGGCTTTATTTGCTCTCCGAAGCACGGGGGCCGTCATAGATAGAAAGATAGTCGGAAAGAAAACTTTCTTATGTAATCTCTTTCAGGGCTCGAACCGAGTGCTTTAACATTAGTAGTCGACCGCTATAACTACCATTGGCCTCTCTTACTGGCCGCCTCGATCCAGATGAAGTATTTAATACTGACGAAACTGGGTTGTTTTGGATGAAGATGCCCAGCCAAACGGTCATCGCCAAGTCGGAGAAAATTGCAAATGGCTTTAAAACTACCAAAGATCGAGTAACTAATTGATATTATAGTATATTTTGTAACGGAAGAACTTGATTCTATAACTGAAAGTAACATGTATGCCGGAACAAATTGGAAAGCCATTTTCTGGCAATCGATTTTTTATGAAAGTGATATTGACGAAATGATTCAGAACGAAACCTGTAAGTGACATTGATATTATAAATTATGTAACGGAAGAACCTCATTCTATAACTGAAAGTAACATGTATGCCGGAACAAATTGGAAAGCCATTTTCTGGCAATCGACTTTTGATGAAAGTGATATTGACGAAATGATTCAGGACGAACCCGTAAGTGACATTGATATTATAAATTATGTAACGGAAGAACCTGATTCTATGACTGAAAGTAACATGTATGCCGGAACAAATTGGAAAGCCATTTTCTGGCAATCGACTTTTGATGAAAGTGATATTGACGAAATGATTCAGGACGAACCCGTAAGTGACATTGATATTATAAATTATGTAACGGAAGAACCTGATTCTATGACTGAAAGTAACATGTATGCAGAACAAATTGTAAAGCCATTTTCTGGCAATCGACTTTTGATGAAAGTGATATTGACGAAATGATTCAGGACGAACTCGTAAGTGACATTGATATTATAAATTATGTAACGGAAGAACTTGATTCTATAACTGAAAGTAACATGTATGCCGGAACAAATTGGAAAGCCATTTTCTGGCAATCGATTTTTGATGAAAGTGATATTGACGAAATAATTCAGGACGAAACCCGTAAGTGACATTGATATTATAAATTATGTAACGGAAGAACCTGATTCTATGACTGAAAGTAACATGTATGCCGGAACAAATTGGAAAGCCATTTTCTGGCAATCGACAGTTGATGAAAGTGATATTGACGAAATGATTCAGGACGAACCCGTAAGTGACATTGATATTATAAATTATGTAACGGAAGAACTAGATTCTATGACTGAAAGTAACATGTATGCCGGAACAAATTGGAAAGCCATTTTCTGGCAATCGACAGTTGATGAAAGTGATATTGACGAAATGATTCAGGACGAACCTGTAAGTGACATTGATATTATAAATTATGTAACGGAAGAACCTGATTCTATGACTGAAAGTGACATGTATGCCGGAACAAATTGGAAAGCCATTTTCTGGCAATCGACTTTTGATGAAAGTGATATTGACGGAATGATTCAGGACGAAACCTGTAAATGACATTGATATTATAAAGTATGTAACGGAAGAACGTGATTCTATAACTGAAAGTAACATGTATGCCGGAACAAATTGGAAAGCCATTTTCCGGCAATCGATATCAATTCTGAAAGGACTTGAAAATTGCAGAATAAGTTTTGATCTTGTATGTTTCTTTACCGGGACGTATACAAGCAGATAATCAAAGTTGCATCTTCAAGTGACGAAAGCGATTTTGATAAACAAAATCCTCGTACTTGACTACGATGCTCATTTTGGAATCTATATGAGCTAATAAAACATTTAAAAATGTTCTGCTGTGTAAATTATATTTTTCTTGTTTGCAAATTTTGTTTCTATGAATATATTTTATTTTTTTGAATTTTATGAAAACAACATAATTGTCAAAATAACATGCAAATAAAAAGAATCTAACAGATGATCCACCCGATATTACATCAGCACATTACCACGTATTTTATTATGCGTACATCATTATTACGCTGCGTTTACATTAGTCAGCTTTCTTGCGGGAATCGAATTATAATTTTAATACTTTAACGTTCCAAACAATTAGCAGTCGATACATTCAATTGATATGAACGACCTGACTAATGTAAACGCAGCATTAAGACAAAATTAATTTTAATGTGAATTAAACGTAAATTTATTGTGATTTGTACCAGATCGATTTGCCAAGAAACGGTTTGTCGCTTGCTTTTTAAACGTGAGCTTTGACTCGGCAAACTTGAAAGATTCTTTGAACTTTGTCCTATCTCCGTAAAGCGTGAAATTTTTGTTAAATATGCAAACGGCTTTCGATAATTTGCGATTATGCTTAGGAGACATGTTTTGTGTATCTGCAAGGTTTTGTTGTCTCGTAATACATCATTATTTCTTTCTAAATGTAATTTGTTACAGATATGGCTGAAAGTTTACCTCCAGAAGAGTTACCAATTGTCGATCGAGTTTCGAAGACTTCGTACAATGCAAACGGCAATTATGAAATTAAACTGGAAGTGCTGGAAGACGTGAAATTTAATTTGGAAGATTTGCATCATGCGATTGACATTAAAGAAGAAAGCAATAGTGAACAATTATTAACACGGAAGAAACCTGCAAGAAAATTCACCAATTCAAATTTGTTTGAATGTGCAATTTGTGGATTGGTCAATACAGATAAAAGTAATTTAAAAGGCATTTAACAACTCACACTGGCGCGAGACCGTTTGCTTGCCCATTTTGTAATCACAAAAGTTCACGAAAATCACATTTAGATCTGCATTTAAAAACTCACACTGGTGAGAAGCCATTTGCTTGTAAAATTTGTGACTATAAATGTGCCGAAAACAAGGTTTAAAACGGCATTTAAAAAGCCACACCGGCGATAAGCCTTTTGGTTGCCAAATTTGTGACTATAAATGTGTACATAAATCAAGTTTAAACGCACATTTAAAAATTCACACCGGCGAGAAACGGTTTGCCTGCCAAATTTGTGACTATAAATGTTTGCATAAATCAAGTTTAAACGTGCATTTAAAAACTCATACCGGCGAAAAACCGTATGCTTGCCAAATTTGCGATTATAAAAGTTCTGATAGATCACGTTTAAAACGGCATTTTAAAACCCACACCGGCGATTCATCCTTATCTTGCGTAATTTGCGCCTATAAATCAGATTTGGCCCATTTGAAAACTCACAGCGACTCGAAACCGTTTTTTTGCCAAATTTGTGATTATAAATGTTTGCATAAAACTGATTTAGAGTATTTAAAAATCACACCGGTGATAAACCGTTTGTTTGCCAAATTTGCGATTATAGATGTTCACAAAAATCAACTTTAAATGCCCATTTAAAAATTCACACCGAGGAGAAACCGAGTGCTTGTGAAATTTGTGAATATAAATGTATACGGCAATCAGATTTAAAAATGCATTTAAGAACTCACACTGGCGAGAAACCGTTTGCCTGCCAAATTTGCGACTATAAATGTATGCGTAAACAATATTTAAAAAGGCATTTAAGAACCCACACCGCCGTGAAACCGTTTATTTGCCAAATTTGTGACTACAAATCTATACATAAATCAGATTTAAAAAAGCATATGATAATTCACACCAGTGAAAAACCATTTGCTTGCCAAATTTGCGACTATAAATGTGTTCGGCGATCAGATTTAGATAGGCATTTAAAAACCCATACTGGTGAAAAACCGTTTGCTTGCGAAATATGTGACTATACATGTTCAGTTAAATCCAGCTTAAAATTGCATTTAGGGATTCACACCGGGGAGAAACCGTTTGATTGCCCAATTTGTGATTATAAATGTTTGCATAAATCAAGTTTAAACGCACATTTAAAAACTCACACCGGCAAGAAACCCTTTGCTTGCCAAATTTGTGACTATAAATGTATTTGTAAAACTTATTTAAAAAGACATTTAAAAATCCACACCGGCGTGAAGCCATTTGCTTGTCCAATTTGTGACTATAAATGTATACAAAAATCCAATCTAAAATACCATTTAAAAACTCACACCGGCAAGAAATCCACAAAATGCGAAAAGAAACCCAAAAATATAATTAGTTTTGAATTTTTAAATTGTGGAACTATAGCTGATTTTAACAAATAAAACTAATTAAATAGATGTATGGGTGCATACAAAGCTCCTTCAATTTATGCAATACAATGGGAGTATAATGTAATCCCTCAAACTACCGTTTTATTTTAATAATTAAAATCTCGATTAAATTGATCCGTGGTTTTGGGTCAGAACTCCCCCTATACCGCTACTTAAGTAGTATTCATGGCGAGATTACTTTTTATTCTTTGCCTTTTTCGTTTGTAATAGTAATTTATTTTTAAAATTTTAAATTTTGTTAATTTCAAATTTGTTTTTAATAAATTTGACTGTGATCGTTGTTTATTGATTTCCGGTAGCCTTTGTTTTTGTCCGGTAGATGTAGTTTTGAGTCCCATTGACCTTTTATTTATCATATTGTCGTTGATTTGCTTTTCCTAATTTTTCCAGTACAATCTTTGTTTTTTCATTTCCATTAGTTTTGCGCACTTCGCATTATCCACATATTTGGATTATTTTAGCCGACCTTCAAATATCACCGACACTGGGGCCCCTCATTTTCATTTAAAATTCTTATTTTAATTTAGTCGTTAGCCATCCGAAAAGTGAAAATATTTTTTAAAATTTTGTTGACAACATCAGTTGTCCCCCCCCCCCTCAAAACCACTTCCATTAAGAAATTATTAACAAGCAAGATACCCGTAACCGATGAGAAGAAGAATTCAATTTGAATCGCAAAAATGTCGGATATTCCATCGAGGTCACCAATACTTGGTGATCTGCAGAAAATTATTTCCTCGATTTGAATTCCGTTCCCAAAGCGATTAGTTTCTGATCCGGTGACTTGTACTTGTAGATATACCAATACATCACCCCCCTCCCATGCAAGCATAAAATTGAAGTCGATCATTCGAGCCGGCCAAATTTTTTATATTGAAAAATTGTCGGTACGATTTGAAATTCCAAAATTTCTCCAAAGCAATTCCTTAGTTTTGCGGAGTTCCAAAATTTTAGAATTTTAGAATTCAAATATATGATTGGAATTTTCATTTAAATTTTGTTAATTAGTCTTAGCCATCCGACAATATATGAAAATATTTCTTTCCAAAATTTGTTCCAACATCGGTTGTTCAAAACACTCCATTAAGAATATTATTTAGACACAAGATACCCGAACTCGATGACGTTCAATTTTTCTTTATCATATGTAATATGAGTAAATATTGTTTGTCTGCAGAAAAATTTGATTTGATTTTCAAGGATTAGTTTTGATCCGGTGACTACTTGAGTAACCAATAAGACCATTATCAATAAATTGTCTGTTGGGAATTGTTGTTGTGGGCAAATATTTGAATCAACCAGCAATCTATAAATTTTCAGACAAAATTTTGAGATTTTGATCCTATATTGTTGAATATTAAAATTTTGTAAAATTGATGTCACAAGGCAAATATATTGAAAAATTTTATTTTCAAATTTTATGAATTCAAATTCAGTTTGATTCAAATTTCAAAAATTGAAATTTCAAATTACTAAATTTGATTTACATACTGTATTGAGAAAGTATATGATAAATTTTGAGTTAAAATTGTTTTATGAATAACTATTGTTATTAAATAAAATTTAAGTTTGTTGTATTGTAATATTGTCTGTTATTGTAATATTTGTGAAAACTAAAAATTTTCAAACAAAATTTGATTTTTATCTTATATGGATTAGAACTTATTTAATTTTGGTAAAATTGATTCATCGGAACTATTTTTTAATTTTTTTTAAATCTTATTATTTAATATTATTTTTAATTAATATTTCAAAATTAATAGAATTTCTAAAACAAAATTTAGGATTTTATATTTTAATCGAATTTTAGAACTATTAAATTTTAGTTAAAATTGTTTTATGAAAACTATTTTTTTATTTTTTAAATTTTATTATTTAATATTACGTCTTTATTTAATATTTGAAAACTAAAAATTTTCAAAACAAATTTGAATTTGTATCTTTATGCTGGATTAAGCTATTAAATTTTGGATAAAATTGGTTCATGGAAGCAATTTTTTAAATCTTTTATTTATTATTAGCTTTTATTAAATATTTCAAAACTAATGAGAATTTCAAAACTAAAGTTGGTATTTTGTAATCTTTATATTTATGATTTAGAGCTGATTAGATTTTGATGTCACATTGGATTAATGGAATTAATATTTAATTGTCTTATTATTATTAAAAATTATTTTTGTAATATTTAATAAAAGTATTTGACTTAAATTCAGGAGCTCTCAGATATTAGCGTCCGCTCCAAGTTAAAAGAATTCCAAACTTTACTTTAAAAATTCATCAAATTAACCAAACTTATTTTAGAAAACTTTGGAATTTTTAGGAAATTCTGGGATTTTATTTTGGAGTTTTCTAGAAATATTTGGAATCCTCATGTACATTTTTGGAATTTCTTGGAAATCTCAGATATTACTCTTTGTGGTTTATTGGAAATATTTGGAGTTTTCCGATAGCCTTTGAAATTTCGAATCTCGAGGTACACAAATTTTTCATTTACTCCTTGCGGTTTTGCGGATATTACATTCATTAAAAATTCTTGACACTTTTAAAATCTTCGGAATTCATTGAAAATCTCTAGAGTTTGTTGTAAGTGTTTGGAGTGTCCCGACAGCCTTGGGAATTCTAAATTTCGTTATACAAAAATTCCTTGCAGTTTTGCGGAATTCTTAGAATTAATCAAAATTTATTTTGAAAACATTCGGAAGTTGTTGGGAATTTCTTGAAAATCTTACATTATTTTTGAAGTTTCTTGGAAATATTTACAATTTCGTGTAAACAAATGTACTCTTTGCAGGATGTTAATTCTTCAAAGAGTTTTGGAATTATCAAAACTTATTTTGGGAATCTTCAGAATTTTTTAGGAAGTTCTTGCAATCATTTAAAATTTTTGTACTTTGGAATTTCTAGGAAATATTTAGAGTTCCAGGGAAAGCTTTGGAATTCGAAGCTTATGTACAAATTTTTAAATATTTACCCTAATGTAATATTACGTACTTTAAAGTCTTGGTATTATCTAAAATTATTTTGCAATTCTTCAGAATTCCGTAGGAATTTCATTTAATTCTTTGGTGTTTCTTAGAAATTTTGGAATTTCATGCAATTCTTTACACTTTCTTAAATGTTTTGTAGATTTTGGAGATCCTTGGATAACATTAGCAGCAATAGACAAAGTAGAAATATTTCAAATTTTATTTTTTGAATACAAAGAAGCTTAGAAAGTTTAGATAGTCTTTGGAGTTTCTTGGAATTATTTTAGAAATTGCCAACCTGTGGAATTTTTACATTTTGTATTTACTTGTAGTGGCTTTACGGATATTATATTCCTTAAAAATCTTGAAATTATTTACCATAATATTACTTTAAAATTTTCGAAATTCATTGGAAATCTTGGGAATTCATTGTAAATATTTGGAGTTTCCTAAAGCCTCGAATTCTGAATTTCGTCCATAGAAAATTTACATTTACCTTGCGTTTTTATGGTAAAATATATTTTTAAATTCTTGGAATTATCTAGATTTATTTTGAAAATCTTTGGAATTCTATGAAATTCTTAGATATTTTTGGAGTTTCTTAGAAACATTTAAATTCTAAAACCTTTGAAGTACGAATTTTCTGTACTCAATTTTTTAAAAATACTCGTATTTACCATTTGCGGATTTTACAATTATATATTCCATATATTTCAAGAAAATCCAAAGAATATCTAAGGAACTTTAAGAAATTCTAACGGAATTTTGAAGATTTTAAAATAATTTTAATATTTACAAAACGTTACAAGACGACAACTATTTTCAAGAAACTCCAAACAATACACCTTACGTTTTTTCAAAAACCTCAAAATTTTACTGCTCCTTTTATTACTTAAATCGACGCGCTGGAACGTGTAGTGTTTAAAAATGCTCTTGGGACTGGCGCAAACGTCGGAAAGTCGCCCAAAGCGCGCCTTATAGTCTTTTGGGAGTGAAATGAAGCAGTTTCACTTTAAAGCCTGTAATAAGTAAAATAGCCTTTATTTGTGAATTTTTCTACGTGATTGCACTTATAACATCGAACTACGTTAGCAGCAATAGAAAAAGTAGGTATCTTTCAACTTTTATTTTTGACTACAAAAGGACAAAATTTCAAAGGGTTAACCTTACGTTTTTCAAAAACCTCAAAATTTTACTGCTCCTTTTATTACTTAAATCGACGCGCTGGAACGTGTAGTGTTTAAAAATGCTCTTGGGACTGGCGCAAACGTCGGAAAGTCGCCCAAAGCGCGCCTTATAGTTTTTTGGGAGTGAAACGAAGCAGTTTCACTTTAAAGCCTTGTAATAAGTAAAATAGCCTTTATTTGTGAATTTTTCTACGTGATTGCACTTATACCATCGAACTACGTTAGCAGCAATAGAAAAAGTAGGTATCTTTCAACTTTTATTTTTGACTACAAAAAGGACAAAATTTCAAAGGGTTAACCTTACGTTTTTTCAAAAACCTCAAAATTTTACTGCCCCTTTTTATTACTAAAATCGACGCGCCGGAACGTGTAGTGTTTAAAAATGCTCTTGGGACTGGCGCAAACGTCGGAAAGTCGCCCAAAGCGCGCCTTATAGTCTTTTGGGAGTGAAATGAAGCAGTTTCACTTTAAAGCCTTGTAATAAGTAAAATAGCCTTTATTTGTGAATTTTTCTACGTGATTGCACTTAAAACCATCGAACTACGTTAGCAGCAATAGAAAAAGTAGGTATCTTTCAACTTTTATTTTTGACTACAAAAGGACAAAAATTTCAAAGGGTTAACCTTACGTTTTTTCAAAAACCTCAAAATTTTACTGCTCCTTTTATTACTTAAATCGACGCGCTGGAACGTGTAGTGTTTAAAAATGCTCTTGGGACTGGCGCAAACGTCGGAAAGTCGCCCAAAGCGCGCCTTATAGTCTTTTGGGAGTGAAATGAAGCAGTTTCACTTTAAAGCCTTGTAATAAGTAAAATAGCCTTTATTTGTGAATTTTTCTACGTGATTGCACTTATACCATCGAACTACGTTAGCAGCAATAGAAAAAGTAGGTATCTTTCAACTTTTAT
Source organism: Lycocerus yunnanus (assembly GCA_036346125.1). Lineage (NCBI taxonomy): Eukaryota > Metazoa > Arthropoda > Insecta > Coleoptera > Cantharidae > Lycocerus > Lycocerus yunnanus. Next base: position 319,855 of record JARFIX010000072.1, on the reverse strand, counting down.
TTTTGACTACAAAAGGACAAAAATTTCAAAGGGTTAACCTTACGTTTTTTCAAAAACCTCAAAATTTTACTGCTCCTTTTATTACTTAAATCGACGCGCTGGAACGTGTAGTGTTCAAAAATGCTCTTGGGACTGGCGCAAACGTCGGAAAGTCGCCCAAAGCGCGCCTTATAGTCTTTTGGGAGTGAAATGAAGCAGTTTCACTTTAAAGCCTTATAATAAGTAAAATAGCCTTTATTTGTGAATTCTTTCTACGTGATTGCACTTATACCATCGAACTACGTTAGCAGCAATAAAAAAAGTAGGTATCTTTCAACTTTTATTTTTGACTACAAAAAGGACAAAATTTCAAAGGGTTAACCTTACGTTTTTTCAAAAACCTCAAAATTTTACTGCTCCTTTTATTACTTAAATCGACGCGCTGGAACGTGTAGTGTTCAAAAATGCTCTTGGGACTGGCGCAAACGTCGGAAAGTCGCCCAAAGCGCGCCTTATAGTCTTTGGGAGTGAAATGAAGCAGTTTCACTTTAAAGCCTTATAATAAGTAAAATAGCCTTTATTTGTGAATTCTTTCTACGTGATTGCACTTATACCATCGAACTACGTTAGCAGCAATAGAAAAAGTAGGTATCTTTCAACTTTTATTTTTGACTACAAAAAGGACAAAATTTCAAAGGGTTAACCTTACGTTTTTTCAAAAACCTCAAAATTTTACTGCCCTTTTATTACTTAAATCGACGCGCTGGAACGTGTAGTGTTCAAAAATGCTCTTGGGACTGGCGCAAACGTCGGAAAGTCGCCCAAAGCGCGCCTTATAGTCTTTGGGAGTGAAATGAAGCAGTTTCACTTTAAAGCCTTATAATAAGTAAAATAGCCTTTATTTGTGAATTCTTTCTACGTGATTGCACTTATACCATCGAACTACGTTAGCAGCAATAGAAAAAGTAGGTATCTTTCAACTTTTATTTTTGACTACAAAAAGGACAAAATTTCAAAGGTTAACCTTACGTTTTTTCAAAACCTCAAAATTTTACTGCCCTTTTTATTACTTAAATCGACGCGCTGGAACGTGTAGTGTTCAAAAATGCTCTTGGGACTGGCGCAAACGTCGGAAAGTCGCCCAAAGCGCGCCTTATAGTCTTTGGGAGTGAAATGAAGCAGTTTCACTTTAAAGCCTTATAATAAGTAAAATAGCCTTTATTTGTGAATTCTTTCTACGTGATTGCACTTATACCATCGAACTACGTTAGCAGCAATAGAAAAAGTAGGTATCTTTCAACTTTTATTTTTGACTACAAAAAGGACAAAATTTCAAAGGGTTAACCTTACGTTTTTTCAAAAACCTCAAAATTTTACTGCCCTTTTATTACTTAAATCGACGCGCTGGAACGTGTAGTGTTTAAAAATGCTCTTGGGACTGGCGCAAACGTCGGAAAGTCGCCCAAAGCGCGCCTTATAGTCTTTTGGGAGTGAAATGAAGCAGTTTCACTTTAAAGCCTTGTAATAAGTAAAATAGCCTTTATTTGTGAATTTTTTCTACGTGATTGCACTTATAACATCGAACTACGTTAGCAGCAATAGAAAAAGTAGGTATCTTTCAACTTTTATTTTTGACTACAAAAGGACAAAAATTTCAAAGGGGTTAACCTTACGTTTTTTCCAAAAAACCTCAAAATTTTACTGCTCCTTTTTATTACTTAAATCGACGCGCTGGAACGTGTAGTGTTTAAAAAATGCTCTTGGGACTGGCGCAAACGTCGGAAAGTCGCCCAAAGCGCGCCTTATAGTCTTTTGGGAGTGAAATGAAGCAGTTTCACTTTAAAGCCTTGTAATAAGTAAAATAGCCTTTATTTGTGAATTTTTTCTACGTGATTGCACTTATAACATCGAACTACGTTAGCAGCAATAGAAAAAGTAGGTATCTTTCAACTTTTATTTTTGACTACAAAAGGACAAAAATTTCAAAGGGGTTAACCTTACGTTTTTTCCAAAAAACCTCAAAATTTTACTGCTCCTTTTTATTACTTAAATCGACGCGCTGGAACGTGTAGTGTTTAAAAAATGCTCTTGGGACTGGCGCAAACGTCGGAAAGTCGCCCAAAGCGCGCCTTATAGTCTTTTGGGAGTGAAATGAAGCAGTTTCACTTTAAAGCCTTGTAATAAGTAAAATAGCCTTTATTTGTGAATTTTTTCTACGTGATTGCACTTATAACATCGAACTACGTTAGCAGCAATAGAAAAAGTAGGTATCTTTCAACTTTTATTTTTGACTACAAAAAAGGACAAAAATTTCAAAGGGGTTAACCTTACGTTTTTTCCAAAAAACCTCAAAATTTTACTGCTCCTTTTTATTACTTAAATCGACGCGCTGGAACGTGTAGTGTTTAAAAAATGCTCTTGGGACTGGCGCAAACGTCGGAAAGTCGCCCAAAGCGCGCCTTATAGTCTTTTGGGAGTGAAATGAAGCAGTTTCACTTTAAAGCCTTGTAATAAGTAAAATAGCCTTTATTTGTGAATTTTTTCTACGTGATTGCACTTATAACATCGAACTACGTTAGCAGCAATAGAAAAAGTAGGTATCTTTCAACTTTTATTTTTGACTACAAAAAAGGACAAAAATTTCAAAGGGGTTAACCTTACGTTTTTTCCAAAAAACCTCAAAATTTTACTGCCCCTTTTTATTACTAAAATCGACGCGCCGGAACGTGTAGTGTTCAAAAAATGCTCTTGGGACTGGCGCAAACGTCGGAAAGTCGCCCAAAGCGAGCCTTATAGTCTTTTGGGAGTGAAATGAAGCAGTTTCACTTTAAAGCCTTGTAATAAGTAAAATAGCCTTTATTTGTGAATTCTTTCTACGTGATTGCACTTATACCATCGAACTACGTTAGCAGCAATAGAAAAGTAGGTATCTTTCAACTTTTATTTTTGACTACAAAAAGGACAAAATTTCAAAGGGTTAACCTTACGTTTTTTCAAAAACCTCAAAATTTTACTGCCCTTTTATTACTTAAATCGACGCGCTGGAACGTGTAGTGTTCAAAAATGCTCTTGGGACTGGCGCAAACGTCGGAAAGTCGCCCAAAGCGCGCCTTATAGTCTTTTGGGAGTGAAATGAAGCAGTTTCACTTTAAAGCCTTATAATAAGTAAAATAGCCTTTATTTGTGAATTCTTTCTACGTGATTGCACTTATACCATCGAACTACGTTAGCAGCAATAGAAAAGTAGGTATCTTTCAACTTTTATTTTTGACTACAAAAGGACAAAAATTTCAAAGGGTTAACCTTACGTTTTTTCAAAAACCTCAAAATTTTACTGCCCTTTTATTACTTAAATCGACGCGCTGGAACGTGTAGTGTTCAAAAATGCTCTTGGGACTGGCGCAAACGTCGGAAAGTCGCCCAAAGCGCGCCTTATAGTCTTTTGGGAGTGAAATGAAGCAGTTTCACTTTAAAGCCTTATAATAAGTAAAATAGCCTTTATTTGTGAATTCTTTCTACGTGATTGCACTTATACCATCGAACTACGTTAGCAGCAATAGAAAAAGTAGGTATCTTTCAACTTTTATTTTTTGACTACAAAAAAGGACTAAAAATTTCAAAGGAGTTAACCTTACGTTTTTTCCAAAAAACCTCAAAATTTTACTGCCCTTTTTATTACTTAAATCGACGCGCTGGAACGTGTAGTGTTTAAAAAATGCTCTTGGGACTGGCGCAAACGTCGGAAAGTCGCCCAAAGCGCGCCTTATAGTCTTTTGGGAGTGAAATGAAGCAGTTTCACTTTAAAGCCTTGTAATAAGTAAAATAGCCTTTATTTGTGAATTTTTTCTACGTGATTGCACTTATAACATCGAACTACGTTAGCAGCAATAGAAAAAGTAGGTATCTTTCAACTTTTATTTTTTGACTACAAAAAAGGACAAAAATTTCAAAGGGGTTAACCTTACGTTTTTTCAAAAACCTCAAAATTTTACTGCCCTTTTATTACTTAAATCGACGCGCTGGAACGTGTAGTGTTTAAAAAATGCTCTTGGGACTGGCGCAAACGTCGGAAAGTCGCCCAAAGCGCGCCTTATAGTCTTTTGGGAGTGAAATGAAGCAGTTTCACTTTAAAGCCTTGTAATAAGTAAAATAGCCTTTATTTGTGAATTTTTTCTACGTGATTGCACTTATACCATCGAACTACGTTAGCAGCAATAGAAAAAGTAGGTATCTTTCAACTTTTATTTTTGACTACAAAAAGGACAAAAATTTCAAAGGGTTAACCTTACGTTTTTTCAAAAACCTCAAAATTTTACTGCCCTTTTATTACTTAAATCGACGCGCTGGAACGTGTAGTGTTTAAAAATGCTCTTGGGACTGGCGCAAACGTCGGAAAGTCGCCCAAAGCGCGCCTTATAGTCTTTGGGAGTGAAATGAAGCAGTTTCACTTTAAAGCCTTGTAATAAGTAAAATAGCCTTTATTTGTGAATTTTTCTACGTGATTGCACTTATACCATCGAACTACGTTAGCAGCAATAGAAAAAGTAGGTATCTTTCAACTTTTATTTTTGACTACAAAAGGACAAAATTTCAAAGGGTTAACCTTACGTTTTTTCAAAAACCTCAAAATTTTACTGCTCCTTTTATTACTTAAATCGACGCGCTGGAACGTGTAGTGTTTAAAAAATGCTCTTGGGACTGGCGCAAACGTCGGAAAGTCGCCCAAAGCGCGCCTTATAGTCTTTTGGGAGTGAAATGAAGCAGTTTCACTTTAAAGCCTTGTAATAAGTAAAATAGCCTTTATTTGTGAATTTTTTCTACGTGATTGCACTTATAACATCGAACTACGTTAGCAGCAATAGAAAAGTAGGTATCTTTCAACTTTTATTTTTGACTACAAAAAAGGACAAAAATTTCAAAGGGGTTAACCTTACGTTTTTTCCAAAAAACCTCAAAATTTTACTGCTCCTTTTTATTACTTAAATCGACGCGCTGGAACGTGTAGTGTTTAAAAAATGCTCTTGGGACTGGCGCAAACGTCGGAAAGTCGCCCAAAGCGCGCCTTATAGTCTTTTGGGAGTGAAATGAAGCAGTTTCACTTTAAAGCCTTTAATAAGTAAAATAGCCTTTATTTGTGAATTTTTTCTACGTGATTGCACTTATAACATCGAACTACGTTAGCAGCAATAGAAAAAGTAGGTATCTTTCAACTTTTATTTTTGACTACAAAAAAGGACAAAAATTTCAAAGGGGTTAACCTTACGTTTTTTCCAAAAAACCTCAAAATTTTACTGCTCCTTTTTATTACTTAAATCGACGCGCTGGAACGTGTAGTGTTTAAAAATGCTCTTGGGACTGGCGCAAACGTCGGAAAGTCGCCCAAAGCGCGCCTTATAGTCTTTTGGGAGTGAAATGAAGCAGTTTCACTTTAAAGCCTTGTAATAAGTAAAATAGCCTTTATTTGTGAATTCTTTCTACGTGATTGCACTTATAACATCGAACTACGTTAGCAGCAATAGAAAAAGTAGGTATCTTTCAAATTTTATTTTTTGACTACAAAAAAGGACAAAAATTTCAAAGGGGTTAACCTTACGTTTTTCAAAAACCTCAAAATTTTACTGCTCCTTTTATTACTTAAATCGACGCGCCGGAACGTGTAGTGTTCAAAAAATGCTCTTGGGACTGGCGCAAACGTCGGAAAGTCGCCCAAAGCGAGCCTTATAGTCTTTTGGGAGTGAAATGAAGCAGTTTCACTTTAAAGCCTTGTAATAAGTAAAATAGCCTTTATTTGTGAATTCTTTCTACGTGATTGCACTTATACCATCGAACTACGTTAGCAGCAATAGAAAAAGTAGGTATCTTTCAACTTTTATTTTTGACTACAAAAGGAAAAAAATTTCAAAGGGTTAACCTTACGTTTTTTCAAAAACCTCAAAATTTTACTGCTCCTTTTATTACTTAAATCGACGCGCCGGAACGTGTAGTGTTCAAAAAATGCTCTTGGGACTGGCGCAAACGTCGGAAAGTCGCCCAAAGCGCGCCTTATAGTCTTTGGGAGTGAAATGAAGCAGTTTCACTTTAAAGCCTTATAATAAGTAAAATAGCCTTTATTTGTGAATTCTTTCTACGTGATTGCACTTATAACATCGAACTACGTTAGCAGCAATAGAAAAAGTAGGTATCTTTCAACTTTTATTTTTTGACTACAAAAAAGGACAAAAATTTCAAAGGGGTTAACCTTACGTTTTTTCCAAAAAACCTCAAAATTTTACTGCCCCTTTTTATTACTTAAATCGACGCGCCGGAACGTGTAGTGTTCAAAAAATGCTCTTGGGACTGGCGCAAACGTCGGAAAGTCGCCCAAAGCGAGCCTTATAGTCTTTTGGGAGTGAAATGAAGCAGTTTCACTTTAAAGCCTTGTAATAAGTAAAATAGCCTTTATTTGTGAATTCTTTCTACGTGATTGCACTTATAACATCGAACTACGTTAGCAGCAATAGAAAAAGTAGGTATCTTTCAACTTTTATTTTTTGACTACAAAAAAGGAAAAAAATTTCAAAGGGGTTAACCTTACGTTTTTTTAAAAACCTCAAAATTTTACTGCCCCTTTTTATTACTTAAATCGACGCGCCGGAACGTGTAGTGTTCAAAAAATGCTCTTGGGACTGGCGCAAACGTCGGAAAGTCGCCCAAAGCGCGCCTTATAGTCTTTTGGGAGTGAAATGAAGCAGTTTCACTTTAAAGCCTTATAATAAGTAAAATAGCCTTTATTTGTGAATTCTTTCTACGTGGTTGCACTTATACCATCGAACTACGTTAGCAGCAATAGAAAAAGTAGGTATCTTTCAACTTTTATTTTTTGACTACAAAAAAGGACAAAAATTTCAAAGGGGTTAACCTTACGTTTTTTCAAAAACCTCAAAATTTTACTGCCCTTTTATTACTTAAATCGACGCGCTGGAACGTGTAGTGTTCAAAAAATGCTCTTGGGACTGGCGCAAACGTCGGAAAGTCGCCCAAAGCGCGCCTTATAGTCTTTTGGGAGTGAAATGAAGCAGTTTCACTTTAAAGCCTTATAATAAGTAAAATAGCCTTTATTTGTGAATTCTTTCTACGTGATTGCACTTATACCATCGAACTACGTTAGCAGCAATAGAAAAAGTAGGTATCTTTCAACTTTTATTTTTGACTACAAAAGGACAAAATTTCAAAGGGTTAACCTTACGTTTTTTCAAAAACCTCAAAATTTTACTGCCCTTTTATTACTTAAATCGACGCGCTGGAACGTGTAGTGTTCAAAAATGCTCTTGGGACTGGCGCAAACGTCGGAAAGTCGCCCAAAGCGCGCCTTATAGTCTTTTGGGAGTGAAATGAAGCAGTTTCACTTTAAAGCCTTATAATAAGTAAAATAGCCTTTATTTGTGAATTCTTTCTACGTGATTGCACTTATACCATCGAACTACGTTAGCAGCAATAGAAAAAGTAGGTATCTTTCAACTTTTATTTTTGACTACAAAAGGACAAAATTTCAAAGGGTTAACCTTACGTTTTTTCAAAAACCTCAAAATTTTACTGCCCTTTTATTACTTAAATCGACGCGCTGGAACGTGTAGTGTTCAAAAATGCTCTTGGGACTGGCGCAAACGTCGGAAAGTCGCCCAAAGCGCGCCTTATAGTCTTTGGGAGTGAAATGAAGCAGTTTCACTTTAAAGCCTTATAATAAGTAAAATAGCCTTTATTTGTGAATTCTTTCTACGTGATTGCACTTATACCATCGAACTACGTTAGCAGCAATAGAAAAAGTAGGTATCTTTCAACTTTTATTTTTGACTAAAAAAAGGACAAAATTTCAAAGGGTTAACCTTACGTTTTTTCAAAACCTCAAAATTTTACTGCCCTTTTTATTACTTAAATCGACGCGCTGGAACGTGTAGTGTTCAAAAATGCTCTTGGGACTGGCGAAAACGTCGGAAAGTCGCCCAAAGCGCGCCTTATAGTCTTTTGGGAGTGAAATGAAGCAGTTTCACTTTAAAGCCTTATAATAAGTAAAATAGCCTTTATTTGTGAATTCTTTCTACGTGATTGCACTTATACCATCGAACTACGTTAGCAGCAATAGAAAAGTAGGTATCTTTCAACTTTTATTTTTGACTACAAAAAGGACAAAATTTCAAAGGGTTAACCTTACGTTTTTTCAAAACCTCAAAATTTTACTGCCCTTTTATTACTTAAATCGACGCGCTGGAACGTGTAGTGTTCAAAAATGCTTTGGGACTGGCGCAAACGTCGGAAAGTCGCCCAAAGCGCGCCTTATAGTCTTTGGGAGTGAAATGAAGCAGTTTCACTTTAAAGCCTTGTAATAAGTAAAATAGCCTTTATTTGTGAATTCTTTCTACGTGATTGCACTTATACCATCGAACTACGTTAGCAGCAATAGAAAAAGTAGGTATCTTTCAACTTTTATTTTTGACTACAAAAGGACAAAAATTTCAAAGGGTTAACCTTACGTTTTTTCAAAACCTCAAAATTTTACTGCCCTTTTATTACTTAAATCGACGCGCTGGAACGTGTAGTGTTCAAAAATGCTCTTGGGACTGGCGCAAACGTCGGAAAGTCGCCCAAAGCGCGCCTTATAGTCTTTGGGAGTGAAATGAAGCAGTTTCACTTTAAAGCCTTATAATAAGTAAAATAGCCTTTATTTGTGAATTCTTTCTACGTGATTGCACTTATACCATCGAACTACGTTAGCAGCAATAGAAAAATTAGGTATCTTTCAAATTTTATTTTTTGACTACAAAAAAGGACAAAAATTTCAAAGGGGTTAACCTTACTTTTTTTTAAAAACCTCAAAATTTTACTGCCCTTTTATTACTTAAATCGACGCGCCGGAACGTGTAGTGTTCAAAAAATGCTCTTGGGACTGGCGCAAACGTCGGAAAGTCGCCCAAAGCGAGCCTCATAGTCTTTGGGAGTGAAATGAAGCAGTTTCACTTTAAAGCCTTGTAATAAGTAAAATAGCCTTTATTTGTGAATTCTTTCTACGTGATTGCACTTATAACATCGAACTACGTTAGCAGCAATAGAAAAAGTAGGTATCTTTCAACTTTTATTTTTGACTACAAAAGGACAAAATTTCAAAGGGTTAACCTTACGTTTTTTCCAAAAAACCTCAAAATTTTACTGCCCCTTTTTATTACTTAAATCGACGCGCCGGAACGTGTAGTGTTCAAAAAATGCTCTTGGGACTGGCGCAAACGTCGGAAAGTCGCCCAAAGCGAGCCTTATAGTCTTTTGGGAGTGAAATGAAGCAGTTTCACTTTAAAGCCTTGTAATAAGTAAAATAGCCTTTATTTGTGAATTCTTTCTACGTGATTGCACTTATAACATCGAACTACGTTAGCAGCAATAGAAAAAGTAGGTATCTTTCAACTTTTATTTTTTGACTACAAAAAAGGACAAAAATTTCAAAGGGGTTAACCTTACGTTTTTTCCAAAAAACCTCAAAATTTTACTGCCCTTTTTATTACTTAAATCGACGCGCTGGAACGTGTAGTGTTCAAAAAATGCTCTTGGGACTGGCGCAAACGTCGGAAAGTCGCCCAAAGCGAGCCTTATAGTCTTTTGGGAGTGAAATGAAGCAGTTTCACTTTGAAGCCTTATAATAAGTAAAATAGCCTTTATTTGTGAATTCTTTCTACGTGATTGCACTTATACCATCGAACTACGTTAGCAGCAATAAAAAAAGTAGGTATCTTTCAACTTTTATTTTTGACTACAAAAAGGACAAAATTTCAAAGGGTTAACCTTACGTTTTTTCAAAAACCTCAAAATTTTACTGCCCTTTTATTACTTAAATCGACGCGCTGGAACGTGTAGTGTTCAAAAATGCTCTTGGGACTGGCGCAAACGTCGGAAAGTCGCCCAAAGCGCGCCTTATAGTCTTTTGGGAGTGAAATGAAGCAGTTTCACTTTAAAGCCTTATAATAAGTAAAATAGCCTTTATTTGTGAATTCTTTCTACGTGATTGCACTTATACCATCGAACTACGTTAGCAGCAATAGAAAAGTAGGTATCTTTCAACTTTTATTTTTGACTACAAAAAGGACAAAATTTCAAAGGGTTAACCTTACGTTTTTTCAAAAACCTCAAAATTTTACTGCCCCTTTTTATTACTTAAATCGACGCGCTGGAACGTGTAGTGTTCAAAAATCGCTTCTGGGACTGGCGCAAACGTCGGAAAGTCGCCCAAAGCGCGCCTTATAGTCTTTTGGGAGTGAAATGAAGCAGTTTCACTTTAAAGCCTTGTAATAAGTAAAATAGCCTTTATTTGTGAATTCTTTCTACGTGACTGCACTTATAACATCGAACTACGTTAGCAGCAATAGAAAAAGTAGGTATCTTTCAACTTTTATTTTTTGACTACAAAAAGGACAAAATTTCAAAGGGTTAACCTTACGTTTTTTCAAAAACCTCAAAATTTTACTGCCCTTTTTATTACTTAAATCGACGCGCTGGAACGTGTAGTGTTCAAAAAATGCTCTTGGGACTGGCGCAAACGTCGGAAAGTCGCCCAAAGCGAGCCTTATAGTCTTTTGGGAGTGAAATGAAGCAGTTTCACTTTAAAGCCTTATAATAAGTAAAATAGCCTTTATTTGTGAATTCTTTCTACGTGATTGCACTTATACCATCGAACTACGTTAGCAGCAATAGAAAAGTAGGTATCTTTCAACTTTTATTTTTGACTACAAAAAGGACAAAATTTCAAAGGGTTAACCTTACGTTTTTTCAAAACCTCAAAATTTTACTGCCCTTTTATTACTTAAATCGACGCGCTGGAACGTGTAGTGTTCAAAAATGCTCTTGGGACTGGCGCAAACGTCGGAAAGTCGCCCAAAGCGCGCCTTATAGTCTTTTGGGAGTGAAATGAAGCAGTTTCACTTTAAAGCCTTATAATAAGTAAAATAGCCTTTATTTGTGAATTCTTTCTACGTGATTGCACTTATACCATCGAACTACGTTAGCAGCAATAGAAAAGTAGGTATCTTTCAACTTTTATTTTTGACTACAAAAAGGACAAAATTTCAAAGGGTTAACCTTACGTTTTTTCAAAAACCTCAAAATTTTACTGCCCTTTTATTACTTAAATCGACGCGCTGGAACGTGTAGTGTTCAAAAATGCTTTGGGACTGGCGCAAACGTCGGAAAGTCGCCCAAAGCGCGCCTTATAGTCTTTTGGGAGTGAAATGAAGCAGTTTCACTTTAAAGCCTTATAATAAGTAAAATAGCCTTTATTTGTGAATTCTTTCTACGTGATTGCACTTATACCATCGAACTACGTTAGCAGCAATAGAAAAAGTAGGTATCTTTCAACTTTTATTTTTTGACTACAAAAAAGGACAAAAATTTCAAAGGGGTTAACCTTACGTTTTTTCCAAAAAACCTCAAAATTTTACTGCTCCTTTTATTACTTAAATCGACGCGCTGGAACGTGTAGTGTTCAAAAATGCTCTTGGGACTGGCGCAAACGTCGGAAAGTCGCCCAAAGCGCGCCTTATAGTCTTTTGGGAGTGAAATGAAGCAGTTTCACTTTAAAGCCTTATAATAAGTAAAATAGCCTTTATTTGTGAATTCTTTCTACGTGATTGCACTTATACCATCGAACTACGTTAGCAGCAATAGAAAAAGTAGGTATCTTTCAACTTTTATTTTTTGACTACAAAAAAGGACAAAAATTTCAAAGGGGTTAACCTTACGTTTTTTCCAAAAAACCTCAAAATTTTACTGCTCCTTTTATTACTTAAATCGACGCGCTGGAACGTGTAGTGTTCAAAAAATGCTCTTGGGACTGGCGCAAACGTCGGAAAGTCGCCCAAAGCGCGCCTTATAGTCTTTTGGGAGTGAAATGAAGCAGTTTCACTTTAAAGCCTTATAATAAGTAAAATAGCCTTTATTTGTGAATTCTTTCTACGTGATTGCACTTATACCATCGAACTACGTTAGCAGCAATAAAAAAAGTAGGTATCTTTCAACTTTTATTTTTGACTACAAAAAGGACAAAATTTCAAAGGGTTAACCTTACGTTTTTTCAAAAACCTCAAAATTTTACTGCTCCTTTTATTACTTAAATCGACGCGCTGGAACGTGTAGTGTTCAAAAAATGCTCTTGGGACTGGCGCAAACGTCGGAAAGTCGCCCAAAGCGCGCCTTATAGTCTTTTGGGAGTGAAATGAAGCAGTTTCACTTTAAAGCCTTGTAATAAGTAAAATAGCCTTTATTTGTGAATTCTTTCTACGTGATTGCACTTATACCATCGAACTACGTTAGCAGCAATAGAAAAAGTAGGTATCTTTCAACTTTTATTTTTTGACTACAAAAAAGGACAAAAATTTCAAAGGGGTTAACCTTACGTTTTTTTCAAAAAACCTCAAAATTTTACTGCTCCTTTTATTACTTAAATCGACGCGCTGGAACGTGTAGTGTTCAAAAAATGCTCTTGGGACTGGCGCAAACGTCGGAAAGTCGCCCAAAGCGCGCCTTATAGTCTTTTGGGAGTGAAATGAAGCAGTTTCACTTTAAAGCCTTGTAATAAGTAAAATAGCCTTTATTTGTGAATTCTTTCTACGTGATTGCACTTATAACATCGAACTACGTTAGCAGCAATAGAAAAAGTAGGTATCTTTCAAATTTTATTTTTTGACTACAAAAAAGGAAAAAAATTTCAAAGGGGTTAACCTTACGTTTTTTCCAAAAAACCTCAAAATTTTACTGCCCCTTTTTATTACTTAAATCGACGCGCCGGAACGTGTAGTGTTCAAAAAATGCTCTTGGGACTGGCGCAAACGTCGGAAAGTCGCCCAAAGCGCGCCTTATAGTCTTTGGGAGTGAAATGAAGCAGTTTCACTTTAAAGCCTTGTAATAAGTAAAATAGCCTTTATTTGTGAATTCTTTCTACGTGATTGCACTTATACCATCGAACTACGTTAGCAGCAATAGAAAAAGTAGGTATCTTTCAACTTTTATTTTTTGACTACAAAAAAGGACAAAAATTTCAAAGGGGTTAACCTTACGTTTTTTCCAAAAAACCTCAAAATTTTACTGCCCCTTTTTATTACTTAAATCGACGCGCTGGAACGTGTAGTGTTCAAAAAATGCTCTTGGGACTGGCGCAAACGTCGGAAAGGCGCCCAAAGCGAGCCTTATAGTTTTTTGGGAGTGAAATGAAGCAGTTTCACTTTAAAGCCTTGTAATAAGTAAAATAGCCTTTATTTGTGAATTCTTTCTACGTGATTGCACTTATAACATCGAACTACGTTAGCAGCAATAGAAAAAGTAGGTATCTTTCAACTTTTATTTTTTGACTACAAAAAAGGACAAAAATTTCAAAGGGGTTAACCTTACGTTTTTTCCAAAAAACCTCAAAATTTTACTGCCCCTTTTTATTACTAAAATCGACGCGCCGGAACGTGTAGTGTTCAAAAAATGCTCTTGGGACTGGCGCAAACGTCGGAAAGTCGCCCAAAGCGAGCCTTATAGTCTTTTGGGAGTGAAATGAAGCAGTTTCACTTTAAAGCCTTGTAATAAGTAAAATAGCCTTTATTTGTGAATTCTTTCTACGTGATTGCACTTATAACATCGAACTACGTTAGCAGCAATAGAAAAAGTAGGTATCTTTCAACTTTTATTTTTGACTAAAAAAAGGACAAAATTTCAAAGGGTTAACCTTACGTTTTTTCAAAAACCTCAAAATTTTACTGCCCCTTTTTATTACTTAAATCGACGCGCTGGAACGTGTAGTGTTCAAAAAATGCTCTTGGGACTGGCGCAAACGTCGGAAAGTCGCCCAAAGCGCGCCTTATAGTCTTTTGGGAGTGAAATGAAGCAGTTTCACTTTAAAGCCTTATAATAAGTAAAATAGCCTTTATTTGTGAATTCTTTCTACGTGATTGCACTTATACCATCGAACTACGTTAGCAGCAATAGAAAAAGTAGGTATCTTTCAACTTTTATTTTTGACTACAAAAGGACAAAATTTCAAAGGTTAACCTTACGTTTTTTCAAAACCTCAAAATTTTACTGCCCTTTTATTACTTAAATCGACGCGCTGGAACGTGTAGTGTTCAAAAATGCTCTTGGGACTGGCGCAAACGTCGGAAAGTCGCCCAAAGCGCGCCTTATAGTTTTTTGGGAGTGAAATGAAGCAGTTTCACTTTAAAGCCTTATAATAAGTAAAATAGCCTTTATTTGTGAATTCTTTCTACGTGATTGCACTTATACCATCGAACTACGTTAGCAGCAATAAAAAAAGTAGGTATCTTTCAACTTTTATTTTTGACTACAAAAAGGACAAAATTTCAAAGGTTAACCTTACGTTTTTTCAAAAACCTCAAAATTTTACTGCCCTTTTATTACTTAAATCGACGCGCTGGAACGTGTAGTGTTCAAAAATGCTCTTGGGACTGGCGCAAACGTCGGAAAGTCGCCCAAAGCGCGCCTTATAGTCTTTTGGGAGTGAAATGAAGCAGTTTCACTTTAAAGCCTTATAATAAGTAAAATAGCCTTTATTTGTGAATTCTTTCTACGTGATTGCACTTATACCATCGAACTACGTTAGCAGCAATAGAAAAAGTAGGTATCTTTCAACTTTTATTTTTGACTAAAAAAAGGACAAAATTTCAAAGGGGTTAACCTTACGTTTTTTCCAAAAAACCTCAAAATTTTACTGCCCCTTTTTATTACTAAAATCGACGCGCCGGAACGTGTAGTGTTCAAAAAATGCTCTTGGGACTGGCGCAAACGTCGGAAAGGCGCCCAAAGCGAGCCTCATAGTCTTTCGGGAGTGAAATGAAGCAGTTTCACTTTAAAGCCTTGTAATAAGTAAAATAGCCTTTATTTGTGAATTTTTCTACGTGATTGCACTTATAACATCGAACTACGTTAGCAGCAATAGAAAAAGTAGGTATCTTTCAACTTTTATTTTTTGACTACAAAAAAGGACAAAAATTTCAAAGGGGTTAACCTTACGTTTTTTTAAAAACCTCAAAATTTTACTGCCCTTTTATTACTTAAATCGACGCGCCGGAACGTGTAGTGTTCAAAAAATGCTCTTGGGACTGGCGCAAACGTCGGAAAGTCGCCCAAAGCGCGCCTCATAGTCTTTCGGGAGTGAAATGAAGCAGTTTCACTTTAAAGCCTTTAATAAGTAAAATAGCCTTTATTTGTGAATTTTTCTACGTGATTGCACTTAAAACCATCGAACTACGTTAGCAGCAATAGAAAAATTAGGTATCTTTCAACTTTTATTTTTTGACTACAAAAAAGGACAAAAATTTCAAAGGGGTTAACCTTACGTTTTTTTCAAAAAACCTCAAAATTTTACTGCCCCTTTTTATTACTTAAATCGACGCGCTGGAACGTGTAGTGTTCAAAAAATGCTCTTGGGACTGGCGCAAACGTCGGAAAGTCGCCCAAAGCGCGCCTTATAGTCTTTGGGAGTGAAATGAAGCAGTTTCACTTTAAAGCCGTGTAATAAGTAAAATAGCCTTTATTTGTGAATTTTTTCTACGTGATTGCACTTATAACATCGAACTACGTTAGCAGCAATTAAAAAAGTAGGTATCTTTCAACTTTTATTTTTTGACTACAAAAAAGGACAAAAATTTCAAAGGGGTTAACCTTACGTTTTTTCCAAAAAACCTCAAAATTTTACTGCCCTTTTATTACTTAAATCGACGCGCCGGAACGTGTAGTGTTCAAAAAATGCTCTTGGGACTGGCGCAAACGTCGGAAAGTCGCCCAAAGCGCGCCTTATAGTCTTTTGGGAGTGAAATGAAGCAGTTTCACTTTAAAGCCTTGTAATAAGTAAAATAGCCTTTATTTGTGAATTTTTTCTACGTGATTGCACTTATAACATCGAACTACGTTAGCAGCAATAGAAAAAGTAGGTATCTTTCAACTTTTATTTTTTGACTACAAAAAGGACAAAATTTCAAAGGGTTAACCTTACGTTTTTTCAAAACCTCAAAATTTTACTGCCCTTTTATTACTTAAATCGACGCGCTGGAACGTGTAGTGTTAAAAATGCTCTTGGGACTGGCGCAAACGTCGGAAAGTCGCCCAAAGCGCGCCTTATAGTCTTTGGGAGTGAAATGAAGCAGTTTCACTTTAAAGCCTGTAATAAGTAAAATAGCCTTTATTTGTGAATTTTTCTACGTGATTGCACTTATAACATCGAACTACGTTAGCAGCAATAGAAAAAGTAGGTATCTTTCAACTTTTATTTTTTGACTACAAAAAGGACAAAATTTCAAAGGGTTAACCTTACGTTTTTTCAAAAACCTCAAAATTTTACTGCCCTTTTATTACTTAAATCGACGCGCTGGAACGTGTAGTGTTCAAAAATGCTCTTGGGACTGGCGCAAACGTCGGAAAGTCGCCCAAAGCGCGCCTTATAGTCTTTTGGGAGTGAAATGAAGCAGTTTCACTTTAAAGCCTTGTAATAAGTAAAATAGCCTTTATTTGTGAATTCTTTCTACGTGACTGCACTTATAACATCGAACTACGTTAGCAGCAATAGAAAAATTAGGTATCTTTCAACTTTTATTTTTGACTACAAAAAGGACAAAATTTCAAAGGGTTAACCTTACGTTTTTTCAAAAACCTCAAAATTTTACTGCCCCTTTTTATTACTTAAATCGACGCGCTGGAACGTGTAGTGTTCAAAAAATGCTCTTGGGACTGGCGCAAACGTCGGAAAGTCGCCCAAAGCGAGCCTTATAGTCTTTTGGGAGTGAAATGAAGCAGTTTCACTTTAAAGCCTTATAATAAGTAAAATAGCCTTTATTTGTGAATTCTTTCTACGTGATTGCACTTATAACATCGAACTACGTTAGCAGCAATAGAAAAAGTAGGTATCTTTCAACTTTTATTTTTTGACTACAAAAGGACAAAAATTTCAAAGGGTTAACCTTACGTTTTTTCAAAAAACCTCAAAATTTTACTGCCCCTTTTTATTACTTAAATCGACGCGCCGGAACGTGTAGTGTTCAAAAAATGCTCTTGGGACTGGCGCAAACGTCGGAAAGTCGCCCAAAGCGAGCCTTATAGTCTTTTGGGAGTGAAATGAAGCAGTTTCACTTTAAAGCCTTGTAATAAGTAAAATAGCCTTTATTTGTGAATTCTTTCTACGTGATTGCACTTATAACATCGAACTACGTTAGCAGCAATAGAAAAGTAGGTATCTTTCAACTTTTATTTTTTGACTACAAAAAAGGACAAAAATTTCAAAGGGGTTAACCTTACGTTTTTTCCAAAAAACCTCAAAATTTTACTGCCCCTTTTTATTACTTAAATCGACGCGCTGGAACGTGTAGTGTTCAAAAAATGCTCTTGGGACTGGCGCAAACGTCGGAAAGTCGCCCAAAGCGAGCCTTATAGTCTTTTGGGAGTGAAATGAAGCAGTTTCACTTTAAAGCCTTGTAATAAGTAAAATAGCCTTTATTTGTGAATTCTTTCTACGTGATTGCACTTATAACATCGAACTACGTTAGCAGCAATAGAAAAGTAGGTATCTTTCAACTTTTATTTTTTGACTACAAAAAAGGACAAAATTTCAAAGGGGTTAACCTTACGTTTTTTTCAAAAAACCTCAAAATTTTACTGCCCCTTTTTATTACTTAAATCGACGCGCCGGAACGTGTAGTGTTCAAAAAATGCTCTTGGGACTGGCGCAAACGTCGGAAAGTCGCCCAAAGCGAGCCTTATAGTCTTTTGGGAGTGAAATGAAGCAGTTTCACTTTAAAGCCTTGTAATAAGTAAAATAGCCTTTATTTGTGAATTCTTTCTACGTGATTGCACTTATAACATCGAACTACGTTAGCAGCAATAGAAAAAGTAGGTATCTTTCAACTTTTATTTTTTGACTACAAAAAAGGACAAAAATTTCAAAGGGGTTAACCTTACGTTTTTTCCAAAAAACCTCAAAATTTTACTGCCCCTTTTTATTACTTAAATCGACGCGCCGGAACGTGTAGTGTTCAAAAATGCTCTTGGGACTGGCGCAAACGTCGGAAAGTCGCCCAAAGCGAGCCTTATAGTCTTTTGGGAGTGAAATGAAGCAGTTTCACTTTAAAGCCTTGTAATAAGTAAAATAGCCTTTATTTGTGAATTCTTTCTGCGTGATTGCACTTATACCATCGAACTACGTTAGCAGCAATAGAAAAGTAGGTATCTTTCAACTTTTATTTTTGACTAAAAAAAGGACAAAATTTCAAAGGGTTAACCTTACGTTTTTTCAAAAACCTCAAAATTTTACTGCCCTTTTATTACTAAAATCGACGCGCCGGAACGTGTAGTGTTCAAAAAATGCTCTTGGGACTGGCGCAAACGTCGGAAAGTCGCCCAAAGCGAGCCTTATAGTCTTTTGGGAGTGAAATGAAGCAGTTTCACTTTAAAGCCTTGTAATAAGTAAAATAGCCTTTATTTGTGAATTCTTTCTACGTGATTGCACTTATAACATCGAACTACGTTAGCAGCAATAGAAAAGTAGGTATCTTTCAAATTTTATTTTTGACTACAAAAAAGGACAAAAATTTCAAAGGGGTTAACCTTACGTTTTTTCCAAAAAACCTCAAAATTTTACTGCCCCTTTTTATTACTAAAATCGACGCGCCGGAACGTGTAGTGTTCAAAAAATGCTCTTGGGACTGGCGCAAACGTCGGAAAGTCGCCCAAAGCGCGCCTTATAGTCTTTGGGAGTGAAATGAAGCAGTTTCACTTTAAAGCCTTGTAATAAGTAAAATAGCCTTTATTTGTGAATTCTTTCTACGTGACTGCACTTATAACATCGAACTACGTTAGCAGCAATAGAAAAATTAGGTATCTTTCAAATTTTATTTTTTGACTACAAAAAAGGACAAAAATTTCAAAGGGGTTAACCTTACGTTTTTTCCAAAAAACCTCAAAATTTTACTGCCCCTTTTTATTACTAAAATCGACGCGCCGGAACGTGTAGTGTTCAAAAATGCTCTTGGGACTGGCGCAAACGTCGGAAAGGCGCCCAAAGCGAGCCTTATAGTCTTTTGGGAGTGAAATGAAGCAGTTTCACTTTAAAGCCTTGTAATAAGTAAAATAGCCTTTATTTGTGAATTCTTTCTACGTGACTGCACTTATAACATCGAACTACGTTAGCAGCAATAGAAAAATTAGGTATCTTTCAACTTTTATTTTTTGACTACAAAAGGAAAAAAATTTCAAAGGGTTAACCTTACGTTTTTTCAAAAACCTCAAAATTTTACTGCTCCTTTTATTACTTAAATCGACGCGCTGGAACGTGTAGTGTTTAAAAATGCTCTTGGGACTGGCGCAAACGTCGGAAAGTCGCCCAAAGCGCGCCTTATAGTCTTTGGGAGTGAAATGAAGCAGTTTCACTTTAAAGCCTTGTAATAAGTAAAATAGCCTTTATTTGTGAATTCTTTCTACGTGACTGCACTTATAACATCGAACTACGTTAGCAGCAATAGAAAAATTAGGTATCTTTCAAATTTTATTTTTTGACTACAAAAAAGGACAAAAATTTCAAAGGGGTTAACCTTACGTTTTTTCCAAAAAACCTCAAAATTTTACTGCTCCTTTTTATTACTAAAATCGACGCGCCGGAACGTGTAGTGTTCAAAAAATGCTCTTGGGACTGGCGCAAACGTCGGAAAGGCGCCCAAAGCGAGCCTTATAGTCTTTTGGGAGTGAAATGAAGCAGTTTCACTTTAAAGCCTTATAATAAGTAAAATAGCCTTTATTTGTGAATTCTTTCTACGTGATTGCACTTATAACATCGAACTACGTTAGCAGCAATAGAAAAAGTAGGTATCTTTCAACTTTTATTTTTTGACTACAAAAAAGGACAAAAATTTCAAAGGGGTTAACCTTACGTTTTTTCCAAAAAACCTCAAAATTTTACTGCCCCTTTTTATTACTAAAATCGACGCGCCGGAACGTGTAGTGTTCAAAAAATGCTCTTGGGACTGGCGCAAACGTCGGAAAGTCGCCCAAAGCGAGCCTTATAGTCTTTTGGGAGTGAAATGAAGCAGTTTCACTTTAAAGCCTTGTAATAAGTAAAATAGCCTTTATTTGTGAATTCTTTCTACGTGATTGCACTTATACCATCGAACTACGTTAGCAGCAATAGAAAAGTAGGTATCTTTCAACTTTTATTTTTGACTACAAAAAGGACAAAATTTCAAAGGGTTAACCTTACGTTTTTTCAAAAACCTCAAAATTTTACTGCCCTTTTATTACTTAAATCGACGCGCTGGAACGTGTAGTGTTCAAAAATGCTCTTGGGACTGGCGCAAACGTCGGAAAGTCGCCCAAAGCGCGCCTTATAGTCTTTTGGGAGTGAAATGAAGCAGTTTCACTTTAAAGCCTTATAATAAGTAAAATAGCCTTTATTTGTGAATTCTTTCTACGTGATTGCACTTATACCATCGAACTACGTTAGCAGCAATAGAAAAAGTAGGTATCTTTCAACTTTTATTTTTGACTACAAAAGGACAAAAATTTCAAAGGGTTAACCTTACGTTTTTTCAAAAACCTCAAAATTTTACTGCCCTTTTATTACTTAAATCGACGCGCTGGAACGTGTAGTGTTCAAAAATGCTCTTGGGACTGGCGCAAACGTCGGAAAGTCGCCCAAAGCGCGCCTTATAGTCTTTTGGGAGTGAAATGAAGCAGTTTCACTTTAAAGCCTTATAATAAGTAAAATAGCCTTTATTTGTGAATTCTTTCTACGTGATTGCACTTATACCATCGAACTACGTTAGCAGCAATAGAAAAAGTAGGTATCTTTCAACTTTTATTTTTGACTACAAAAAGGACAAAATTTCAAAGGTTAACCTTACGTTTTTTCAAAAACCTCAAAATTTTACTGCCCTTTTATTACTTAAATCGACGCGCTGGAACGTGTAGTGTTCAAAAATGCTCTTGGGACTGGCGCAAACGTCGGAAAGTCGCCCAAAGCGCGCCTTATAGTCTTTTGGGAGTGAAATGAAGCAGTTTCACTTTAAAGCCTTATAATAAGTAAAATAGCCTTTATTTGTGAATTCTTTCTACGTGGTTGCACTTATACCATCGAACTACGTTAGCAGCAATAGAAAAAGTAGGTATCTTTCAACTTTTATTTTTGACTACAAAAAGGACAAAATTTCAAAGGGTTAACCTTACGTTTTTTCAAAACCTCAAAATTTTACTGCCCTTTTATTACTTAAATCGACGCGCTGGAACGTGTAGTGTTCAAAAATGCTTTGGGACTGGCGCAAACGTCGGAAAGTCGCCCAAAGCGCGCCTTATAGTCTTTTGGGAGTGAAATGAAGCAGTTTCACTTTAAAGCCTTATAATAAGTAAAATAGCCTTTATTTGTGAATTCTTTCTACGTGATTGCACTTATACCATCGAACTACGTTAGCAGCAATAGAAAAGTAGGTATCTTTCAACTTTTATTTTTGACTACAAAAGGACAAAATTTCAAAGGGTTAACCTTACGTTTTTTCAAAACCTCAAAATTTTACTGCCCTTTTATTACTTAAATCGACGCGCTGGAACGTGTAGTGTTCAAAAATGCTTTGGGACTGGCGCAAACGTCGGAAAGTCGCCCAAAGCGCGCCTTATAGTCTTTGGGAGTGAAATGAAGCAGTTTCACTTTAAAGCCTTATAATAAGTAAAATAGCCTTTATTTGTGAATTTTTTCTACGTGATTGCACTTATACCATCGAACTACGTTAGCAGCAATAGAAAAAGTAGGTATCTTTCAACTTTTATTTTTTGACTACAAAAAAGGACAAAATTTCAAAGGGGTTAACCTTACGTTTTTTTAAAACCTCAAAATTTTACTGCCCTTTTATTACTTAAATCGACGCGCTGGAACGTGTAGTGTTCAAAAATCGCTTCTGGGACTGGCGCAAACGTCGGAAAGTCGCCCAAAGCGCGCCTAATAGTCTTTTGGGTGTGAAATGACGCAGTTTCACTTTAAAGCCTTATAATAAGTAAAATAGCCTTTATTTGTGAATTCTTTCTACGTGGTTGCACTTATACCATCGAACTACGTTAGTAGCAATAGAAAAAGTAGGTATCTTTCAACTTTTATTTTTTGACTACAAAAAAGGACAAAATTTCAAAGGGGTTAACCTTACGTTTTTTTCAAAAACCCTCAAAATTTTACTGCCCTTTTTTATTACTTAAATCGACGCGCCGGAACGTGTAGTGTTCAAAAAATGCTCTTGGGACTGGCGCAACGTCGGAAAGTCGCCCAAAGCGCGCCTCATAGTCTTTCGGGAGTGAAATGAAGCAGTTTCACTTTAAAGCCTTGCAATAAGTAAAATAGCCTTTATTTGTGAATTCTTTCTACGTGATTGCACTTATAACATCGAACTACGTTAGCAGCAATAGAAAAGTAGGTATCTTTCAACTTTTATTTTTGACTACAAAAAGGAAAAAAATTTCAAAGGGTTAACCTTACGTTTTTTCAAAACCTCAAAATTTTACTGCCCTTTTATTACTTAAATCGACGCGCTGGAACGTGTAGTGTTCAAAAAATGCTCTTGGGACTGGCGCAAACGTCGGAAAGTCGCCCAAAGCGCGCCTTATAGTCTTTTGGGAGTGAAATGAAGCAGTTTCACTTTAAAGCCTTATAATAAGTAAAATAGCCTTTATTTGTGAATTCTTTCTACGTGATTGCACTTATACCATCGAACTACGTTAGCAGCAATAGAAAAAGTAGGTATCTTTCAACTTTTATTTTTGACTACAAAAGGACAAAAATTTCAAAGGGTTAACCTTACGTTTTTTCAAAACCTCAAAATTTTACTGCCCTTTTATTACTTAAATCGACGCGCTGGAACGTGTAGTGTTCAAAAATGCTCTTGGGACTGGCGCAAACGTCGGAAAGTCGCCCAAAGCGCGCCTTATAGTCTTTGGGAGTGAAATGAAGCAGTTTCACTTTAAAGCCTTATAATAAGTAAAATAGCCTTTATTTGTGAATTCTTTCTACGTGATTGCACTTATAACATCGAACTACGTTAGCAGCAATAGAAAAAGTAGGTATCTTTCAACTTTTATTTTTTGACTACAAAAAAGGACAAAAATTTCAAAGGGGTTAACCTTACGTTTTTTCCAAAAAACCTCAAAATTTTACTGCCCCTTTTTATTACTTAAATCGACGCGCCGGAACGTGTAGTGTTCAAAAAATGCTCTTGGGACTGGCGCAAACGTCGGAAAGTCGCCCAAAGCGAGCCTTATAGTCTTTTGGGAGTGAAATGAAGCAGTTTCACTTTAAAGCCTTGTAATAAGTAAAATAGCCTTTATTTGTGAATTCTTTCTACGTGATTGCACTTATAACATCGAACTACGTTAGCAGCAATAGAAAAAGTAGGTATCTTTCAACTTTTATTTTTTGACTACAAAAAAGGACAAAAATTTCAAAGGGGTTAACCTTACGTTTTTTCCAAAAAACCTCAAAATTTTACTGCCCTTTTATTACTTAAATCGACGCGCTGGAACGTGTAGTGTTCAAAAAATGCTCTTGGGACTGGCGCAAACGTCGGAAAGTCGCCCAAAGCGCGCCTTATAGTTTTTTGGGAGTGAAATGAAGCAGTTTCACTTTAAAGCCTTATAATAAGTAAAATAGCCTTTATTTGTGAATTCTTTCTACGTGATTGCACTTATACCATCGAACTACGTTAGCAGCAATAGAAAAAGTAGGTATCTTTCAACTTTTATTTTTGACTACAAAAGGACAAAAATTTCAAAGGGTTAACCTTACGTTTTTTCAAAAACCTCAAAATTTTACTGCCCTTTTATTACTTAAATCGACGCGCTGGAACGTGTAGTGTTCAAAAATGCTCTTGGGACTGGCGCAAACGTCGGAAAGTCGCCCAAAGCGCGCCTTATAGTCTTTGGGAGTGAAATGAAGCAGTTTCACTTTAAAGCCTTATAATAAGTAAAATAGCCTTTATTTGTGAATTCTTTCTACGTGATTGCACTTATACCATCGAACTACGTTAGCAGCAATAAAAAAAGTAGGTATCTTTCAACTTTTATTTTTGACTACAAAAAGGACAAAATTTCAAAGGGTTAACCTTACGTTTTTTCAAAAACCTCAAAATTTTACTGCCCTTTTATTACTTAAATCGACGCGCTGGAACGTGTAGTGTTCAAAAATGCTCTTGGGACTGGCGCAAACGTCGGAAAGTCGCCCAAAGCGCGCCTTATAGTCTTTTGGGAGTGAAATGAAGCAGTTTCACTTTAAAGCCTTATAATAAGTAAAATAGCCTTTATTTGTGAATTCTTTCTACGTGATTGCACTTATACCATCGAACTACGTTAGCAGCAATAGAAAAGTAGGTATCTTTCAACTTTTATTTTTGACTACAAAAGGACAAAATTTCAAAGGGTTAACCTTACGTTTTTTCAAAAACCTCAAAATTTTACTGCCCTTTTATTACTTAAATCGACGCGCTGGAACGTGTAGTGTTCAAAAATGCTCTTGGGACTGGCGCAAACGTCGGAAAGTCGCCCAAAGCGCGCCTTATAGTCTTTTGGGAGTGAAATGAAGCAGTTTCACTTTAAAGCCTTATAATAAGTAAAATAGCCTTTATTTGTGAATTCTTTCTACGTGATTGCACTTATACCATCGAACTACGTTAGCAGCAATAGAAAAGTAGGTATCTTTCAACTTTTATTTTTGACTACAAAAAGGACAAAATTTCAAAGGGTTAACCTTACGTTTTTTCAAAAACCTCAAAATTTTACTGCCCTTTTTATTACTTAAATCGACGCGCTGGAACGTGTAGTGTTCAAAAATGCTTCTGGGACTGGCGCAAACGTCGGAAAGTCGCCCAAAGCGCGCCTTATAGTCTTTTGGGAGTGAAATGACGCAGTTTCACTTTAAAGCCTTATAATAAGTAAAATAGCCTTTATTTGTGAATTCTTTCTACGTGATTGCACTTATACCATCGAACTACGTTAGCAGCAATAGAAAAGTAGGTATCTTTCAACTTTTATTTTTGACTACAAAAAGGACAAAATTTCAAAGGTTAACCTTACGTTTTTTCAAAACCTCAAAATTTTACTGCCCCTTTTTATTACTTAAATCGACGCGCTGGAACGTGTAGTGTTTAAAAAATGCTCTTGGGACTGGCGCAAACGTCGGAAAGTCGCCCAAAGCGCGCCTTATAGTCTTTTGGGAGTGAAATGAAGCAGTTTCACTTTAAAGCCTTGTAATAAGTAAAATAGCCTTTATTTGTGAATTTTTTCTACGTGATTGCACTTATAACATCGAACTACGTTAGCAGCAATAGAAAAAGTAGGTATCTTTCAACTTTTATTTTTGACTACAAAAAAGGACAAAAATTTCAAAGGGGTTAACCTTACGTTTTTTCCAAAAAACCTCAAAATTTTACTGCTCCTTTTATTACTTAAATCGACGCGCTGGAACGTGTAGTGTTTAAAAATGCTCTTGGGACTGGCGCAAACGTCGGAAAGTCGCCCAAAGCGCGCCTTATAGTCTTTTGGGAGTGAAATGAAGCAGTTTCACTTTAAAGCCTTTAATAAGTAAAATAGCCTTTATTTGTGAATTTTTCTACGTGATTGCACTTATAACATCGAACTACGTTAGCAGCAATAGAAAAAGTAGGTATCTTTCAACTTTTATTTTTGACTACAAAAAAGGACAAAAATTTCAAAGGGGTTAACCTTACGTTTTTTCCAAAAAACCTCAAAATTTTACTGCTCCTTTTTATTACTTAAATCGACGCGCTGGAACGTGTAGTGTTTAAAAAATGCTCTTGGGACTGGCGCAAACGTCGGAAAGTCGCCCAAAGCGCGCCTTATAGTCTTTTGGGAGTGAAATGAAGCAGTTTCACTTTAAAGCCTTGTAATAAGTAAAATAGCCTTTATTTGTGAATTTTTTCTACGTGATTGCACTTATAACATCGAACTACGTTAGCAGCAATAGAAAAAGTAGGTATCTTTCAACTTTTATTTTTGACTACAAAAAAGGACAAAAATTTCAAAGGGGTTAACCTTACGTTTTTTCCAAAAAACCTCAAAATTTTACTGCTCCTTTTTATTACTTAAATCGACGCGCTGGAACGTGTAGTGTTTAAAAAATGCTCTTGGGACTGGCGCAAACGTCGGAAAGTCGCCCAAAGCGCGCCTTATAGTCTTTTGGGAGTGAAATGAAGCAGTTTCACTTTAAAGCCTTGTAATAAGTAAAATAGCCTTTATTTGTGAATTTTTTCTACGTGATTGCACTTATAACATCGAACTACGTTAGCAGCAATAGAAAAAGTAGGTATCTTTCAACTTTTATTTTTGACTACAAAAAAGGACAAAAATTTCAAAGGGGTTAACCTTACGTTTTTTCCAAAAAACCTCAAAATTTTACTGCTCCTTTTTATTACTTAAATCGACGCGCTGGAACGTGTAGTGTTTAAAAAATGCTCTTGGGACTGGCGCAAACGTCGGAAAGTCGCCCAAAGCGCGCCTTATAGTCTTTTGGGAGTGAAATGAAGCAGTTTCACTTTAAAGCCTTGTAATAAGTAAAATAGCCTTTATTTGTGAATTTTTTCTACGTGATTGCACTTAAAACATCGAACTACGTTAGCA
Organism: Lycocerus yunnanus; assembly: GCA_036346125.1. Lineage (NCBI taxonomy): Eukaryota > Metazoa > Arthropoda > Insecta > Coleoptera > Cantharidae > Lycocerus > Lycocerus yunnanus. Next base: position 293,224 of record JARFIX010000072.1, on the reverse strand, counting down.
GCAATAGAAAAAGTAGGTATCTTTCAACTTTTATTTTTTGACTACAAAAAAGGACAAAAATTTCAAAGGGGTTAACCTTACGTTTTTTCCAAAAAACCTCAAAATTTTACTGCTCCTTTTTATTACTTAGATCGACGCGCTGGAACGTGTAGTGTACAAAAAATGCTCTTGGGACTGGCGCAAACGTCGGAAAGTCGCCCAAAGCGCGCCTTATAGTCTTTTGGAAGTGAAAGGAAGCAGTTTCACTTTAAAGCCTTATAATAAGTAAAATAGCCTTTATTTGTGAATTCTTTCTACGCGGTAGCACTTATACCATCGAACTACGTTAGCAGCAATAGAAAAAGTAGGTATATTTCAACTTTTATTTTTTGACTACAAAAAAGGACAAAAATTTCAAAGGGGTTAACCTTACGTTTTTTCCAAAAAACCTCAAAATTTTACTGCTCCTTTTTATTACTTAGATCGACGCGCTGGAACGTGTAGTGTACAAAAAATGCTCTTGGGACTGGCGCAAACGTCGGAAAGTCGCCCAAAGCGCGCCTTATAGTCTTTTGGAAGTGAAAGGAAGCAGTTTCACTTTAAAGCCTTATAATAAGTAAAATAGCCTTTATTTGTGAATTCTTTCTACGCGGTAGCACTTATACCATCGAACTACGTTAGCAGCAATAGAAAAAGTAGGTATTTTCAACTTTTATTTTTGACTACAAAAAGGACAAAATTTCAAAGGGTTAACCTTACGTTTTTTCAAAAACCTCAAAATTTTACTGCTCCTTTTTAATACTTAGATCGACGCGCTGGAACGTGTAGTGTACAAAAAATGCTCTTGGGACTGGCGCAAACGTCGGAAAGTCGCCCAAAGCGCGCCTTATAGTCTTTTGAAGTGAAATGAAGCAGTTTCACTTTAAAGCCTTATAATAAGTAAAATAGCCTTTATTTGTGAATTCTTTCTACGCGGTAGCACTTATACCATCGAACTACGTTAGCAGCAATAGAAAAAGTAGGTATATTTCAACTTTTATTTTTTGACTACAAAAAAGGACAAAAATTTCAAAGGGGTTAACCTTACGTTTTTTCCAAAAAACCTCAAAATTTTACTGCTCCTTTTTATTACTTAGATCGACGCGCTGGAACGTGTAGTGTACAAAAAATGCTCTTGGGACTGGCGCAAACGTCGGAAAGTCGCCCAAAGCGCGCCTTATAGTCTTTTGAAGTGAAAGAAGCAGTTTCACTTTAAAGCCTTATAATAAGTAAAATAGCCTTTATTTGTGAATTCTTTCTACGCGGTAGCACTTATACCATCGAACTACGTTAGCAGCAATAGAAAAAGTAGGTATATTTCAACTTTTATTTTTTGACTACAAAAAAGGAAAAAAATTTCAAAGGGGTTAACCTTACGTTTTTTCCAAAAAACCTCAAAATTTTACTGCTCCTTTTATTACTTAAATCGACGCGCTGGAACGTGTAGTGTTTAAAAATGCTCTTGGGACTGGCGAAAACGTCGGAAAGTCGCCCAAAGCGCGCCTTATAGTTTTTTGGGAGTGAAATGAAGCAGTTTCACTTTAAAGCCTTGTAATAAGTAAAATAGCCTTTATTTGTGAATTTTTTCTACGTGATTGCACTTATAACATCGAACTACGTTAGCAGCAATAGAAAAAGTAGGTATCTTTCAACTTTTATTTTTTGACTACAAAAAAGGACAAAATTTCAAAGGGTTAACCTTACGTTTTTTCCAAAAAACCTCAAAATTTTACTGCCCCTTTTTATTACTTAAATCGACGCGCTGGAACGTGTAGTGTTCAAAAAATGCTCTTGGGACTGGCGCAAACGTCGGAAAGTCGCCCAAAGCGAGCCTTATAGTCTTTTGGGAGTGAAATGAAGCAGTTTCACTTTAAAGCCTTGTAATAAGTAAAATAGCCTTTATTTGTGAATTTTTTCTACGTGATTGCACTTATAACATCGAACTACGTTAGCAGCAACTAAAAAAGTAGGTATCTTTCAACTTTTTATTTTTGACTACAAAAAAGGACAAAAATTTCAAAGGGGTTAACCTTACGTTTTTTCCAAAAAACCTCAAAATTTTACTGCTCCTTTTATTACTTAAATCGACGCGCTGGAACGTGTAGTGTTTAAAAATGCTCTTGGGACTGGCGCAAACGTCGGAAAGTCGCCCAAAGCGCGCCTTATAGTCTTTGGGAGTGAAATGAAGCAGTTTCACTTTAAAGCCTTGTAATAAGTAAAATAGCCTTTATTTGTGAATTTTTCTACGTGATTGCACTTATACCATCGAACTACGTTAGCAGCAATAGAAAAAGTAGGTATCTTTCAACTTTTATTTTTGACTACAAAAAGGACAAAATTTCAAAGGGTTAACCTTACGTTTTTTCAAAAACCTCAAAATTTTACTGCCCTTTTTATTACTTAAATCGACGCGCTGGAACGTGTAGTGTTTAAAAATGCTCTTGGGACTGGCGCAAACGTCGAAAGTCGCCCAAAGCGCGCCTTATAGTCTTTTGGGAGTGAAATAAGCAGTTTCACTATTGAAACCGATTGAATTGATAGTTAAAACCATTGAATTGTTGATTAATTGAGTTGGTGAACCAAAACAGTTGAAAACAATTAAATTGTTTAACAATTATTAAATTACTAAATTAAATATTTGATTATTGAACTAAACTGTTGCTTTTAACAAAATTCAACAGTTTTTCTGCTCCAAACAGTTGAATTATTAAAAAACAAACCTCAGTTAAAAAAATATATTTAAATTATTCAACAAAACACTTAAATTATTAAATGAAACAGTTGAATCGTAAATAATGAAATAACTTAATTATTGAACAAATGTTGAATCAACAGTAATTAAATTGTTGAATAAAGGAAACAAATGAACTATTAAATCAAAACAATTAAATTAAAACAGATTAAATTATTATTGAACAAAACAGTTGAATTACTGAATAAAACAACCGAATTAAAGAACTAAAGTTGAATCATGGATAGTTGAATAAATAAAACAAATGAATTATTAACCTTAAAACAATAACATTTAAAAAAATATATTAAATTATTCAACAAAACGGTTGAATTATTGAATGAAACAGCTGAATTATTGAACAAATTTGGAACAATACTTGAATGTTGAACAAAAAGGAAACTATTAAATTTTAAACCGAAAACATTTAATTAAAAAAAATAATTAAATTACTAAACAAAACAATAGAATTATGAAATGAAACGGTTACATTATTGAACAAATGTTGAATAAAGGCCAATTGAATTGTTGAACAAAAAAACAAATGAATTTTAAACTAAAAGCAATTAAATTAAAAAATAATTAAATTATTAAACAAAACAGTTGAATATGTGAATGAAACAGTTAAATTATTGAACAAACGTTGAATCATGGATAATTGAACTGTCGAACAGAGAAAACAAATGAATAAATAAATTATTAAATCAAAAACAATTAAATTAAAAAATATATTAAATTATTCAACAAAACAGTTGAATTATTGAATGGAACAAATGAAGTATTAATCAATTAATGTTGAATCAAGATTAACAAACAAAACAAGTAAATTATTAAACCAAAACAAATACCTAAATTAAAAAAATATATTTAAATTATTCAGCAGAACAGTTGAATTATTAAATGAAACAGTTGAATCGTTAAATAATGAAACAGCTTAATTATTAAACAAATGTTGAATCAACAATAATTAAATTGTTGAATAAAGAAAACAAAAGAACTATTAAATCAAAACAATTAAATTAAAACAAATTAAATTATTGATCAAAACAGTTGCATTACTGAATAAAACAACCGAATTATAGAACGAAAGTTGAATCATGTGTTAAATAAATAAAACAAATGAATTATTAACCTTAAAACAAAAAATTAAAAAAAGACAATTGAATTGTTGAACAAAAAAACAAATGAATTTTAAACTAAAAGCAATTCAATTAAAAAATAATTAAATTATTAAACAAAACAGTTGAATATGTGAATGAAACAGCTAAATTATTGAACAAACGTTGAATCATGGATAATTGAACTGTCGAACAGAGAAAACAAATGAATAAATGAATTATTAAACCAAAAACAATTAAATTAAAAATATATTAAATTATTTAACAAAACAGTTGAATCGACAATAATTAAATTGTTGAATAAAGAAAACAAATAAACTATTAAACCAAAAGCAATTAAATAAAAAAAATCGGATGTGGCCATGCCTATGACTTTATCATACTTTTATTAAATATTAAAAATAATTTTAATAATAAAAGAAAAATCTAAGTCTAAATATAAAGATACAAAATACCAATTTTAGTTTTGAAATTCTCATTAGTTTTGAAATATTTAATAAAAACTAATAATAAATAAAAGATTTAAAAAATTACTTCCATGAACCAATTTTATCCAAAATTTAATCAGCTCTAATTCCTGCCATAAACATAACAAATTTCAACTTTAGTTTTGAAAATCCTTTTAGTTTTTTAAAATATTAAATAAAGGCTAATATTAAATAATAAAATTTAAAATAATAAAAACAATTGTTTTATAAACAAATTTTAACTAAAATTTAATGAGTTCTAAATATCGATTAAAATATGCGAAAACCTAAATTTAGTTTAGAAATTCGTATTACTTTTCGAAATATTAATTAAAAACTAATATTAAATAATAAAACTTAAAAAAATAAAAAAACAATAGTTTTCATAAAACAATTTTAACTAAAATTTAATCAGTTCTAAATCTCGACATAAGCATGCTAAATCCTAAATTTCGTTTTGAAATTCGTATTAGTTTTGAAATATTAATTAAAACTAATATTAAATAATAAAATTTAAAAATAAAAAAATAGTTCCCGTGAATCGATTTTAGCCAAAATCTAATCAGCTCTAAGTCTCAACATAAGGATAGAAAATCCAAAATTTTGTTTGAAAATTCCTATTAGTTTTTGCTGTAGGTCGCACACAAAATTTGACCACACACACACACACACAACATACACACACACACAGACATTTTTGGAAATGATCTTATTTTACTCAGGGACCTCAAATAGTGTAAATCCATCAAAATCTCAAATTTTTTTTCTGCACGAAAACAATACTTTCTCATATTACATATGATAAAGTAAAATATTAAACAAAACTGTTAAATTTGTGAATAAAACAGCTAAATTATAGAGCAAACGTTGAATCATGGATAATTGAATTCTTGAACAGAGAAAACATGAATAAATAAACCAAAAACAATTATATTAAAAGAAATTAAATTATTGAACAAAACAGTTAATTTATTGAACGAAATAGCTGAATTATTGAACAGTGGGTCAAACAAGAATACTGGAATTGTTGAATAAAAAGGAGATACCTGAATTTTCATCAACAGTTGAATTTTAAACAAAAACAATTAAACTACTAAACAAAAGTGTTGAATAAAGGACAATTGAATTGTTGAACAAAGAAAACAAATAAATTTTAAATTTTAAATTATAAATTATTAAATTAAAAAAATAATTAAATTATTGAGCAAAACAGTTAAATTTGTGAACGAAATAGCTGAATTATTGAATAAAAGTTGAATCATGGATAGTTGAATTGTTGAAAAGAGAAAACAAATGAATAAATAAATTATTAAAACAAAACAATAAAATTTAAAAATATATTAAATTATTCAACAAACAGTTGAATTATTGAATAAAAAGCTGAATTATTGATAATATGCTGAACCAAGAATAATTGAATTGTTGAACAAACAAAACAAATTAATTATTAAACCAAAAATAATTAAATTAAAAAGTTAAATTATTGATCAAATGTTGAAACAAAAATAATTTATTGTTGAACAAAGAAAACAAATAAATTTGTAATATGAGACCCAATATTCGAAATTTGCGCCACAAATCTCGAATCCAAACCAAGATAACCCTGGCTAACATTGTGATGTGATGAAAAGACAATTTACACGTTGTGTAAATTGTTAAAAACCAGTGGCGTGCTTAGTACCAAATTTTTGATTTAAACAAAACCGCCTTATCATCCCACGGATTTAATTTTAATAAATCACTAAATCCGCGTATTTACTTTAATTAATACGCGAATCAAAATCTGGCTTAAATTGATATCAAAGTGAGTTAAAGGTCCCTACCTAACTACTACCGCACTTTCAAAATGTTGCCTGAGATGATCCCTGAGATGTTGTAGATGAATACAACATCTTTTAACTCCATCACGCGGTAGCAATGGAAAACTACGTTGGCAATTTTCAATTTATGCGAAGCTGTTTTGTGCGGAATCAAGACCGCAAAAAATATTTCATTTTTATTTATACAATGCATTTAATAATTTTTTTGATATATCGCACATACAAAAACAGGTTTGACTGTAGATAATATAAGTTTAAAGAATTTAATTGATTAACATATTGCTATGATCCAAATGGTTTTTTTATTGGATTTTGTATAAATTGGGCGTCACGAACCATTGATTGAAGCTAAATTTAATTATTTTGATATTTTTTTTCAGCCAAGTGCGACTGCAAATTTTTGCGTCGTTCTGAAACAAGAGAACGAAACCTAAGAATGCCCAACGTAGAGGTGGTTGCATACCTAAGAAGTTTGTTTTGTGAAACAAACGGTGCAAAGGAATCAATACAACTTTGTTTTGAAAGTACAATGTTTGAGAACTATGGAATGATGTATCTGAAAACAAATGAAATTAATATTAGTTATAGATACTGCCCAGAGATGGCAGTACAACCTTTATATGATGTAAATATTGCTAGATTGATTAGGGGTAGGTCGACGTATCAGTACTAAATAACTGTTGGGGTTAGCCAAAAATTATAAATACAACTTAAGGTTCGCTTACCGAAAAGTATGTGAAGTGTACGTTAGTGATCCCGTGGATTTATGATGATGGAGTGCGCCAGTGTTCCTAAGATAGAAATTTATTCAAAAATGGTAATATTTAAATGAAATTATTTAATTTAGTAGTTGTCATTTGCCTAATAATTAGAGTGATCAACTGCCGACACTAACGTTCCGGAGAGAAACCATCTTTCTTACAAATTTCATCCCTCGGAGGGCACTTGCAAGACGTCAGTCGCACTCGGATTAGGATAACCCCAAATTATCACTAAATTTTACTTTCCCCTTAAACGGAAATTGTACTAATGACGCGTTTTTTTACAGGAACCTACGTGCCATTCCAACAGTTTTCCCCACATTAAAACAGAAGAAATGGAAATTAAATTGGAAGATTTGCATCATTCGATCGATATTAAAGAAGAACCTCAATCGAATCGAGAGTGTACACAGGAAATAAGCAGAAAACCGTTCAAGTGTAAAATTTGTAGCTATAAATGTACCCTGAAAGGAAATCTTAAAAAACATTTAGTAATTCACACTGGTGAGAAACCATTTACCTGTGATATTTGCGGCTATAAAAGTGCGTTTAAAGGAAATCTTAAAATTCATTTAAAAATCCACACTGTCGAACAACCATTCATGTGTGAGATTTGTGACTACAAATGTTCCCTTAAGGGGCGTTTAAAAATTCATATAAGAACCCATACTGGCGACAAACCCTTTACGTGCGTGGTTTGTGACTACAAATGTGGAAAAAAAGGAGATTTAAATAAACATTTAAGGACTCATACTGACGAGAAACCGTTTAGATGTGAAATTTGTCACTATAAATGTATCCGTAAGCGAGATTTAAACAGACACGTAAGAAGCCATACCGGCGAAAAACCGTATTCCTGCGAAATTTGTGGCTTTAAATATACACGTAAAGAAAATTAAAACTCATCTGAAAACTCATAAAGACGAGAAAATATTTAAGTCGGAAATTTGTAACTAAAGATTTAAATTATGAGTTATCCCACCGCTGCCACCACCGTGCTGTTTACGTTTTAGTTGACTAAAAATCTAGAAATTTTCAAACCACCTTTAAATATTTATAAAAACTAGAAATATAGTGAAAAACTTTTAAGCACAAGGAAAGAACAAAATTAAAAAATTTTGAATTTTGTAGTGAAGAAATTCTGATTTCTAATGTTGATTTTAGATTTAAAATTCATTATTTAGCTAAATAATGCTAGGTGAATAGTTTAGATGTTGCATGTTAATGAAAATTCCTTTGGAACTAATATGAAATGTAAAATATTGGATAATCTCAGAAAAACAGGTCTGCATTCTGTTTTTCTTCAAAAAATCGTAGGTTTTGGAAAACTACTTTCCTGAATAATTCAGAAAAATTCAAAACTATATCTGTCTTTTTTATAATAAATAACTGTAAAGTTGTGGAATCTGCCAAAGAAATATAATTTTTTGTTCGCCTAATTCTTTGTTCACCTTCACTTTGTTTACGTGTAACAGTCCGTTACATTGCGCTTTATTCCAATTTTAATAAAAAAATTATTTAATAAATTTCAAATCTTGAAGAGGTATGGGAAACGTTGAAAATTGTCCTGGCGTAATTATATTTTTATGCCCCCCCCCCAATGTTGACTTGGCAAAAACAAAACATTTTTTACATTTTCAATTTTATATTATTAAACTTTGCAGCTATTTTTCTTTGTAATAGCGCCCCTTCCCGCCCTTATAATTAGGGGCTTTTTTGTTGGTCACAAATCTTCCCGAACTATTAAAATGTTTGTTTACAGCAAAATCGTGAAATTGTTGTGTTAAAACAATACAATCGTGTATTGTTCAGTAAAATTGTTGAAAATCTGCTGTATTGTTAAATCGAAAACAATTGCATAATTCAACTTATTCAACACAACAGCTATATTTATTAAACTAAAAAGTTGAATTTTTTTGACAAACTAGCAGCTGTTTTGCACAAAACAATTAAAATGTTGAAAATCACTGCAAAATTTTTGAAAAATCTGTTGAATTGTTAGAGAAACGGTTGAATTGCCGAATCACGGAAAATTCAATTGTTGAATCAAATAGCGCCCCTTCCCTTATAATTAGGGGCTTTTTTGTTGGTCACAAATCTTCCCGAACTATTAAATTGTTTGTTTGCAGTAAAATCGTGAAATTGTTGTGTTAAAACAATACAATCGTGTATTGTTCAGTAATATTGTTGAAAATCTGCTGTATTGTTAAATCGAAAACAATTGCATAATTCAACTTATTCAACACAACAGCTATATTTATTAAACTAAAAAGTTGAATTTTTTTGACAAAGTTGCAGCTGTTTTGTACAAAACAATTGAAATGTTGAAAATTACTCCAAAATTGTTGAAAATCTGTTGAATTGTTAGAGAAACGGTTGAATTGCCGAATCGCGGACAATTCAATTGTTGAATCAAACATTGCCCACTGCGATCCTTTTGCAGGACTCAACGACTACCGAACCACAAGTGTTATCGGACCCCTAGCATCTATGGTGAGGCCTGGTTACTCTCATTCTACCAGATTCCGGCTAACAGATTCAACAAAGCAGCTGAATTTATTGAACAAATCATTTGCATTTTTGACAAAGTGGTAGCTTTTTTTTTCTATAAAACAGTTGAATTGTTGAAAGAAACGGAATAATTGTAGAAAAATCTGTTGAATTGTTGAATTACGGAAAATTAAATTGTTGAATCACGAAAAATTAAATTGTTAAATCAAGGATAATTGAATTCTTGAACCAAAAGCAATTGAATTATTGAACCAAAATCAATCGAATTATTAAACCAAAAATAATTAAAATGTTGAACAAAGCAATTAAATTACTAAACCAAAAAATTGCATTGATTAAACACAACAGATAATTTTATTGACCAAAAGGTTGCATTTTTTTTGTCAAAATACTAGCTTTTTTGTACAAAACAAAAACAATTGTTGAGAAATACAATAAAACTGTTGAATTGTTAAAGAAACAATTCAATTACTGAACTACAAAAAATTAAATTGTTGAATAAAAGATAATTTAATTATTGAATCAATGGTAATTGAATTGTTGAGCCAAATTCAATTGAATTATTAAACTGTTTGTTTAAACAAAACAGCTTAATTTCTTAAACAAATTAGTTACATTTTTTCATAAAATAGTAGGTTTTTTCCTTAAAAGAGTTGAATTGTTGAAAAATCTATTAAATTCTTCCAGAAACAATTGGATTGCTCAATCACAAAAAATTAAATTCTTGAATCAAAGACAATTGAAATGTTGAACCAAAAATGAATGAATTATTCAACAGAAAAACGATTAAATTATTAAACTAAAAATAATAAATCATAGTTGAACGAAACAGCTAAATTATTCAACCAATCAGCCGAACATTAAACAAAACAGCTAAATTTATTAAACAAAACAGTTGAATTTTTGACAAAGTAACTTTGTTTTCCAGAAAACTGTTGAATTGTTGAAAACAAAAGTAGAAAAATGGTTGAAAAATCTATTGAATTGTTAAACTAACAGTTGAATTGCTGAATCATGGAAAATTAAATTGCCTAAACAAAGATAAAGTTGAATTATTGAAACAATTGAATTTAAAAAAATTATTGATACAATCAGCTGAATTTATTAAACAAAACACAGTTGCATTTTTTAGAAGGCATACTAGGTTTGTTTTTCTACAAAACAGTTGAATTGCTGAAAGGAAACAGAAAAATTACTGAATTGTTAAAACAATAGTTGGATTGTTGAATCACTGCAAATTAAATTGTTGAATTTAGCTTAATAATTGAATTGTTGAACCTAAAATAATTGAATTATTAAACTAAAAATAAATAAAATTTAGTATAAAGCAGTTCAATTATTGAACAAATCAGCTGAATATTAAAAAAAGAGTTGAATTTTTTGACAAAGTATTAGCTTTTTTCATAAAACAGTTGAATTGTTGAAAAAAAGAGAAAAATTGTTGAATGGTAAAATAAACAGTTGCATTGTTGAATCACGAAAAATTAAATTGTTGAATCAAGGATATTGATTGCCAAAACAGTTGAATTATTAAACCAAAAATAATTAAATGTTAAAAAATTTAAACTTATTGTGAACCAAAAATTAAACATTGTTAAACAAAAGATAATTTTATTGAACCAAAAATTGCATTATTTATTAAAGAATAGTTATTTTAAAACAAAACAATTGTTGAGAAATACAATAAAACTGTTGAATTGTTAAAGAAACAATTCAATTACTGAACTACAAAAAATTAAATTGTTGAATAAAAGATAATTTAATTATATCGAACCAAAATTAATTGCATTATTCATTATAAAAAATTAAATTATTAATCTAAAAATAAAATATTAAACAAAATAACTAAATTTATTGAATAAATCGGTTCCATTTTTTGACAAAGTAGTAACTTTTTTCCATATAACAGTTGAATTGTTGAAAAAGGAACAAGATAATTCTCGAAATACCTCTTCAATTGTTTAAGAAACAGTTGAATTGCTAAATGATGGCATATTACATTGTTGAATCAATGGTAATTGAATTGTTGAGCCAAATTCAATTGAATTATTGAATTAAAATAATTACATCACTGTTTAAACAAAACAGCTTAATTTCTTAAACAAATCAGTTACATTTTTCAAATTTTTTAAAATAGGTTTTTTCATAAAACAGTTGAATTGTTGAAAATCTATTAAATTGTTCCAAAAACAGTTGAATTGCTTAATCACAAAACTTAAATTTTGAATCAAAACAATTGATTGTTGAACCAAAATGAATTGAATTATTCAACAAAAACGATTGAATTATTAATTTATTAACTAAAAATAATAAATCATAGTTGAACGAAACAGCTAAATTATTCAATCAATCAATGCCAACATTAAACAAAAAGCTAAATTTTTAAATAAAACAGTTGAATTTTTGACAAAGTAACTTTGTTTTCCAGAAAACTGTTGAATTGTTTAGAAAATAAATAACAGAAAAATTGAATTGTTGAAAAAATTAATTGAAAAATTGAATTGTTAAAGATACAGTTGAATTGTTGAAATCAGGAATATTTAAATTGTTAAACAAAATAAAAATTGAATTGTAAAACAATTGAATTGAAAAAATTATTGATACAATCAGCTGAATTTATTAAACAAAACACAGTTGCATTTTTAAAAGGGACATACTAGTTTTTTTTCCCAAAAAACAAAAAAAACAGTTGAATTGTTAAAACAATAGTTGGATTGTTGAATCACTGCAAATTAAATTGTTGAATTTAGTTAATAATTGAATTGTTGAACCTAAAATAATTGAATTATTAAACTAAAATAAAAAAAATTTTAGTATAAAGCAGTTCAATTATTGAACAAATCAGCTGAATATTAAAAAACGAGTTGAATTTTTGACAAAGTATTAGCTTTTTTCATAAAACAGTTGAATTGTTGAAAAAAAGAGAAAAATTGTTGAATGGTAAAATAAACAGTTGCTTTGTTGAATAACGAAAAATGAAATTGTTGAATCAAGGATAATTGATATGTTGAATCAAAAACAATTGAATTATTTAACAAAAACAATTGATTTATTAAACTAAAAATAATTCAAATGTTCAACAAATTAGTTAAATTATTGAACCAAAAAATTGCATTTTTTTGACTAAGTAGTAGTTTTTTGCAGAAAACAATTGAATTGTTAAAGAAACAGATAAATTGCTGAATGACGGAAAATTAAATTGTCGAAAAAAGGATAATTGCATCGTCGAACCAAAAACTGATTGAATTATTCAACAACAAAAAACAATTTAATTATTAAACAAAAAATAATTAAAATGTTGAACAAAGCAGTTTAATTATTAAACCAAACAATTCAACTTAATCAACACAACAGCTAAATTTATTGAACCAAAAAAGTTGCATTTTTCTACAAAACAATTGAATTGTTGAAAACACAATAAAATTGTTAAAAAAATGTTGAATTGTTAAAGAAACAGTTGAATTGCTAAATTACAGAAAATTTGATTGTTGAATCAAGGACAATTATTGAATTGTTGAACTAAAAACAATTGAGATATTCAGCAATAAACAATTGTATTATTAAACAAAAAATGATTAAAATGTTGAACAATGCAATTAAATTATTACAACAAACAATTGCATTTATTAAACACAACAGATAATTTTATTGAACCAAAAAGTTCGTTTCGAACCAAAAGAGTTCATTGGACACGTGCTCCCCCCCCTTCCCCGAAATGTTAAAAAAAATTCATTTTGAAAGTAAAAAATTTGAATTTTGTAAATAAATAGGTGTAAGGTATTTTCAAGTTGGAAAATATTTACAATTGCTCCCCCCCTCCCGGAAATGAGATTCTGCCTACGGGCTTGTGAGTAAGGTTTATTACAGCGATTTGGTTTTCTTGAGAACGATTACATCATATACTGGGAGGAAATTCATAATCTTCTGCCCCAAATATTCGATCACTGATTTATATTTCTTGTGCTAAAAGCTTTCACTATTAATCGCTTAATACCATAAGTTTGCAAATTTATCTATCACACTTTCAGTGTACTTGTGGGTGCTCCAGACCCCCCGGTCTCTAATAGTATGGTATATAATTTGGGCTAATTGGGATATTAGTTACTTGAATATGACTTGTGAAAGTTAAGATTACTTCTTTTATAGATCGGTGATGCTGACATCTTCAATTCATTTCTGATCAAAAATAAAACTGAACAAACTGGGGGTCTGGGGGGTGTGGAACACCCTCCAGTGCCTCGCTCTTGATAGGCAAAACATTCAATGTTTACAGATTATGAGTAAGCAGACCTATAGCCAGGGGAAGCACGTGCCCCCCCCCTGAAATTTTAAAAAAAATTGAAAGTAAAAATTTGAATTTTGAAAATAAATAGATGATTTAAGAAACAGTTGAATTGCTGAATGATGGTATAAAATTGTTGAATCATGAATAATTGAATTGTTAAGCCAAAACCAATTGAATTATTAAATAAATAACCAATTGAATTATTCAACTAAAAATAATTATAATGTTTAAACAAAACAGCTCATTTATTAAACAAAACAGTTGCAGTTTTTCATAAAGTAGTAGGTTTTTCTCCTAGTAGTTGTTGAATTGTTAAAACAAATTGTTGCGAAATCTGTTGCATAGTTAAAGAATCGGTTAAATTGTTAAATCACGAAAAATTAAATTGTTGAATCAGAAATCAATTTAATTAATAAACTAAAAATAATTAAAATGTCTTTACAACAAAGCAATAAAATTATTGAGCCCAACAATTGTATTTATTAAATACAGCAGATAAATTTATTAAACAAAACAGTTGAATTTATTAAACAAAACCTTTGATTTTTTTTTGATAAAGCATTTAACTGTTGAACTGTTAAAAAAAACCTGATAATTGTTAAGAAACCTGTTGAATTGTTAAAGAAACAGTTAGATTGTTGCATCAAGTATAATAGAATTGTTGAACCAAACATAATTGAATTATTAAACAAACAATTAAATTATTAAACCAAAAAGTAATTAAAATGTTGAGCAAAGCAGTTCAATTATTGAGCTACTCAACCGAATGTTAAACAAAACAGTTAAATCGTACAGCAAAAAACTAATAGTTGCATTTTTTAACAAAGTAGTAGCTTTCTTTTCATAAAACAGTTGAATTGTTGAAAAAGATGAAAATTGTTGAATTGTTGAATAAACAATTGCATTGTTGAATCACGGATAATTAAATTGTTAAATCACGGATAACTGAATTGTTAAACCAAAATTAATTGAATTATTCAACAAAAAAAACAATTAAATTATTAAACAAAAATAATTAAAATTTTCAACATATCAATTAAATTATTGCATTAAAAAGTTTTCATTGTATCAAAGCTGCTTTTGTACAAAACAATTGAATTTTTCAAGAAACAGTTTAATTGCTAAACTACGGAAAATTAAATTGTTGAATCAATGATAGTTTAATTGTTGAACCAAAAACAATTGAATTATTAAACAAAATAGAATTGAATTATTAATCTAAAAATAATTGCAATGTTGAAACAAAACAGCTTAATTTATTAAACAAAACTGTTTCATTTTTCGACAAAATATCAGCTGTTTTTCAAAATCAATTGAACTGTTGAAATAAAACAGGATAACTGTTAGAGAAATCTGTTGAATTGTTGAAGAAACAGTTAAATTGCCGAATGACAGAAAAGTGAATTGTTGAATCAAAGATAATTTAATTGTTGAACCAAAAACAATTGAATTATTATACGCAAAATAATTCAAATTATGAACAAAGCAGTTAAATTATTAAACAAAACAACTAAATTTATTAAACAAATCAGTTCCATTTTTAACAAAGAAATAAATTTTTCCCACAAAACAGTTGAATTGTTGAAAGAAATAGGATAATCCTTAAAATATTTGTTGCATTGTTGAAGAAACAGTTGAATTGCCGAATGACAGAAAAGTGAATTGTTGAATCAAAGATAATTTAATTGTTGAACCAAAAACAATTGAATTATTATAAGCAAAATAATTAAAATTCTGAACAAAACAGTTACATTGTTGAACCAATCATCCGAATATTAAACAATACAGTTGAATCGTACAGCAAAACACCAAAAATCAAATAGTTGCGTTTTAAAAAAATAGTAGCTTTCTTTACATAAAACAGTTGAGTTTTTAAGAAAAAATTAAAATTTTTGAAAATTCTGTTAAATTGTTAAATAAACAGTTGCATTGTTGAATCACGGAAAATTAAATTGTTGAATAAAAGATTATTAAATTGTAGAACCCGAAATAATTGAATTATTATACTAAAAATAATTCAAATGTTGAACAAAACAGTTAAATTGTTTAACCGATCAACCGAATATTGAACAAAACAGCCTAATCGTACAGCAAAACAGCAAAAATCAAATAGTGGCATTTTTAAAAATAGTAGCTTTCTTTACATAAAACAGTTGAGTTTTTAAGAAAAAAATTAAAATTTTTGAAAATTCTGTTGAATTGTTAAATAAACAGTTGCATTGTTGAATCACGGAAAATTAAATTGTTGAATAAAAGATTATTAAATTGTAGAACCCGAAATAATTGAATTATTATACTAAAACTAATTCAAATGTTGAACAAAACAGTTAAATTGTTTAACCGATCAACCGAATATTGAACAAAACAGCCTAATCGTACAGCAAAACAGCAAAAATCAAATAGTTGCGTTTTAAAAATAGTAACTTTCTTTACATAAAACAGTTGAGTTTTTAAGAAAAAAATTAAAATTTTTGAAAATTCTGTTGAATGGTTAAATAAACAGTTGCATTGTTGAATCACGGAAAATTAAATTGTTGAATAAAAGATTATTAAATTGTAGAACCCGAAATAATTGAATTATTATACTAAAAATAATTCAAATGTTGAACAAAACAGTTAAATTGTTTAACTAATCAACTGAATATTAAACAAAACAACCTAATCGAACAGCAAAAATCAAATAGTTGCGTTTTTAAAAAATAGTAGTTTTCTTTACATAAAACAGTTGAGTTTTTAAGAAAAATTAAAATTGTTAAAAATTCTGTTGAATTGCTAAATCAACAGTTGCATTGTTGAATCACGAAAATTAAATTGTTGAATAAAAGATTATTAAATTGTAGAACCGAATAATTGAATTATTATACTAAAAATAATTCAAATGTTGAACAAAACAGTTAAATTGTTTAACCGATCAACCGAATATTGAACAAAACAGCCTAATCGTACAGCAAAACAGCAAAAATCAAATAGTGGCATTTTTAAAAAATAGTAGCTTTCTTTACATAAAACAGTTGAGTCTTTAAGAAAAATTAAAATTTTTGAAAATTCTGTTAAATTGTTAAATAAACAGTTGCATTGTTGAATCACGGAAAATTAAATTGTTGAATAAAAGATTATTAAATTGTAGAACCCGAAATAATTGAATTATTATACTAAAAATAATTCAAATGTTGAACAAAACAGTTAAATTGTTTAACCAATCAACTGAATATTAAACAAAACAGCCTAATCGTACAGCAAAACAGCAAAAATCAAATAGTTGCGTTTTAAAAAATAGTAGCTTTCTTTACATAAAACAGTTGAGTTTTAAGAAAAAATTAAAATTTTTTAAAATTCTGTTGAATTGTTAAATCAACAGTTGCATTGTTGAATCACGGAAAATTAAAATGTTGAATAAAAGATTATTAAATTGTAGAACCGAAATAATTGAATTATTATACTAAAAATAATTCAAATGTTAAACAAAACAGTTAAATTGTTTAACCAATCAACTGAATATTAAACAAAACAGCCTAATCGTACAGCAAAACAGCAAAAATCAAATAGTGGCATTTTTAAAAAATAGTAGCTTTCTTTACATAAAACAGTTGAATTGTTGAGAAAAAGAAGAAAATGGTTGAAAATTCTGTTAAATTGTTAAATAAACATTGTTGAATCACGGAAAATTAAATTGTTGAATCAAGGATAACTGAATTGTTACACCAAAACGAATGAAATTATTTAACAAAAAAACAATTAATTATTAAAATCTTTAAAAAATTATTGCACCAAAAAACCGTTCATTTGATGAACCACTGAAAATTAAGTTGTTGAATAAATGATAGTTCAATTGTTGAACCAAAAGCAATTGAATTATTAAACAAAATACAAATGAATTATTCTATTTTATGACAAAATATCAGCTGTTTACCAAAAACAGTTGAATTGTTGAAAGAAACAGGATAACTGTTGTTGTTTATAAGAAAGAGTTTAATTGCTGAATTACAAAAAATTAAATTGTTGAATCAAGTATAATTCAATTGTTAAACCAAAAACAATTGAATTATTAAATTAAAAACAATTACAATGTTTAAACAAAACAGCTTAATTTATTAAACAAAATAATTGCATTTTTTGCATAAAATAGTAGGTTTTTTCATAGAACAGTTGAATCGTTAAACAAAAAAATAAAAAAATTGTTGAAAAATCTGTTAAATTGCTAAAGAAGCAGTTGGATTGTTGAATCGCGAATATCAAATTGTTGAATTAAGAATAATTAAATTGTTGAATCAAAACCAAACAGTTGAATTCCTTGCATCAAGCAGTGGAATTATTGCAAAATCAGTTACATTTTTCTCTCGACTCGACTGTATTAAAACTCTGTTGCATGTATGCATATCTTTAATTTTATGTATAAGAGAAGTCAAAATTTACAGGTTTATTTAAAAATAAAATTCAACCTAAATTTACAAATATTTGCGACTCTCGACGGCGTAATTTAGTTTTGTTTAAAACCAATCTAAAATATTCCCTGTATCTGAAGTTTTCGCTCCATATAAAGCTTGAATTCCGCGAATATCGTCAATATCCAATTGAAAGTATGGGTCGTTTTCGTGGTAAAAAGGAGACATCAGCGCCTCATGGGTTTTCGAATGCCCTAAACCTAAAGAATGTCCAAATTCGTGAGCAGCAACTTGGAACAAGTCTATTCCCCGATGGGAATGTATCGTCCACTGTTCGGAATCGTCAAAATGGGCGCCTCCACCAAATACCTAAATATTATGGAGGTTTTAGAATAACGCGGTTTTCTTTGAGTTAACTTACGGGAAAATAGGCGTGGGCCAAAGTTTCTCCTGGACCGTCAAAGGGATCACCGTCGCCATGTTCATCACTTTCGAATCTGATGTTAATGCGAGCTTTACCTTCTGACGGTTGAAATGTGAGATCTGTGTATTCACTCCAAACTCCAAAGGCTCGTGCAATTTCGTCATCTACCTCTTGTTTTTGCAGTTTCCGGGGGTATTTTGATATTTTGTATGTTAAATCTTTTACCTTCCATTTGCTACCTGTAATTTTTTAAATGTTCAGGATATTTTTCACGACAATCCCAAGTTATTTTTTTATAAAATTTTGAAGTGAATGTATAAAATTAATGTTACTGTATTTTTTAATCAAATAGACTAAAGCATAAGTCTATTGCGGTTCTGGCGCCCAAAACAAACATCAAATACACAAGAATTAAACGAACCATAGCAATATATATTATGTCCAAGCAAAATGTGGAAAATAAATTTACCTTTCTTTCTGTGAACACGTAATCCTGATTATCGAAATTCAAAAATAAAATAAAAAATAGTTTTACCTTGAGAAGTATATCTTTTGAATCTGGAAACGCTGCCAGAACCTATTTTATCTTTAACTCCACATCTAGGCAATTTCATGGTCTGTAATGTTTCATCATCTAGTTCACCTAATAAAGATAAAATCGGATAATCAAAAATGGGTACTATGATTGATCATTTTTATACAAAACAAAATGCGATAGATGACAGTTTGAATTTTAACAGTAGTTTAATAGAGGAACTTCTAGCTCACTTTGATATCAATTTAAATCACTATGAAGCCACGGTTTTTTTGTCATTTTCATATTACTCCCACGAAATGATTGAAATTTTTAATATCAAATTCATAAAATTATTGTTATCAAATCTTACAATATAATAGAAATATTATAATGCAACTCTCAAAACCACGGATTTATGTTTAAAGAATCACCGAAACCGCGAATTTATTTTAATTAAATCGCGAATCAAAATCTCGATTAAATTGATATAAAAATGAGTTAGAAGTCTCTCTATTTAACTACTATTTACCTAAGTACATAGCAATGGATATTATTAACAAATTGGTAGCGCCAAGCAAATTTGGCACCCCCCCCCCAAGTTTTGTGAGACAATCTTTTATCCCTACCCGAAGGGGGGGGGTTAAAAGTAAAATTTTCACAGCTCAGGAAGAATTTTTGGCAAATTTAGCTTAGAACATGCTGCTCGCACTTGAGAGATGGAGATCTTAAAGAAGCAAATCGACATCATGTTAGGGAACTACCAAAGTAGTTAAACAGAGTCACTTCTAGCTCAGTTTTGATATCAATTTAATCCAGATTAGATTCGCTGTTTAATTAAAATAAATCCGCGGTTTTGTCGCGGATTAATATTTTTTCGGCCAAGAAAACATAAACAACAACAATTTGTTAAATTTTTTTACCTGTCACGTGTAGCCCTGCGAAACTCTGAAAATCTGCAATAGCTGACGTCAAAACCTGTCTATCAAGTATTTTATTTGAATGTATAATATTTACGCCCAAGTATCCATATTGTGATAAATATTGCTACAACAGAAAAATTTTTAGTTGGAAAACAATTTTTCCTAAGATTTACAATTTTCAGTAGCCCCGAAGGACATTTAATAAACAAACCGTGAGAAATTTTCTTCAAAATTTTAATATTTTTAAAAAGTATTTAGGTAGATATAGTAGCCATTTTTCTGAAATGATGATTTAAAAATTAATTTGGAATGCAATTTTCTCATTGGCTTATTCGAACTGTAAACCCGCCCATCGGGATTTTTAAAACGAATGATGAAAGATGAGGGTCTAATTGACAGATAAAAAAAATTGTGGTCGGTCCACAAATTTTGCAAAAAGTACACTTTTAGGTTGAATCTGAGATTTACACTGGTTGCGTTTGTTAAAACGGCCCGTAGCGGCCAGAGCGAAGAGTTTACTAACTATAAATATCCCCCTAGACCGGTCCTACTCGGAAAAGTGTGAATATTGACCCGACGAATAGCAGGAAGCAACTGGCAGGTCTTCGCCGGATGTGATGAATGTCGACCCACCTGCAACGCACGTACTGGTGATAGAATGTTCTCAAACATGATAATCGAGATTTTGTTTTATATTTTACTGCTCTTTCGTTCGGTGAACAAAAGTGTATTTTCGAGTCAAGGTTAGTCGACTTTTGCCAAAAATTGTAATCTCTAAATTGTATGGCGGAAGGAAGTAATTCCACATCGTGCCGATGTGCGTCATTATCATTTAGATAATTATATTTTTAGAAAATTATCCAATTTTCTAATTTATTCGCATATTTTTATTGTATTAGGTAAATTTAGTTTTAGAATTTCTAATTGCGGTACGTACCAAGGGTGATTTTCTACGAACTGGAGCACTTTTAACCATATTAAAAATTACGAAAAACACAAAGGGTAGCATGGTATTGAGATACATTTTAATTATTTATTTCCAAATATTTTGAAAATTTAAAAAAAATCCCGATAGCTAATTTTCACGCACAAAATTAAAATCAATCGTGTAAATAACTTTTACACGAACGAATTTGTTCGATAATTAGCGCGAAACGACTCGTTCACTGTGCGAGATACACTGAACCATGGGCGTCAACTATCGCCTTTTATATATTGGATACCAAGGGGTTATCGCGCTGACAGAGACTCCACAATTTAAAATTTTCTAAACAAATTATGAAAAAGGGTAAAAATATGAAGATTATAAATAATGAACCGATCACAAATTTTAATTTTGAAATTGTAATCCTATCGTTGCATTGGCTATATTGGTACGCCACTGCTCCTTCCATTAATAGTTGCATAAAGGGCTATCCATTAAGTACGTCTGCAATTTTTCCAAATTTTGGACTCCTCTCCCCCTTTTGTTACAGTTGGTAACGACCTTTTATCCTCTCCTCTCCGTATATGGTCTTCAAATCAAGAACACCCCCCCTCCCTCTTATTTATCATCATATTTTAAAATTATGGGAAATAGAATACTTAAGCACAATTTTGGACGTCACATTTGGCTACCCCCTCCCCCTAAGGCAAGGATGTTCTTTCCGGACGACCCCTAAACACATTTTACGGAGAGGGATGTTTTGGTTATTGGTCCAAAAATTACGCCCAATCTCGTGCCGAGATAGCTTAGCGAATAGCGAAATGAAATCAACAGTGGCACACCGATCCGGTAGCAGGGCGGCGTTAGGAACAAGCGGAGCAAACAAGCAGTGCAGCAAAATTAGAGGCGGCAAAATCATTGATGAAATAAAAAAAAAAAGAAAAGTTTGGTATAAAAGACTATTGAAGCTTGGGTAGAATTAATAAAACTAAAAATGCAGAATATGAAAAACTTGTGGATTCAGAGAAATTGGGAAACCCACCGAATTTTCTTTACTTTTCAGGTTTTCCCTGAAAAAATCGATAGTCTTCCTTACTGTTACAATGTTGGTAAAAGAAAATCAAATATTTTAGCGGAAAGATATAACCAAAATGTTTTTCCTACGGCAAAATCGTGAAAAAACAGAAAAAACAAAACAGTTGAATTGTTGAAATTCTGTTGTATTGTTAAAAACAGTTGAATTATTCAACAAAAAACAATTGAATCATTAAACTAAAAATAATTAAAATGTTGAACAAAACAGTTAAGCTATTAAACCAAGCAATTCAACTTATTCAACACAACAGCTAAACTTATTCAACTAAACAATTGCGTTTTTTGCACAAAAGAATTGCATAATTGTTGAAAATCACACTAAAATTCTTGAAAATTCTGTTATTGAATTGTTAAAGAAACATTTGAATTGCCGAATCACAGAAAATTCAATTGTTGAATCAAGGACAATTATTGAATTGTTGAACCAAAAAATCGAATTATTCAATAAAAAATAATTTAATAATTAAACTAAAAATAATTAAAATGTTGCGAACAAAGCAGTTAAACTATTAAATCAAACACTTCAACTTATTCAACACAACAGCTAAACTTATTGAACTAAACAATTGCATTTTTTGACAAAGTAGTAGTTTTTTTGCATAAAACAATTGAATATCACACCAAAATTGTTGAAAATTCTGTTATTGAATTGTTAAAAAAACAGTTGAACTGCTGAATCACGGAAAATTTAATTGTTGAATCCAGGACAATTATTGAATTGTTGAACCAAAATATCGAATTATTCAACAAAAAATAATTTAATAATTAAACTTAAAATAATTAAAATGTTGCGAACAAAGCAGTTAAACTATTGAACCAAACAATTCAACTTATTCAACACAACAGCTAAATTTATTGAACTAAACAGTTGCATTTTTTGACAAAGTAGTAGCCTTTTTGCACAAAACAATTGAATAATTGTTAAAAATCACACTAAAATTGTTGAAAAATCTGTTGAATTGTTAAAAAAACAGTTGAATTGCTGAATCACAGAAGATTCAATTGTTGAATCAAGACAATTATTAAATTGTTAAACCAAAAATCGAATTATTCAACAAAAAGCTTAAACAGTTGCATTTTTTGACAAAGTAGTAGCTTTTTGACACAAAACAATTGAATAATTATTGTCGAAAATCGTAGTAAACTTATTCAAAAATTTGCTTAATTGTTAAAGAAACTGTTGGATTGTTGAAATATGAAAAATTCAAATGTTGAATCAAGGTCAATTATTGAATTGTAAAAAAAAAAATTTAATAATTATTGATAAATAAAATGTTGAACAAAAAAGTTAAACTATTAAACCAAACAATGCAACTTATTCAACGCAATGGCTAAATTTATTGAATTAAACAGTTGCATTTTTTGACAAAGTAGTAGGTTTTTTTGCCCAAAACAATTGAATAATTGTTGAAAGTCACAGTAAAATTGTTGAAAAAACTGTTGAATTATTAAAAACAGTTAAATTGTTGAATCACGGAAGATTCAATTGTTGAATCCAGGATTATTGAATTGTTGAACCAAAAATCTAATTTGTCAACAAAAAGCTTAAACAGTTGCATTGTTTGACAAAGTAGTAGCTTTCTTGTACAAAACAATTAAATAATTATTGTCGAAAATCATAGTAAACTTGCTCAAAAATTTGCTTAATTGTTAAAGAAATAATTCAATTGTTGAACCAAGGACAATTATTGAATTTTTGAACCAAAAAATTGTGTTATTTAACAAAAAATAATGTAATAATTAAACTAAAAATAATTAAAATATTGAACAAAGCAATTAAACTATTAAACCGAATAATTCAACTGATTCAACAAAACAGCTAAATTTATTGAATTAAACATTTGGATTTTTTGACAAAGTAGTAGCTTTTGTGCACAAACAATTGAATAATTGTTAAAAATTACACTAAAATTGTTGAAAAATCTGTTGAATTGTTAAAGAAACAGTTGAATTACCGAATCATGGAAAATTCAATTGTTGAATCAAGGACTATTATTATTGAATTGTTGAACCAAAAAATCGAGTTATTCAATAAAAATTAATTGAATAATTACACTAAAATTAATTAAAATGTTGAACAAAGCAGTTAAACTATTAAACCAAACAATTCAACTTATTCAACACAACAGCTAAATTTATTAAATTAAATAGTAGCATTTTTTATAAAACAGTTGAATTAATGAAAAAATTGTTGAAAGATCTGTTGAATTGTAAAATAAACAATTTGGATTGTTGAATCACGGAAAATTAAATTGTTGAACCAAAAACAATCGAATTATGTAACAAAAAACAATTGAATAATTAAAGTAAAAATAATTAAAATGTTGAACAGTAAATGCCTTACCACATTGGCAAACTTGATCACCAACGGTGTCGCCAACACATTAACTTTGGGAAAGGTCACCGTATTGGTAAAATAACCACCTCCTTATCACAAGATTAAATTTATAGATTTGTGGGCGAGCAAGAAGTGCATTGCTCTCGAGTAAAGACAAGCGGCAGGTACCTGAAAGCTGTCATATTTTAAATAACGCACTCATTGTTCCGACGACCACCGCTTGAATTTTATCTTCCAATATAGAAGGTTAAATTGTGACACGGTGATTTTCTCAAGGGTAATGTGTTGGCAACGGCGTTAGCGGTGAAGTTTGTGTGCATGGTCTTAGTCGAGCAGGTCTTCATTATGCCTGTTGCATCGATATTGCCCGTCACAATCTTTTGCAGGACTCCACGACTACCATACGGCCAGTGTTAGCCCCCCCCCTATCACCTATGGTGAAGCCTGGTTACTGTCATTTGACCAGATTCCGACTAACAAGCCGGCGCCGGAGATGTTGCGCACCTCACACGCGCAAAGGGCTGGGTAGACCTCCTCAAACCAGTGGTCCCACCTCAACTACCACATACGGCCGGAGGATTAGTTAACCTGGGGTTTTGTCTGTAGATTGAATTTCCTATGCCGCCGTTAAACCCCATTCGGCAAGTTATCCACCTGACGTAGCTATAAGTGTAGGAGACGCCATCCTCTTCAGGTTATATGATCCGAGACCTCCGAGACTAATCGTGTGTTTGGTTTGGTAACCGGGCCTGACTCGCCCCCTGTCAAATACCGCTTCTCCTTTCGGAATTGTTCGGAGGTTTGGTCATTTCGGTGCGTATCCCGTTGGTTTTTGGTTATGCTGTAGACCTCTGTCCGCGGTGACCGGGGATATGCTCTTCGGCAGAGCATGTCCCCTGAGGGGGCAGCAGCTGGTTTAGAGTCAGACTGTGGACTTTCCTGTGGCGAAATAAATATACTAACCTGATGGTCCGGAGTGGTAACGTTACCATTAAGCATACACCTCTTCCGGCATCCTACCTAACTGTCTTTAAAGATACGCACTGGTACCAGTACAGTCAAACCTCTTTTTATACGGTATCTTTTAAAGCGCCTAGAGCGATTTTTTTATTTTTTTCGCGCGATACACCATAAAATTTCATCAAATGCATGATATGAATAAAAAATAAAATTTTTGAAGAAATTCCTTTTATACGGTCCCTATTCTCCGCACAAAAACAGGTTTTAGTGTACTGCCTAGCTACGCGGTTGTTTAGAGTCATTTCCGGAGAACTAGGCGCATATGCGAATTGCCTAAAGACGATATCAATCCAAGGCGTCATCCAGTAAAATTATTGAAGAAATCAACCGAACAATTGAATAATTGTAGAAAATCACACTAAATCTGTTTAAAAATCTGTTGAATTGTTAAAGAAACAGTCGAATTGTTGAATCACGGAAATAAAATTGTTGAATCAATGATAATTAAATTGTTAAACCAAAGATAATTAGTTAAAATGTTGAATCAAACAATTGCACTTATTAAACACAACAGTTAAGTTTATCGAACCAAGAAGTTGCAGTTTTTTGACAAAGATAGTAGATTTTTGTACCAAACAATTGAATTGTCAAAAATCTGTTGAATTATTAAAGAAACAGTTTAATTAATGAACCACGGAAAATTAAATTGTTGAATCAAGAATAATTTAATTTTTGAAGCAAAAGTAATTGCATTATTCAACAAAAAACAATTAAATTGTTATTAATCCAAAAATAATTAAAATGTTGAACAAAGCAGTTAAATTATTAAACAAAAACACTAAATTTTTTAACAAAAAAGTAAATTTTTCCCACAAAACAGTTGAATTGTTGAAAAAAAATAGAATAATTCTTAAAATATCTGTTGAATTGTTTAAGAAACAGTTGAACTACTGAAAGACGGAAAATTAAACTGTTGAATCAAGGATAATAGAATTGTTGAGCCAAAACCAATTGAATTATTAAACTAAAATAATTACAATGTTTAAACAAAACAGCTTAAATTATTAAACAATACCGTTGCAGTATTTCATAAAGTAGAAGTTTTTATCATAAAACAGTTGAATTGTTAAAAATCTGTTGAATTGTAAAAGAAACAGTCGAATTGCTGAATCAGGAAAATTAAATTGTTGAATCAAAGTAATTGAATTATTAAACAAGAAACAATTGAATTATTAAATTAAAAATAATTAAAATTGTTGAAAATTCTGTTGAATTGCTAAATAAACAGTTGCATGGTTATATTATGAAAAATAAAATTGTTAAATCAAGGATAATTGAATTGTTAAACCAAAATTAATTGAATTATTCAACAAAAACACAATTAAATTATTAAACAAAAATAATTAAAATCTTTAACAAAGCAATTAAATTATTGCACCAAAAAGTTGCATTTTTTGACCATCAAGTAATAGTTTTTTGTACAAAACAATTAAATTGTTAAAGAAACAGTAATAAACCCCTGAATTTTAAAATGTTGAATCAACGATATTATAGTTTCATTTTGAACCAAAAACAATTGAATTATCTAACAAAATATAATTAAATTATTAAACAGTTGAATTGCTGAACGACAGAAAATTAAATTGTTGAATAAAGAATGATTGACTTGTTGAACCAAAAACAATTGAATTATTAAATTAAAAACAATTGCAATGTCAATTGCAAACACAACATTTGCATTTTTTCATAAAATCTTAGCACTTTTTTTCATGCATCAGTTGAATTGTTAAAAAAAAAAGAAAATTGTATAATTGTGAAAGAAACAGTTGAATTTTTGAACCACGGAAAAATAAATTGTTGAATAAAGGATAACTAAATTGAATTATTAAATAAAAAAAATTCAATTATTAAACTAAAAATAACTAAAATGTTGAACAAAGCAGTTAAGTTATTGAACCAATCAGCCGAATATTAAACAAAACAGCTAAATCGAACAGCAAAGAATTGCATTCTTCTTCACGAAACAGTTGAATTTTTGAGGAAAAAACAGGATAATTATTGAAAAGGCTATTGAATTAATAAATAAACAATTGCATTGTTGAATCGATAATAATTGAAATGTTGAACCAAAAACAAATAAAATATTAAATAAAAAATAATTGAATTATTAGACTAATAAAATAATTAAAATGTTGAACAAAGCATTTAAATTATTGAACAAAACTGTTGGTGAATTTTTAGATAAAAGAGTAGCATTTTTTCCTATAGAACAGTTGAATTGTTAAAAAATAAAACAAAAAAATATTAAAAAATCTGTCGAATAGTTAAATAAAAAGTTGGATTGTTGAATCACAGAAAATTAAATTGTTGAATCAAGAATAGTTAAATTGTCAAACAAAAAACAACTGAATTATTCAACAGAAAACAATTACATTAAGCAAGTGAATTATTAAACCGAACTGTTGAATTCGTTACACCAAACAGTGAAGTTATTGAACAAAACAGGTAAATTGTTGAACAAATCAGTTGCATTCTGGAATTATTAAACTAAAAACACTTAATTTAGCCAATCTAAAATATTATCTATATCTGAAGTATCGATGCCGTTGTTCGGTTCGGAGAATCTGTTCTCGTTGCTCTCCTCGCTCTCTTCATTAGAAAACAAATCCTCGTAGGTCTCCGTTTTCCTTCCATACACAGCTTGAATTGCTTGAATATCGTCAATATCCAATTGGAAGTATGGGTCGCTTCCGCGATAAAATGGAGCCATCAGTGCCTCGGGGGTTTCCGAATGATCTAAACCTAAAGAATGTCCAAATTCGTGAGCAGCAACTTGAAACAAATCAATTCCCCGATAGGAATTTATCGTCCATTGTTCGGAATCGTCAAAATGAGCGTCTCCACCATATATCTAAATATTATAACGGTTTTAGAATAACGCGGTTTTCTTTGCTATACTTACGGGAAAATAGGCGTGGGCCAAAGTTTCTCCTGGACCGTCAAATGGATTACCGTCGCCATGTTCATCGCTTTCGAACCTGATCTCAATGTGAGCTTGACCTGCAGACGGTTGAAATGTGAGATCTGTGTATTCACTCCAAACTTCAAAGGCTCGTGCAATCTCGTCATCTACCTCTTGTTTTTGTAGTTTCCAGGGGTATTTTGATATTTTGTATTTTAAATCTTTTACCGTCCATCTGCTACCTGTAAAACAATTCAAATTTTCGTTTATAATTTTGTAGTTCTGTTGAAGTGAGAAAAAATAATTTAATATTTTAATTTAATATTTATTTCAATTAATTAATTATTTTTTTTAAAATTTTGAAGAAAATTTATATTATCTACTGTATTCTTGGATCAAATGAACTAAAGCATAAGTCTATCGCGGTTCGGCGCGCGAAACATACATCAGTAACAGTAGCAATTAAACGAACCATAGCAATATATATTATGTAAGCATATTAATTTATACAAACATAAAATAATTCAGTAAACACGTAATCTCGATTATCTAAATTATGAAGAGTTGTGCTCGGTCATAAATTCAAAACTGAAATAAAAAATAGTTTTACCTTGTAAATCGTATCTTTTGAATCTGGAATTGCTGCCAGAACCCATTTTATCTTTAACTCCACATCTAGGCAATTTCATGGTCCGTAAGGTTTCATCATCTAGTTCACCTAATAAAGATAAAATTGGATAATTAAAAATAGATACTGAGTGATTATTTTTATACAAAACAAAATGCGATAGACGACAATTTGAATCTTCACAGTAGTTTAATAGAGGGACTTCTAGCTCACTTTTATATATTTGATTTATTATTATTAAACAAAACAACTAAATTTATTGAACAAAATTTATTCAATTTATTTAAAATTTATTTTTTCGAATAAAACAGTTGAATTATGAAAAAAACAAGATTATTCATGAAATATCTGTTCAATTGTTTAAGAAACAGTCGAATTGCTGAATGACATAAAATTAAGGATAATTGAATTATTAAATTAAAAATAATTACAATGTCTAAACAAAACAGCTTAATTTGTTAAACAAAATAGTTGCATTTTTTCATAAAATAGTAGGTTTTTTCATAAAACAGTTGAATTGTTGAAATTTTTTTTTGAAACATCTATTAACAGTTGGACTGCTCAATTATGGAAAAAGAAATTCTTGAATGAAAAATATAGAATTATTCAGCAAAAAAAACAATTGAATTATTAAACAAAAAAATAATAAATTATATTATTGAACAAAACAGCTAAATTATTCAAACAATCAGCCGAATATTAAACAAAACAGCTGAATTTATTAAAAAAAGCATATAAATTTATTAAACAAAAGAGTTGAAATTTTTTTACATTTTTTTACAAAGTAGCTTTGATTCCAGAAAATTGTTGAATTGTTAACAAAACAGGAAAATTGCTGAAAATCTGTTGAATTGTTAAAGAAATAGTTGAATTGCTAAATTACGAAAATTAAATTTTTAAATCCAGGATCAAATTTAATTTTTCAAGCAATATCAATTGAATTGATAAAAATTATTGAAACAATCAGTTGAAGATTAAACAAAACAGCTTAGTTTATTAAACAAAATAAATGAATTTATTAAACAAAACAGCTAAATTTATTGAACAAAACAGTTGAATTTTTTGACAAAGTAACTTTGTTTTCCAGAAAACTGTTGAATTGTTGAAAAAACAGGAAAATTGTTGAATTATTAAAGAAATTGTTGAATAGCTGAATCACGGAAAATTAAATTGTTAAATCCTGGATCAAATTGAATTGTTGAAGCAAAAACAATTAAATTGAAAAAATTATTGAAACAATCAGCTGAACATTAAACAAAACAGCTGAATTTATTAAACAAAACAGCTTAGTTTATTAAACAAAACAAATAAATTTATTTAAAAAAAACAGCTAAATTTATTAAACAAAACAGTTGAATTGTTAAATCCTGGATCAAATTGAATTGTTGAAGCAAAAACTATTAAATTGAAAAAAATTATTGAAACAATCAGCTGAACATTAAACAAAACAGCTAAATTTATTAAACAAAACAGCTTAGTTTATTAAACAAAACAAATGAATTTATTAAAAAAACAGCTAAATTTATTAAACAAAACAGTTGAATTTTTTGACAAAGTAACTTTGTTTTCCAGAAAACTGTTGAATTGTTGAAAAAACAGGAAAATTGTTGAATTATTAAAGAAATAATTGAATTGCTGAATCACGGAAAATTAAATTGTTGAAGCAAAAGCAATTGAATTGAAAAAAATTATTGAAACAAATAGCTGAAAATTAAATGAAGCTGAATTTAATAAACAAAACAGCATAGTTTATTAAACAAAACAAATGAATTTATTAAAAAAATAAATTTATTGAACAAAAAGCTAAATTTAATTGAAAAAATTGAATTATTTGACAACGAAGTTTGTTTCAGAAAACTATTAAATTGTTGAAAAACAGGAAAATTGTTGAATTTAAAAAAAAAGCTATAGGAAATTTTAAAATTAACAAATTAAATTGAAAAAAACAAGTTTTGAAATTTTAATTAAAATTAAAAAAACAGTTGAATTTTTAAACAAAACATTGAATTTATTAAACAAAACAGCATAGTTTATTAAACAAACAAAGAATTAAAAAAACACCCTGAATTTATTAAACAAAACAGCATAGTTTATTAAACAAAACAAATGAATTTATTAAAAAAACAGCTGAATTTATTAAACAAAACAGTTGAATTTTTTGACAAAGTAACTTTGTTTTCCAGAAAACTGTTGAATTGTTGAAAAAACAGGAAAATTGTTGAATTATTAAAGAAATTGTTGAATAGCTGAATCACGGAAAATTAAATTGTTAAATCCTAGATCAAATTGAATTGTTGAAGCAAAAACAATTAAATTGAAAAAAATTATTGAAACAATCAGCTCAAGATTAAACAAAACAGCTGAATTTACTAAACAAAACAGCTTAGTTTAATAAACAAAACAGCTAAATTTATTGAACAAAACAGTTGAATTATTTGACAAAGTAACTTTTTTTTCCAGAAAACTATTGAATTGTTAAAAAAACAGAAAATTGTTGAATTATTAAAGAAATAATTGAATTGCTGAATCACGGAAAATTAAATTGTTGAAGCAAAATAAAATTGAATTATTGGAAAGCAAAAGCAAATTAAAATTTGAAGCAAAATTATTAAACAATCACCCAAGATTAAACAAAACAGCTGAATTTATTAAACAAAACAGCTAAATTTATTGAACAAAACAGCAAAATTTTAAATTAAAACAAAACAGTTGAATTATTTGACAACGTAAGTTTGTTTCCAGAAAATTATTAAATTGTTGAAAAAAACAGGAAAATTGTTGAATTGTTAAAGAAATAGTTGAATTGCTAAATCACGGAAAATTAAATTATTAAATCCAGGATCAAATTGAATTGTTGAAGCAAAAACAATTGATTTGAAAAAAATTATTGAAGTAATCAGGTGAAGATTAAACAAAACAGTTGAATTTATTAAACAAAACAGCTAAATTTATTAAACAAAACAGTTGAATTTTTTGTTATAAGGTAAGTTTATTTCCCAGAAAACTGTTGAATTGTTGAAAGAAAAACAGAAAAATTGTTGAATTGTTAAAGAAATAATTAAATTGCTGAATCATGGTAAATTAAATTGTTAAATCAAGGATCAAATTAAATTTTGAAGCAAAAACAATTGAATTAAAAAAAATTATTAAAACAATCAGCTGAAGATTAAACAAAACGGCTGAATTTATTAAACAAACAGCTGAATCCAACAGAAAAAAAGAAACAGTTGAATTATTTTACAAAGTAGTAGCTTTTTTCATAAAACAGTTTAATTGTTGAAAAAAGAAAAAAATTGGTAAATGGTAAAATAAACAGTTGCACTGTTGAATTTTGTTGTACAAAATTAAATTCTTGAATTATTTAACAAAAAACAACAAAATAATTCAAATGTTGAATAAAGCAGTTAAATCATTAAACCAAACAGTTGCATTTTTTGCCTAAGTAGTAGTTTTTTGCAAAAACAATTGAATTGTTAAGAAACACAGTAAAACGGTTGAAAAATCTATTGAATTGTTAAAGACGCAGTTGAATTGCTGAAAATTAATATAAAATTAATTTATATCATTATCATGATAATGATAATGATAACTGCATTGTAGAACCAAAATAATTGAATTATTCAACAACAAAAAACAATTTAATTATTAAACTAAAAGTAATTAAAACGTTGAACAAAACAGTTAAATTGTTGAACCAATCAACAGAATATTAAATTTATTATTAATTTATTTACTATTAAACAGTTGATTTTTTTGACAAAATGGTAGCTTTCTTTCATAAAACAGTTGAATTGTTAATAAAACAAAAAATTGTTACAAAATCTGTTGAATTCTTAAAAAAATAATTGGGTTGTTGAATCACGAAAACAAAATTGTTGAATCAAGAATAATTAAATTGTCAAACCAAAATCAATTTTTTTTATTAGGAAGAGATTCTGGAGCGACCACATGAGCAGAATGGATGACGGGAGAATAGAAAAATTGCTATGACGCAAAGACCCAACTCTAAGAGGCCCCCCGGAAGACTCCAAAAAGAAATGGAAAAA
This sequence comes from Lycocerus yunnanus, assembly GCA_036346125.1. Taxonomy (NCBI): domain Eukaryota; kingdom Metazoa; phylum Arthropoda; class Insecta; order Coleoptera; family Cantharidae; genus Lycocerus; species Lycocerus yunnanus. The sequence goes on along the minus strand of JARFIX010000072.1, from coordinate 260,316 downwards.
TCAGAAATCATGATTAATTACCAGTGCTAGCCCTAATCGAAGTAGAAGAAGAAGGCTACTTTTTTTTAGCAAGTAAATACTAATAATTTGTTAAATTTCTCTAAGTTCTCTTCTTACCTGTCACATGTAGCCCTGCAAAACTCTGAAAATCTGCAATAGCACGCGTCAAGACTTTTCTATCGTGTAATTTATTTGATTTTGTAATATTTGCGCCCAAGTATCCATATTGTGATAAATAATGCTACAACAGAAAAGTTAGTTGGTAAACAATTTTTCATAAGATTTATAATTTTTAGTAGCTCAAAAAACATATTTAATAAAGCTAATAGAGTTTATTTAATAGATTTCAAATTGTTAGCACTTTTCTTCCAAATTAATAATATTTTTTTAAAAGTACTTGGGTAGATAAGGCTATTTTTCTGGAATAATCCAATAAGGATTGGGAAATACTATGCACCATGTAAATTTCGCTTTGTATATGCACGTGCTCTTGCACTATTCGCCGTTTCCAATATTTTACAAATAATTTACTTTTCGGAAATAGTCAAAAATTGTAATCTCTAAATTGTATATGTTTCTGCATAAATCCCTATGTCGTGGCCAACCGGAAGGAAGTAAATCCACAGGTACGCTCTGCGTCATTATCACTTAATTAATTTATAATAATTGTTTATTATTAAACTAATAATTAATTATTAAATTATAATATAATTATTATTACATTATAATTTAATAATAATAATTTAATTTATTATTAAATGTCTGATGACAGTAGTAACCATTGCTGAAAGCTCACAAAAATGTTTCGTTTTATTGTTCATTTAACCTTATAATTTCAAAAATTTGAATCAAATATTTATAATTTATTTATTAATTTATTCGCATTTTCAATAGCAGGAGGTACTTACCAAGGGTGAGTTTCCACGGATTGGGGCACTTTCAATCATGCTAAAAATTACGAAAAACACAATGGTATTGAGATACATTTTTATTTCGATCTAAGTACGAAATATTTGAAATATAAAAAATATCACGACAGGTAATTTTCACGTACAAATTTGAAATCAATCATGCAAATAAATTTAAATTCATTTACACGAACGAATTTGTTCGATATATAGCGCGAAACGAATCGCTCACTGTGAGCGATAACACTAAACCATGAGCATCAACTATCGCCATTTATATACCGGATACCAAGGTTGCAGCCCGCCAAATAATCGGAGAACTTACTTTTTCCTCTGAAATCCCGGAATTCTGCATCCGCCAAAATTTAGCAATTCTGCTTCCACCGATTTCGCTGCCGTTGTATGTTGCTCGGAGTAAAACCCGGGCGAAGCAGGATACCCGGAAAAATCAAAGTACTTTAGACAAAAACAAAGTATTTCATTTTTAGTGAGACCCCGGGCAAAGCCGGGTATCCAGCTAGTCTTGAATAAAAATTTAAATATAGTCTCACTACGGTGTATTTTATTTTACGCCCAGTGGGATAGGATTCATCAATTGGGCCAATACAACCCGAAGGATTTCTGTTCTTAAGCATCCTTACTCCCCCAGAAGTCTAAATACGTATCCTTTTTTGGGCAAGAGTTAACTAACAATGACTCGAAAGTTTTGTTTTATAAAATATACGAAATAGCACACAAATACAAGACTTTTAAGGTGAGGATGAATTCGATAAGTCCTATATTAATCCTACAATTCAATTTTGAAGTTCACCAAATTGCTATAACAAACACATACAAAAGAATTATTGCACAATAATTTAATTTATTCTGCCGCCAGTCCGTCCGTGCTGGGTAGGGTTCTTCCACTCATCACCCAGCAAGGTATCTATCAGTCGCTTCCCAGTATTTATCGCGTTAAGAATCCATAATTACGACAAGGACAGCACTTTAGTGAAGTTTTTCAGTGGCGTATTTAGGGGTGACTCCCCCCTTTCTCCCAAGAAAACCGACTCGGATTATATCCCAGAAGCCCTCCGTAATAAAAATGTTTAGCACTAGGTTTTAAATAACTTTTAAATTTCTTTAGCACTATAGCGCATGAGTGGATTAACGAGAATCCAAAACATTAATTTGCACTTTTTAAGTACGCCACTGATTTTTCATAGTAGGCTCAATCTTCGGCACATATTTTAAATATCAAATCAACTAAAATTTAATTTTTAATGTGGCAGGGGGGCGAGGAGTAAAACGGAAAAGAGGGTACCAAAACAATAGCCGGTTTTTTCTAAAATTTGTGGGACGACCACAAATTCTATTTTTTTATTCGTTCATTGCATTATTATCTTTCATAATTAAAAAAAATGGCAAAAATCGCAATCAAGGTTGATTAACTTTTGCCCTTTTTTGTGTTTACCGATTTTTCTTTGTTTTGGGGCCATTGCTTACTAACGATCCGTTCCAGAATGGCCCTGATCATTTTTGCCATTTGGTTCTTTCTTCTTCCTTAAAACACTTTGCTCCTGATACCAATGTCGATAGATTCCTGCGTGAGGACGTGAATTACGTTGACGTCTTAGGGGCCAGGAGTTGATGCCGATGTTTCTAGTTTCAGAGGAGTCAATTCCTTCTCTGCAATTCAACTCTTTAAACATTTGAAAATTCAATATTTGCGATTCACAGATTTTAAAAACAAAGGTTTGATATTGAAGAATTTAAATGAATCAACCGGGGGAGGGGGGTCGATTCTCATGTTTCTAGTTTCAGAGGAGTCGATTTCTTCTTTGCAAATCAACTTTATAAACAATTGGAAATTAAATATTTACCGCTCCAGATTTTAAAATCAAAGGTTTGATAATTGAAGAATTTAAGAGAATCACCCCAGTAGAAAGAGGGGGGAGTCGATTCCCATGTTTCTAATTTCAAAAGAATCGATTTCTTCTCTGTAAATCAACACATTAAACGTTTGGAAATTAAACATTTACAATTCGAAGATTTTATAATCAAAGATTTGATATTGATGAATCTAAACGAATCAACCGGGGGAAGGGGAGCCGATTCTCATGTTTCTAGTTTCAGAGGAGTCCACTCTTCTACTGCAAATTAACACGTTAAACATTTGGAAAATAAAAATTTGCAATTCACAGATTTTAAAATAAAATTTTGATATTGAAAAATTTAAACGAATCAACTGGGGAAAGGGGGAGTCGCTTCCTATATTTCTAGTTTAAGAGGAGTTGATTTCTTCTATGCAAATCAACTCATTAAACGTTTGAAAATTAAATATTTACAATTCGCAGATTTTGAAATCAAAGGTTTGATATTAAAGGATTAAAACGAATCACTTGGGGAGGGGGAGGGGAATTTGATGCCGATGTTTCTAGTTTTAGAGGAATCAATTCCTCCTCTGTAAAACTACTTTTTAAACATTTGGAAATTAAATATTTGCAATTCACAGATTTTAAAATCAAAAGTTTGATATTGAAGAATTTAAACGAATCAACCGGGGGAAAGGGGAGGGGAGTCGATTCCCATGCTTCTAGTTTCACAAGAATCGTTTTCTTCTCTGCAAATCAACTCATTAAACGTTTGGAAATTAAACATTTACAATTCAAAAATTTTAAAATCAAAAATTTGATATTAAAAGATTTAAATGAATCACTTGGAGGGGGGGGGGGGGTATGTGTTGCCGATGTTTCTAGTTTCAGAGGAATTAATTCCTCCATTACAAATCAACTCTTTAAACATTTGGAAAATAAATATTTGCAAATCACAGATTTTAAAATCAAAGGTTTGATTTTGAAAAATTTAAACTAATCACTTGGGGGGTGGGGGATTTGATGCCAATGTTTCAAGTTTCAAAAGAGTTCATTCCTCCACTACAAATCAGCTCTTTAAACATTTGGAAATTAAACATTAATAATTCGAAGATTTTAAAATCATTGGTTTGATTTTGAAAATTTAAACGAATCACTTGGGGGATTTAATGCCAATGTTACTAGTTTCAAAGAGTTCATTTCTCCACTACAAATCAACTCATTAAACGTTTGGAAATTAAACATTTACAATTCAAAGATTTTGAAATCACAGATTTGATATTGAAAGATTTAAATGAATTAACCAATGACAGGGGATAGTGCGTGTTTCTAATTTCAAACGTTGAATTCCTCATCCAAATACAGACTTTAGATAAAGATTTTACGCTAAAAATGGACGAAAAAATTTAAAAATGAAAATTTGAATGAATGTAAAGATTCACAGAATTAAAATTATTCCCAAAGTATGTTCAGGCAATACCCAGTCACTAGTAATAAATAAATTTGCAATACTCATGGACTACAGTATTAAGTGATGTTTACAAAAATTTTAAAACAACATTAAATATGAGAGTATAATCAAAAGTCCGGGGAAGGGGGTCAGTTTAAACTGTTAAAAAATACTGAAAAAAACTAGAAAAATTATTACAAAATCGAAAATAAGAAAAATATTGAAAATTAATTGCAATATCCTAAACTGAACGAAACAAATTTAAGTAAAAATCTAAAATCCAGTAGGGGGTTAAGAATATCCCTCAGGCACATTTACATTATAATAAATAAATTTGCAAAATTTATCGGCTGCAGTATTAAGTGACCAATACAGAAACCTTTTAAAACAGCTTTAATTACGAAAGCGATCGAAGGTCTAAGGAGAGGGGAGGAGCAGATTGAACTCTAATAAAATACCGAAAAAAATTCTTGAAAAATTATTACAAAATCAAAAAAATTCTTAAAATTATTTGCTATATCTTAAACTGAACGAAACAAGTTTAAGTAATAAATCCTAAAAGCCTAAAATAGTTTTAGAGAACGGGGGGGGGGCACTTACTTACATTTTAAAAAACAAATTTGTCAATGTGCAATTAAAACAACATGAAATATGATAGTGATCGAAGGTCTGAGGAAGAAAACTAATTGCGATTTTATTTTTCCCTGAAGGTTTTCGTAATGTTCCGGGGCACTTCGACCCTGTCCGTCTGGGTAAGGGTCTGCTTCCAACTAAGCCGACTAGTCGATCGGGTGGTACAAGACTGTAGCGTTCAAATAATTTTCTTGTTAATTTGAGTTTTCTTTTTCTCATTTTCATCTCTCTCACTTTAATTTCTCGTCAAGGTTCAACGCCGTCGGAATCGTAATTCTCTCAAATTATTCAATGCAATTTCTTTCAATAGTCAATCGTCAGACGAGAAAGAGATAAGCGAGCTGCGCTCGTACATACTCCATTTTTGCGAATATGTTCAGCATTCAGCGTGTGATTTTTTATAGGTTTTGATGATGCTGGTGGTGAATATAACCTGTAATTATTACTTTTTAGGGCTAAATAAAATTATAATTAGAATATTTTTTATTAAATATAATCTCTGCCTTCGGCAGCGGTGAGCATGTTAAAAATATAAATTTTCTACATAAGAAAATTATGATGCACTTGGTAAGTGTAGGTTCTACGCAAATGCTTGATAATAAAGAGGTTATCTTTTCGAACCAATTCTGATTTAACAAAAAGAAAAATAAAATATAAACATTACAAAAGCGACCTGAACTCCGTCTCTCTCTCCGTAATACTTTCTCGCACCTAATTGGTTCGCTCATTTATACCAACTTAAATTTATAAAGACGCTAGCGGCCTATCGCTTTAGAGAGGTAACAACTAAGCAATAAGCAATTTATTCTGACCATCTTCCGGCTGTAACTGTCAGAACCTCTCAGGAGAACCAAACCAATCCTTTACAGAGAGGTTTGGGGGGAACTGAGAGAGGCCTTAGGTCTAGGAGGCTGATGAAGGAGAATAAATTTACGACTAACAACATAACTACATCTTTGAAAGGTTACGAGACCGTTAGAGTAGCACACCAAACGTCCTCTGATATCTCCGATTGGTTCATTCATTTGTTATATGGCACAAGAAAAAAGTTCACAACGAATGAAATAGTTGTTTTGTTTAAAATTTTTTAATTCCTTTAAAAATCCATTAATTATGTGAGGTTTTTCTCCTCATCCCCCCCATTGGTGAGATTTAGTGAGATTTGGTGAGATATTGGCGATTTTAGCTCACGTAATTAATGGACGCCCCCTTCTTAAATAACAAGATGGAACTCAAATGACCACAGTTCTTGGGCTTCTATACAGCTACCTTTCTGGTTTACGATGAAATAATATTTTATAATAATTTTTTGTTAGTAGTAACCGAGACCCGGATAATCTGATTTAAAATGCAAAACTTTCAGAACAGGAATCCGGTTATTTTTGTTAATCCGCTAAGCCAACATGATCATAGGATCCACAAGCAAGATTAGCAGATAATCCTTTATTTTTATTTTACATTTTGTAATTGTAGTTTTTACGTGAAAGTTTACTCTCTCGCACCTCTGATTGGTTCGTTCATTTATTACCAATCCCAAAAAGTGTACTACCAATAAAATAATCTCATAAACATTTGAAAAGCGTCCACAACTCTGCCTGATTTCAATTTTTTTTGTCTTTTTTTTCAATCTTGCTAATCCATTCACACGTCCGTCCACATTATTTCGGTGATTATTAAATTATCAACCAATCGCCGACTTTAAACCTCGGACTAAGGCGATTCGAGGGTGAAATTCTGTTATATGATTGGCTCTTAATTGAAATATGCGGACGGGAGACACGAACCCAAGCATAAGGCTTCTTCGTATAGAAGCCTAAAATGTAGGTTAACCTAAATTTTTATGGTTAAACCAAAAACTGTTCAATTAATTTTTATTTCTTTTTTTACGTTTTATATTGTAAAATTTAGTAAATTAAGAAACATAACCTCAATCTCACCTTTTCACGTTTCTATTTATAATATTAATTTTACTACTAAATTGAAACGTCAGTGTGGTTTACGGTTGCTAAACCTGGTTAGCCAAGAGGAATTTCTTTTAATAAAAAAAAATGTAAACAGATGACGCGAAAGACAAAAATAGCATAATATTGTTGTTGAAATTTTAGAATTAAACTTTGTATTTAGTACAAAAAGCTCACTCTCACCGATACTCAACAGTACCTCACCTGAGAGTAAATCGAGCAAAATAAGTTGTAAATTAATCGTCAAATCTACCCTATAATATAAAAAAGGTAAGGGTTTTATGCAACGGTAAAATGCAACGCGCAGATACAACCGCAGATTTTATATCTCCCTATAATCTACCCTATAATATAAAAATAGGGTTTTTTATGCAACGCTAAAATGAACGCGCAGATACAACGCGCAGATTTTATATCTACCCTATAATATAAAAAGGTAAGGGTTTTTATGCAACGGTAAAATGCAACGCGCAGATACAACGCGCAGATTTTATATTATATAATATAAAAAGGTAAGGGTTTTATGCAACGTAAAATGAACGCGCAGATACAACGCGCAGATTTTATATCTACCCTATAATATAAAAAGGTAAGGGTTTTATGCAACGGTAAAATGCAACGCGCAGATACAACCGCAGATTTTATATCTACCTATAATATAAAAAGGTAAGGGTTTTTATGCAACGCTAAAATGAACGCGCAGATACAACGCAGATTTTTTATATTATGTATAATAATTCCCCTTTTTAAAAAGGTAAGGGTTTTATGCAACGGTAAAATGCAACGCGCAGATACAACGCGCAGATTTTATATTTTATAATCTACCCTAACCGATTTGCTTGATTTTTGTTTTACGAGCAGGTTATGACTAGAAATGAAGCGGGCCAAAATATTAGAGCGCGATATTCACCCGTTGCCGAGAAAATCTACTTTGAAAATATCGTCTTTTTCATATTTTATGGGGTACGGCTGAAGGGTCTAGTAATTTTCTTATTGGTATCTGTGGATATAGGGATAACAAAAATACTATATATAAATTAAAATTATAATATATCAAGCTGTGTACTAAAATCAAAAATCTTATTTTATCTATTAATCTTCGGAGGAATCATCCGAAAATTCGCAGGAGCCAGGGTGATATTCGTCGTAAAAACAAAAAAGCAATATGTTTCACTACATCGAGCGCACCTTATAAATGCAGTTTTCTTACACTTGCAAGGATTGTTTAAAATTTCTATGGGGAAGCACATTTGGTTTACATTTATGAAAACATTTCTCTCGTCAGTGAGCTTGGAAGCAAACCACGCGTACTGCAGCATATCCGAAAAATTGGTGAGGACAACTGATGTTGTACTATCGATTGTATTTTTATGCAATCTTCCGAGAATTGATTTCACGTTGTGTCTCGATCAACTGTGCACAATTTTGAAGACGTTTGATAAAATTTTTACTTGTCGATAAAAGTAAACATCGCAAGGCTGGACCAATGGTGTACATTTCGGAGGAATTACTTTAATCGTACAAGTTGATTGACCTTCTTCATCCTGAAATACTTCATCGTATAGATCTAGATTTGTTTGGCCTCCCAAGAATCGATTATAAGTAGAAAACGTTCTTTTCCACGTATGGCTTAAAACGTTCGTTAAATAATCTTTATACAAAGATGTTGTCAACTTTCCCGACTTTGAAGAAGTTACAACAACATTTTATATTTTCTAGCATATTCTTCTACACATATTTTAACCCTCGGCCCAAATGATCCTGTCGCCTCTTGTAGGCATACAAAAACGAGAGGTAATAGTTTTCCGGAGAGGGTAATGGCATACTGTGCTGTATAGGAATGGGTGACCTTGTTCATGTCACTGGAGCACATACTGCAAGACCAAAATATCGATATTGTATGTATGAATGAACACTGGCAAAACCCGAAAACATGCATATGCTTAATGTAAATGGCTACCAATTAATATCCTACTTTGCCAGATCAAGGCACATACACGGCGGAGTAGCCCTGTTCTCAAAAAACAACTGGGCATGTACACCACTTCCACAGATAGCAGCAAAATCAATCGAAATCGAAGGCGAATTTGCAGCGTCTTACGTAAAGAAAGTTAACACGATTATCGTATCAACTTATCGATCACCAACAGGTGACCCCAACAAGTACTTGGAATTACTTGAAGATATTATCTCGGAGTTAAAAAAAATGTATAATTTGCGAACAAAATTAATTATAGCGGGTGACTTCAACATAGACCTCAATTCCAACACAGTCGAAAAACTTAATCTCTTACAGCTCATGAAATCATTCAACCTCGAGAAAGTCATATCTGAACCGACACGCTACAATCAAACAACAGCAACCTGCCTCGACAATTTTTCACAAATCTCGAACACATCACTGCTTATCTACCTGAAACCACCATATCCGACCACAGATCAATCTGCATGGAGTGGCACACTAATAAACAAAGAGAACAAGACAAGATAAAGAAAAGAAAGTTCTCCAAAAAACTGATAATCAAATTTAAAGAAAACATCAATAAAATAAATTGGGAAAATATATATAGTGAACAGGATCCCGAAAGAAAGTTCCACCTATTTAACAAGACGATTCAAGAAATGGCTGACGCAATCTTTCCAGAAAGATCCTACAAACAAAACAAAACAAAAATCAAACTCTCAAAAGAACTCGAAATATTAAAGAAGCAAATCACAGAACTAAACTTGTACAACAAACACAATCCCACAAACAGCAGGCAAAGCTACAATAACCTTAGAAAATTATTCAATCACAAACTAGAAATACTCAAGAAGCAGATGAACATGCAACAGATCATACAGTCAAACAATACTCCAAAAACTACCTGGACGATTATCAATAAGGAACTGGGCAAGAAAAAAGAACTCCACAAAGACATAACGCTTAAAGCCAACGATTTCTCCAAATACTTCAAAAATGCAACCCATAGTTTAAACGAGAAAATTCCAAAAGTAACCACAAGCCCATTGCAACATTTAAATTCAACTTTTCCAAGAACAGAAACATCCATATTCTTACACGATGTTACCGAGGCCGAAATAGAAAACGCAATATCGCAACTAAAAAATTCACCATCGTACGACATCTACAACTTAAACATAAAAATTATAAAATTCATCTATCAAGACATACTACCGGTACTATGTCACATTCTGAACACGTGCATGATACAAGGAATCTTTCCGGACACTCTCAAGATATCAAGAATTATTCCAATATACAAAAAGGGAAATAAAAATGAAGCAGCCAATTACAGACCAGTATCAATACTACCCATATTTTCAAAAATATTTGAAAAATTACTATGCGATCGTTTTCTGGACTTTTACACAAAAAAGAAACTCTAACAAAACAGCAATTTGGATATCAAAAAGGAAAAAGCACGATAGACGCAATTAGATATCTCACAACTCAAGTGTACGAGAAACTAGAAAACAAACAAAAATGTCAAATTGTTTTTTGCGATTTAACGAAAGCTTTTGATATGATGGACCATAAGATATTCCTCAATAAAATCCAACACTACGGATTCAGGGGAATTGCTTATGATCTAATAAAATCATACCTCAGCAGCAGGACGCAAGCAGTATCATGGAACGAACAATTAAGCAATGAAGAACCTGTAACATGTGGTATTCCGCAAGGCAGCATTTTAGGACCGCTCTTCTTCGTCGTGTATATAAACGATCTTCCAGGAATTATGGAATGCCCGACAATTCTATACGCGGATGACACAGCCATCATAGAAGAAAGCGACACGCAATCCAACAAACACAAGGAGACCGCAGCAAAATGGTTTACATCAAACAGATTATTGATGAATGATAATAAAACTTACGAGATAACGACAACCTAGGCATTAAGTTGTATAACAAGCTGCCAGAAGAAATCAAGAGCCTTCCCTTAGTGCAGTTCAAACGGAAAACAAAAGAATTCCTGAGGGAAAAAGGCACTATACGAAGTCTCCGAATTTCTGTGTCAATAAGTTGAGATGAAAACCAGCACATGCTGATCTCCACTTTTAAGTTATTTTATTATTCCGAATTTATTGTAATGCTAACTATAACTTAATAAAGATTATTATTATTATTATTATTATTTGTATTAACAATAATAACTTTTGATCCCGCTCCGCGAGAGTTCGGTTATAATTTGACTGGTATTGACACCCAGTCTGATCTGTATTGATAACAAGATCTTTGTCAAATTTCGGTATCAACGCACGAGTCTGGATTCGAAATCTTTCAGCGGCAGCCAAAGTTTCCTCCAGTGTCGCGGTTTCTCTTTGGCTTACAAATTTGGTTATTTTTCGCTGGCCAATTCGGTGTCTTCTTTTGAATCGAACAACCCAATTTTCAGAGGCTTTGAATTCAAAATTCTCAAACTGACCCGCTGCAGATAATGCCCACTGTTGCAAGTTTCTTGTTGATACTTGTTGAGAGTTTTGCGAGCTTCTACAAACCTGTCATTGCTCCAAGAGTCAATAATTTCAAATTTATCAAATTTTGTTCCACCATTTTGAATTTGTTTTCTCCATTTCTTCAAATCCTTAAAGCTTTTAGACGGGAACATCCTCCTTTTGAAGAGTTTTAATGCTCCACTTTGGATGTTGCCTAGCAATATTAGAAACCTTGATTTTGTAATCTAGTGGAATATTATCGATTTTTCTATTTTCATCCTTTTCTCTCTGGAGAACAATCTTCGGTCATATTTTCTTTTACTTCTTCAAAATTTCGTCCTCCGACACAATTGCTTTTCTCCTAACGTTGTTATAATGTAATGGTAAATGTCTTCTCCTACTACCACAGCGTCTTCACTAATTACCGCAGAAGCTTCTGGCGCCATTAAATTATTTGCAATAAGGAGTTGCTGACAATACACCATCGCATCTTTCAATCGCCTCCTAGAAATTTCACTATACAGAGATTCTTCATCGGTTTCGATTTCTTCAACTGTCGAAGGGCCCAGTGTTTCCATGAATTTGTAGTCAGACATTGTCGAAACGATATATAGGTATAACTTGATATATTATAATTTTAATTTATATATAGTATTTTTTGTTATCCCTATATCCACAGATACCAATAAGAAAATTACTAGACCCTTCAGCCGTACCCCATAAAATATGAAAAAAGACGATATTTTCAAAGTAGATTTTCTCGGCAACGGGTGAATATCGCGCTCTAATATTTTGGCCCGCTTCATTTCTAGTCATAACCTGCTCGTAAAACAAAAATCAAGCAAATCGGTGAGGGTAAGGTCGGTGGTCTCCTTGTAAGTACGGGTCTGCCTACAACTAAGCCGACCAGTCGAACGGGTGGTACAAGGCTGCGGCGCCGGCGTTCAAATAATTTTCTTGTTAATTTAAGTTGCTAAAGGCACATTTCCTTCCCCTCTTCTTTGCCTCATTTCTCATCTCACTCACTTTAATTTTTCGTCAAGGTTCAACGCCGTCGGAATCGTAATTCTCTCAAATTATTCAATGCAATTTCTTTCAATTGTCAATCGTCAGACGAAAAAGAGATAAGCGAGCTGCGCTCGTACATACTCCTTTTTTGTGAATATTATCAGCATTCAGCGTGTAATTTTTATAGGTTTTGATTCAAATAAAATTATAATTAGAATATTTTTACTTATATTATAATCTCTGCCTTCGGCAGCGGTGAGCATGTTAAAAATATAAATTTTCTACATAAGAAAATTATGTTGCACTTGGTAAGTGTAGTTTTTACGCAAATGCTCGATAATAAAATATTGATAAAAATGAAAATAAAATATAAACATAACAAAAGCGACCTGAACTCCGCCTCTCTCTCCGTAATGCTTTCTCGCACCTAATTGGTTCGCTCATTTATATCAACCTAAATTTATGAAGACGGTAGCGGCCTATCGCTTTAGAGAGGTAACAACTAAGTAATAAGAAATTTATTCTGACCATCTTCTGTGTGTAACTGTCAGAACCTCTCAGGAGAACCAAACCAATCCTTTACAGAAAGGTTTGGGGGAACTGGGAGAGGCCTTAGGTCTAGGAGGCTGATGAAGGAGAAGAAATTTACGACTAACAAAATAACTACATCTTTGACAGGTTACGAGACCGTTAGAGTAGCACACCAAACGTCCTCTGATATCTCCGATTGGTTCATTCATTTGTTATATGACTTCCCCTAAATTAAAAAGGAATTTTTGAAGTAAAATGAACCGGAGTACAACGCGCAGATTTTATAATCTACCCTATAATTATAAAAAGGTAAGGGTTTTTATGCAACGGTAAAATGCAACGCGCAGATACAACGCGCAGATTTTATATCTACCCTATAATATAAAAGGTAAGGTTTTATGCAACGGTAAAATGCAACGCGAGATACAACGCGCAGATTTTTATAACTACCCTATAATATAAAAAGGTAAGGGTTTTATGCAACGGTAAAATGCAACGCGCAGTACAACGCCAGATTTTATATCTACCCTATAATATAAAAGGTAAGGGTTTTATGCAACGTAAAATGAACGCGCAGATACAACGCGCAGATTTTATAATATTATAAATTACCCTATAATATAAAAGGTAAGGGTTTTATGCAACGGTAAAATGCAACGCGCAGATACAATCGCAGATTTTATATCATACCCTATAATAAAATGTAAGGGTTTTATGCAATGTAAAATGAACGATTACAAGAGATTTTTGAAGGGTAATATCCACCTATATTTAGCCAGGTAATTATTATAACTGCAACGGTAAAATGCAACGCGCAGATACAACGCGCAGATTTTATAGTCTACCTATAATAAGGCAGGTAAAGTTTTATGCAACGTAAATGTGTACAAGGCTGCAGATACAACGCGCAGATTTTTATTTTAATTTAATAATATAAAAGGTAAGGTTTTATGCAACGGTAAAATGCAACGTCAGATACAAGCTAGATTTTATATCTACCCTAATATAAAAAGGTAAGGTTTTATGCAATTCTTCAATGTAACGCGTAGATACAAGCAGATTTTATATTGTCGTACATCTCCTTTTAATATAAATAAGGTAAGTTTTTTATGCAATGGTAAAATAAATCAGATACAATTTTATTATATTATATCTACCCTATAATATAAAGGTAGGGTTTTATAAACGTAAAATGTACCAGATAAACGCGCAGATTTTATAGTATTTACAAACTATAATATAAAAATAGATTTTATGCAACGGTAAAATCAACGCAGATACAACGCGCAGATTTTATATCTACCTATAATATAAAAAGGTAAGGGTTTTTATGCAACGGTAAAATGCAACGCGCAGATACAACGCGCAGATTTTATATCTACCCTATAATATAAAAAGGTAAGGGTTTTTATGCAACGGTAAAATGCAACGCGCAGATACAACGCGCAGATTTTATATTATGTACTATATAATCTACCCTATAATATAAAAAGGTAAGGGTTTTTATGCAACGGTAAAATGTAACGCGCAGATACAACGCGCAGATTTTATATTATGTATAATATATAATATATAAAAACGCGTTTTTATAAAGGCATACAACGGAAGATAATATAAACCAGGTTTGCGGCAACTGATGATATTTATGTTAGAGGTAGCGATATCATACCGATCTCTTAATCATTATGTAATCTTATGTAAACCGATTATCCGATGTATTATCCGATTATCCCGATGTATTATCCGATGAGCCGATTCATTAAATGCATATATAAAAGAAATGGTATGGGAGAAACGTACATAATATATTATAGAACTAGATGACAGAAACAGATAACAATTATATAGAAGGATCGAAAAAGCTTTGAAAGAAGTCGAGTAAAAAATAACAAAAAAGAAAAATAATTAATACTATTATCCGAATCTGTACAACGATCCTGTACAAGACTTAATCACAGCACTTGACACCGGCGAACAACACTTCGCTTTTTTCTATATTGGAATTTGTTTCTTTATTTTTTGTTTAATTAATAAAGAAATTTCAAAAGGTGGCATGGATGGCGACATCTGCGGTGAAAGTCAGTAGTAGGTGATGTTTGCTGAATATGGTTGACTTATGATTCAACAAATGTCGTAAGGAAAGAAGTTTTATAACTTGAAGGATTTTTCAATTATATACAATTACAAGCGGGCAAAACGTGAGCGGCTCAAACGCAAATTGGCCCGCGAAGCCAGGGTTGGGCCGCGTAGCCAGGGCGAAGCCCCTAGTAACTATAAATTAAAACAAATAAAAAATTATTTATTATTTCAAATTAGCATTCTACGAATGCTTGAAAATTTGCAAACAAATAATCGTGGAAAAAAATTGACCTTCAGAGTTACTTAGCAGTAAGCCTGAAGCTCGGCACACTTTCGCAACACTTTCTACTTCATCGACGCATGCCTCTCGTCATTCGGATAAGATTTAGAATAATCATAAAAGTCAGCATATTCTTCCAAAACAAAACCTTCGTGTAAAATTTTTGTGTGGCCTTTAGCCAACATATGCTGTCTAGCCGCATTAGCCGAGTAAAAAAACTTCTTGCCATTTAAGGTACACCACAAACACAAGTGGTATTTCTTAACTATTTTTG
Organism: Lycocerus yunnanus; assembly: GCA_036346125.1. Classification (NCBI taxonomy): domain Eukaryota; kingdom Metazoa; phylum Arthropoda; class Insecta; order Coleoptera; family Cantharidae; genus Lycocerus; species Lycocerus yunnanus. The sequence continues at coordinate 244,897 of JARFIX010000072.1, read as the reverse complement.
CTAAGTAACTAAGAAGGCCCTGCAAATCAATGCAATATTCAACATCGGGAACGGTAAAATTGTGCTCTGTTGACATGTGTTTTATGTTTTCGTGTAATCCATCACTGTGATGATTACAAAACAAACAAGTATTGCAATTATTGTTTCTCCTATGCTCCTTTGATTGCAAGTGATTTTTGTAGGAATTCAAATTGTGGTAAGTTTTGTAACAAAATCGACACGAAAACTTCCATTGGTCACTGCTGCCTTGATTATCAAAATCATGCCGCACTTCAGAGTTATTGGAACTAACATCTTCAAGTTTCAAATCGTTACGATTAAACGCAACTTGACGCCATATACACTTAAATACCGACATTGCACTATTCATCATTTTAATGGAAAAATTTTCAATTTACCTTAAAATTCAAGCTATGTGAATGCACCACAAAATTTATATCCAACTAATTTAACCTAAAATATTTTTGGAAACATTGACATAAGCATCGACTTCTATAGTATAAAATCGAAAGACATAAGTAGTACCAACCACGGATTTCTTAAATAATAAAAATTTATTAAATTAAATATTAATAATTTAAATTAAACATTAATAAATGTTTATTTAAGAGATCCGTGGTACTAACTACACGCCATCTAGCGGACACCGATGAACAACATACTTCAATGTCAATTACGTCAGCTGTGAATGTTGTTTTTAATAATTGTACCGGCGAAAAGAAAATAATTCTCTATTCTAGATTAACTTTAAATAACAATTTTGCGTACATTACGTTATTATGATGGGACAAAATTATATTATGATTTCTTACGTTTTGACAAGAAGTTCATTTCTAGGAAGGCATTTGACAGAACCGTAGAAAATATTGTGGAAAGAGTTAATTATACATTTATACAAGGTGAATCACTAGTGCAAACTTTGCGATAGCTCCATAAGCATTTTATTAACATTTTAAATTAAATAATGCAATTTACCTAACATACATAACCTCAAATAATTTTTATCTAAACCATTGATTATCAATTTTTAAAAAGATGAGCATCCCATTTTGTGCTGATATGAAGCCGAATTTAGACGATTGTTGATCGGAATCAGCGGCGGCTAATAGCAATTTGGCTAGGGAGCCCTTCATAATATTTAAAAAATTATTATCTTATCCAGAAAACGTTCTGTAATTTAATTGGCTATTGCTTAAAAAAAACAATCGGGATTTGCATAACAACGAATTCATTAGAGGTTGCAACGTTGCATGAAACGGCTTATATGAGGGTAGATTTCAAATTTTTTTATGAAACTTTGCGTGGTGAGGCAGTGCCTCTCTTGCCTGACAAGCGCCATTTAAAATTTTTAACAAGTTTCTCTTTTAAAATAAAAATCCCTTTTGCTCTCAATAAACTTGTTTTCAAATTTAACCAAGTAAAATTATAGCCAATGAAAATCGGCCTAAGGTCATAAAGGCCAGTTTTCTGGTTAGCTCTGCAAATTAGAATTGATTATAACTTTTTACCTAAAAAAGATCGAATTTCAATTGAAAATCTTGAAACATATCCGATTTTAAAAATCATAACTTTAATTGACGAATTTGAAAATAAATGAAGAATCCGAAAAGATAGACCACTAAAAGCTCTATTCTAGCCCCTTTTTCCTGAATTTTGGATTGAATTTGATTTTAAACGTTTGTGTTAGGGTCCATCCATTAAGCACGTCCGCAATTTTCTCCAAATTTTGACCTTCCTCCCCCCTTTGACACAATATTTTATCCCCCCTCCCCGGAACGTCTAATGCTTGGAATCAAGAATTCCTTTCGTTTATAAAATTTAACATTAAGTTCATTTTAGAAAAACACTAAAATTTTAGCTTTGACATTTTATTTATAGTTTTGGAACTTTTTAAATTAATAAATTTTCAAATATTTTAAAATAATTTAAAATTATAAGAAAAATATACTCAAATACAATTTTTTTATAAAATCAAAACAGACTCTTTGTCACATTTGGCCACATTCTTTGGCCCCCCCTCCTTTCAAGGGTAGGACGTGTCCTTTATCGCGGTGTTCAGACGTTTAAAATCAAATTCAATCAAGAATTTGAAATTCGGGGGGGGGGAGGGAGAGCCTGAAGTTTGTTTGAAAATGTTTCGTTCCGCTAAAAATCGATTTGTAACTTTCGAACCAGAAGGAAACGAATTTCAATTAGTAATAAAAAAAATACATTTTGCGGGGTTCATGGTAAAAGAATAGTTAAGAGTGGTTGAAAACCGTGAAAATCCCCCCCACCCCAACGATCGAAAAATAACTTGCAATAAATTTCTTAATCTCATACTTCTAATAACCCAAGGTTTAACTGTTGCAGGTAATTCAAATGATCGAATTTCAATTGAAAATTTTGAAATAACAGATTTTAAAAATCGCAACCTTAAGTGACGGTTTTGAAAATAAATGAAGAATCCGAAAAGATAGACCACTAAAAGATCTGTTCAGGTCTATTTTTTCAGTCCCCTATTTTAAATTTAATTTGAATTTAAACGTTTGTGTTAACACCGCTCGTGGTGCTCAAAATCACATTTAATCAAAAATTTGAAATGGGGGGGGGGATAATTTTTTGAAAATGTTTTGTTCCGCTAAAAATTGATTGTGTAACTTTCGAACTAAAAGGAAACGATTTTCAATTAGAAATCTTGAAAAATACATTTTGCGGGGTCCATGGTAAAAAAAAGTTAAGAACCGCTGCTCTGAAACATTAAAGCGGTATCATAGATTTTAAATCTTAAATGCTCTCCCTCTCGGTACTGAGGAAGTGTAGGATATTTCAGACCCCCGTTTTCTACAGTTTATTTATTTTGTCAGTTGTGAATTGAAGATTTCAGCATACTGACCGATACTATGCTGAATGACATTTCAATTTCCACGAATAATAAGCAATCGGAGTTTGGGAGGGGGGGGAGTTATAAATTTTCTAATTACTCCAAAAAGGGAATATTAATTATATATGGGGCAGTACCCTTCTCTCTTGGATTTCCTAACCCAAAAATCGGTTGAAAACAGTGAAAACCCCCCCCCCCCATCGGTCAAAAAAATTACTTGCAATAAATTTCTTAATTTCATACTTATTAAATCTAAGTTTAACTGTTGCAGGTAATTCAAACGATGTTTTGAAAATAAAGGAAAAATCCGAAAAGATAGACCACTAAAAGATCAATTCAGGTCTATTTTTCCAGTCCCTCATTTTGAATTTAATTTGATTTTAAACGTTTGTGTCAGCACCGTTTGTGGTTCTCAAAAACAAAAATTTGAAATGGAGGGAAGGGGGATTTTTGAAAATGCTTCGTGTTGCTAAAAATTGATTGTGTAACTTCCGAACTACATGGAAAAGAAATTTCAATTAAAAATCATTAAAAATTAATGATTTTCTAAATTGTGACTTTAATTGACGATTTTCGAAAAAAAAAAAAATAAATAATCACTAAAAATTTATTCGTAACGTCAATTATATTATAGAATTTTACTATTGTATCCGAGTCCGAGCAGTATCTAAGTGGATAAATTTTTTATTTATTTTTATTCATCAACCAATTTTTAATTTTTGAAGGGCTACGAATGAACTTTCGGACGCTTCATAAAATTATCAAAATTTTATTTTTTGTATTTCTAATAAGAAAGCCGCAATATCTAAAACAAATTAAAAAACGATTTTCATAGCAATTCCCCTCGCTAAATTTTCTTTTGAAGACTTTAAAATTGTTTATTTCTTTCATTCCGTCGGCAATTTAGAAGAGTAAGTAAAGATTCTAAAGCGATCTTTCATCCAAAAATGTTAAAACAAGTTTTAGAAATTTTGCAATTTTCATGAATTTAACCGAATGAAAAAAGAAAGAGTCCCCCGAATATGAATGCTATATGTGTTTCGAACTCAGTATCCTATGAATTTTTAATATTTTATCATATTTGAAAAACCACCAAAATTCGTTTTTGACTGGTTTTGTGCGAGTACACTCATACCTGTTTGTTTTGCGGTACATAAGGACCGTATAAAAGAAATTATTTAAAAAATATTTCATTTTTTATTCATACTATGCATTTGACGAAATATTTTTATATATCGCACAAAAAAAATCGCACACAAACATTTCCGCATAAAAAGAGGTTTGACTATAAGAATCGTCGTAAAATTATTATTACATGAAATTTTTAATAACGAATTTTAGCTTATTAGCAAGTTTACATTATATAGCATATAGCAAGCTTAATAATATATAAAATACTAGGGGGGCCTGTGGACCGACCAACAATTTTATTTTTTTTTAAATGTTTATTAGAACCTCATCTTTCATAATTCGTTTTAAAAATCTAGATTCGGGTGTATTAATTGTGGCCACAACGTATTTTGATTTCGATGGACGGGGTTACAGTTCAAGAGAGCCAATGAGAAAATTGCATTTCAAATTAATTTTTAAAGCCGTTTTTAACCAAATTTATGCCTATATGGCACTGTTATCTTTCATAATTTACAAAAACATGGTGAAAATCGCAATCAGGGTTGATCGACTCTTGCCCGAGGGTAAACTCCTGTTATATGATTGGCTCTTAATTGAAATATGCGGACAGACGGACGGACACGAAGCCAGATCGTAAAGTTTCTTCGTATATTGTGTATAGAAGCCTAAATCGGTTTAATACATTTGATTTCGTGAGAGTAAAAGATTTGTGATGTTGATGACCCTGGCGGTGACTAAGAGAACTAAAAATTTTAAATTACAATAAATTAACACTTGAAATAATAACAATTAGGTATTCCCCAGTTCTAAAAATTATATTCTATGTATTTATAGATGATTTAGTAGATTAATCTTGGTGGAAGAACCCACAGGATGTTGCCTATAATTAGATGCGGTTGCCAAATTTTGTAATTTAATTAAAATTACGGAAATTTTAATGACGTAATAAAAAAAATGAGTCATACTTTCTTCAATTGGGATTTGATCCGAAATTAAAATACCTATGTGATCCCAATCCAGTTCGGCAAGTTTTCAACAGTTGAACACCCTGTAATTCGAAATCTATGCCATTTATGCAAAAAAAGTCCTCTTCGAAAAAAATTTAAATAATTTTTCCTGTGATGAATCTTGCGGTTTTTCGATAATCATAAAAATGTAGTGAAATCAAAGTTAACTTTTATCGATAGGAAATAATTTTTGACACTGGCCAAAAACCTCTTCCGCTGTGTCGGTCACGCACTTCCTAAGAATATCATGCGAAAATTTAATCAAGCCACATTTTGAATTAACAGGTAAATAAATAAGTTTTATCTACGAATTATTTATAAATGAGAAAGAGCGTATAAAATCGGATGTTGATAAGGATAAAATTACTTGTATATATTGCTATGATTCTTTTCTGTTTCGATTCCGACTCTTATCTGAATTATGAAAAAGGTTCTTGTACCTACTTTTATATGCTCCAATTAGTTCAAACACTCGGTATATTGACGTAGTAATGTTAAAAAAATAATTAGATCTGAAAAACTGATGTCATTTTTTATTTATTTTTAAACATAATTGGTAAAATTTGAACTTAATTCAAACCTAAAACCGGTGCCTGCCATCTATTTTTCCAAAATGTTTACCCCTCAACCCTTTGTCGCAGTTGGTCACAATCTTTAATCCCCTCTACGGAACGTCCAATAATCACAAATCAAGGACCCCCTCATTTATCATCATAAAATTTTAAAATTTAAAATACTCAAGAACAATTTTTTTTACAAATCTCAAAAATTAAATTTTTATGCAGACGTCACATTTGGCTAACCCCCTCTGCCCCCATTGTCACATTTGGTCACATCTTGTGGACCCCCCCCGGCAAGGACATTCTTTATGGACGACCCCTTACTTTATATTTTCTAACATCTCACATCTCAAGAACACAATAGTGCCCTTATTTCAAATCTATCCATTGTGCATCTTTTTCTTACTGTTTCCTTACTTCTTGCTGAGCTTTGCCTTGTTTTGTTCATTTGGTTACTTTAATTTTTGACTACTTGAGACATTTTTAAACGTTTAAGTTAATTCCCCCCCCCCTCAATTAAAGCAAACTACGAAACACAAAGTTTTTTTTTAATTAATTATCCAGAAACCACAAGATTCGAAATTCCAAAAATTTTCAGCGATTTCCAAATAACTCCAAAAACTTCCAAAGAATATATAAATTACTAAGAAACTCCAAAAATTACAAGAAATTTCAAGAAATTTTAAAAATTTCTAAGATAATTTTAAAAATTTCTAAGATAATTTTAAATATTTAAGAATCTGATACTTTGCAAGGAGTAAATATATTTTGAAAAATATATTGCATGTACGAGATTCGGAATTTTAATGGAGTTTAGAGAATTCCAAACATTTTCCACTAACTCTAAAGAATATCTAAGACTTCCATAATTGACTTACGTTTAAATTCCATAGATTTCTAAGAAACATCAAAAAAATATAAGAAATTTCAATGAAATTCCAAAAATTTCTATGGAATTTTAAAGCATTACAATAATTACAATTCTGAAGATTAACAAAATAATTTTATTACTTTTTAAAAAAGTGTATTGTTTAATACATAGAAAAATTTGTGTACACGAGATCCGAAACTCCAAATATTTTTAAAGAACCTCAAAGAATACCTATATAAGAGATTTTCAAGACATTCCAAAGATTTCCATAACAATTTTATGGAAAACTAGAGAAAAATTACAAGAAAAATCAAAAATTTTAAGAAACTCCAAAAATTCCAAAGGAATTCTAAAGATTTCTAAAATAATTTTAGATAATTCAAAGACATTTTAAATAATGTTACATCCCGAAAGGGGTTAATATATTGGAAAATTTGAGAACACGAACTTCGAAATTCCAAAGGTTTCCAGATAACTTCAAGTATGTCAAAGAAACTCGAAAAAATATACAAAAGCCCCAAGACATTTCAAAATTTTCAAGAAAATTGCATAGAGTTCTAAATAAATCTAAAGAATTATAACATTTTCAAAGATTTATTAGTAATTGCACAGAATTACAAGAAATTCCAAGGAATTCTGACGGTTTCCAAAATAATTTTTATGATTCAAAAAATGTAATATTCTGCAAAGGACAAATCGACTATATTAAGAGATTTGTGTATAGAAGATTCGAACTTCCAAAGGTTTCCAAGAAACTCCAAAGAATATCTAAGATTTCCAAGGAATTCCAAAGATTTTCCAAATAAATTTAGATAATTCAAAGAATTTTTAAAATGCAATTTTCTTCAAAAAAGTAGGGGTATAGTAGGAAAGAAAAATTTTATACACGAAATTCAGAATTACCAAGGCTCTCGGGAAACTCCAAATATTTTCAACAAAGTTCTAAGATTTCAAACGAATTCCGAAGATTTTCAATATAATTTTAAGGAATTTTACGACTGTAATGTCCGCCAAGCTACAACAAATGATATTGGGAATTTTACAGATTTCTGGAAAATTCCAAATATTTAAAAAAAACTCCAAAGAATATCTAAGGAATTTTAAAGACTTCTAAAATAATTTTAGGTAATTCAAAAATTTTAAATAATGTAATATCTCAGAAGAGGTGAATATAGTGAAAAATTTGTGCACACGAAATTCGAAATTCCAAAGGTTTCGAAGAAATTCTAAATATTTTCAAACTTTATAGAATATGCATTTTATGAAATTCCAAAGATTTACATATACATTCTAAAGATTTCTAGGAAACTCCAAAGAATTACAAGAAATTTCCAAAATGTTAGGAATTTCGATTATTTATAAACTAATTATAATGTAACTCCGAGATTTCTATGCTGTAAGGGATAATTTGTGTACACACTATTGGAAATTCCAAAGGTTTCAAGGGAATTTCCAATATTTCCCAAATTGCAAAAATATCTAAAATTACCATGATATTCCAAAACTTTCTAAAGAATTCCAAGGAATTCCCAAACAATTGTACACATTTCTAAAATAAATCTAAGAAATTTAATGTTGAAATTTCTAAGAAATTTCAAAAATTTCCACAAAATACAAAGATTCCAAGGAACTCCAAAAAATTCTGAAGATTTGTAAAATAATTTTCTATAATTGCAAGACATTTTACACAATGCAATATCCTGGAAGGGGTTATTAGATTAAAAAATTTGAGTACGCAAGATTCGGATTCCAAAACTTTTCAGAGAATTCCAAATATTTCCAAGAAACTCCAAAGAATAACTAAGATTCCCAAAAAATCCTAAATCTTTCAAAAAAAATTCCATTGGTTCTTAAATGACCCCAAACAGTTACAAGAAATTTCTAAAATTTTTAAGAAAGTTCAAAGGTTTGCATGAAATTTCAAAGATTTAAAATCTCCTTTGAATTACAAAAAATTCCGAAGATTTTAAAAATAATTTTAGATAATTAAAAGACTTTTTAAAGAACTTAATAATTATGATATTAGTACACGAGCTTCGGAGTTCGAAACTCCAAATATGTTTCATAAACTCCAAACAAAATCCAAAAGTTCCAAGATATTTGGAAATTTCCATAGATTTTTAAGGAACTCCAAAGAACTACAAAAAATACAAAGATTTCTTAGTAATTGTACAAGATTACAGAAAATTCCAAGGAATTCTGACGATTTCCAAAATAATTATCGATGATTCCAAGAAAGTAATATCCTCCAAAGAGGAGTAAATCGAGTATATTAAGAAATATGTGTACATAAAATTCAAATTTCCAAAGGTTTTCAAGAAACTCCAAAGAACATACAAACTTTCCAAGGAATTCCAAAGATTTTCAAAATAAATTTAGGTTTTTCGAAGAATTTTTAAAAATGTAATTTTCCTCTAAAAATTATATAAGTAAAATTTCTATATACGTAATTCAGAATTACCAAGGCTTTTAGGAAACTCCAAATACTTACAACAAAGTCCTAAGATTTCCAATGAATTCCCAAGATGTTCAATATAATTTTAAAGAATTTTACAAAATGTAATATCCGTAAAGCTACAACAGATGAGATTGGGAATTCTACAGATTTCTGGAGAATTCCAAATATTTCCAAAAAAATGTTTTTCCCACGGAAAAATCGTAAAAAAGCAGAAAAACGAAACTGTTGCATTGTTTGAAAAGCAGTAGAATTGTTGAAAATCTTTTGCATTGTTAAACCAATAAACAATTGAATTATTCGACAAACACAATTGAATAATTAGACTAAAAATAATTAAAATGTTGAATAAAGCAGTTAAGCTATTAAACCACACAATTCAACTTATTCAACACAACAGCAAAATTTATTGAACTAAATAGTTGCATTTTTTACAAAGTAGTAGCTTTTTTGCCCAAAACAATTGAATACTTTTGAAAATTACACTAAAATTGTTGAAAAATCTGTTATTAAATTATTAAAGAAACAGTTGAATTGCTGAATTACCAAAAATTCAAATGTTGAATCAAGGACAATTATTGAATTGTTGAACAAAAAAATGTTGAATTTTTCAACAAAAAATAATTAAATTGTTGAACAAATCAGTTAAACTATTAAACCAAACAATTCAACTTATTCAACACAACAGCTCAATTTATTGAACTAAACAGTTGCATTGTTTTACAAAGTAGTAGCTTTTTTGCACAAAACAATTGAATAATTGTTGAAAATCACAGTAAAATTGTTGAAAAATCTGTTCAATTGTTAAAGAAACAGTTGAATTGCTGAATCACGAAAAATTCAATTGTTGAATCAAGGATAATTATTGAATTTTTGAACTAAAAAATCGAATTATTCAACAAAAATTATTTTAATAATATACTAAAAATAATTAAAATGTTGAACAAAGCAGTTAAACTATTAAACCAAACAATTCAACTTATTCAACACACCAGCTAAATTTATTAAATTTAACAGTTCAATGCATTTTTTGACAAAGTAGTAGCTTTTTAGCACAAAAGAATTGAATCATTGTTGAAAATCACACTAAAATTGTTGAAAAATCTGTTATTGAATTGTTAAAGAAACAGTTGAATTGCTGAATGACGAAAAATTTAATTGATGAATCCAGAACAGTTATTGAATTGTTGAACCAAAAAAACGAGTTATACAACAAAAATTAATTAAATAAATAATTAAAATGTGAACAAAGCAGTTAAACCAAACAATTCAACTTATTCAACATAACAGCTAAATTTATTAAATTTAACAGGTCAATGCATTTTGTGACAAAGTGTAGCTTTTTAGCACAAAACAATTGAATAATCGTTGAAAATCACACTAAAATTGTTGAAAAATTTGTTGAATTGTTAAAGAAACAGTTGAATTGCTGAATTACGGAAAATTGAATTGTTGAATCCAGGACAGTTATTGAATTGTTGAACCAAAAAAACGAGTTATTCAACAAAAATTAATTGAATAATTAATTCCTTTTATGCGGCCCCAATTCTCCGCACAAAAACAGGTTTTGGTGTACTTGCCAATCAGCTTAGTGAAACCCAGCTACGCGGTTGTTTCGAGTCATTCTCGGAGAAGTAGGTGCATATGCGAATTTCCTAAAGACGAGATCAATCCAAGGCGTCATCCAGTAAAATTATTGAACAAATCAACCAACCGAATATTAAACAAAACATCTGAATATTGGACAAAACATTTGCATTTTTGACATAGTAGTAGTTTTATTTCCATAAAACAGTTGAATTGTTGAAAAACACAGAAAAACTGTTTAAAAATCTGTTGAATTATTAAAGAAACAGTCGAATTGTTGAATCACGGACATAAAATTGTTGAATCAAAAATATTTTAAATGTTGAACCAAACAATTGCATTTATTAAACACAACAGATAAATTTATCGAACCAAAAAGTTGCAGTTTTTCGACAAAGATAGTAGATTTCTTGTACCAAACAATTGAATTGTCAAAAATCTGTTGAATTATTAAAGTAACAGTTCAATTAATGAACCACGGAAAATTAAATTGTTGAATCAAAGATAATTTAATTTTTGATGCAAAAGTATTCCACAAAAAACAATTACATTGTTATTAATCCAAAAATAATTTAAATGTTGAACAAAGCAGTTAAATTATTAAACAAAACAACTAAATTTATTAAACAAATCAGTTCCATTTTTTAACAAAGAAGTAAATTTTCCCACAAAACAGTTGAATTGTTGAAAGAAATAGGATAATTCTTAAAATATCTGTTGAATTGTTTAAGAAACAGTTGAACTGCTGAAAGACGAAAAATTAAACTGTTGAATCAAAGATAATAGAATTGTTGAGCCAAAACCAACTGAATTATTAACTAAAAATAATTACAATGTTTAAACAAAACAGCTTAAATTATAAAATAAAACAAAACAGTTGCAGTAGAAGTTTTTTTTTCATAAAACAGTTGAATTGTTAAAAAAAACAGTAGAATTGCTGAATCAGGGAAAATTAAATTGTTGAATCAAAGTAATTGAATTGTTGAACTAAAAATAATTGAATTGTTAAACCAAAATTAATTGAATTATTCAACAAAAAAACAATTAAATTATTAAACAAAAATTATTAACATCTTTAACAAAGCAATTAAATTATTGCACGAAAAAGTTACATATTTTTGACCATCAAGTAATTGCTTTTTTGTACAAAACAATTGAATTGTTAAAGAAACAGTAATAAACCCCTGAATTTTAAAATGTTGAATCAATGATATAATAGTTTAATCTTATACCAAAAACAATGGAATTGTTAAACAAAATACAATTAAATTATTAAACAGTTGAATTGCTGACCGACAGAAAATTAAATTGTTGAATAGAGGATAACTGAATTGTTGAACCAAAAATAATTAAATTATTCAACAAAAAACAACAGAATAATTAATCAACCTAGAAATAACTAAAATGTTGAACAAATCAGTTAAATTATTAAACCAATCATCCGAATATTAAACAAAACAGCTGAATCGAACAGCAATTAATTGCATGTTTCTTCACGAAACAGTTGAATTTTTGAGAAAAAACAGGATAATTGTTGAAAAGGCTGTTGAATTAATAAATAAACATTTGCATTGTTAAATCAATAATAATTGAATTGTTGAACCAAAAACAAATAAAATATTAAACAACATGTTTATTGCATTATTATCTTTCATAATTTAAAATAATAGCCAAAATCGCAATCAGAGTTGATTAACTCTTGCTCTTTTTTGTGTTTACCGATTTGTCTTTGTTTCTCAAATCCTTACTACATTTTTTGCCTAGCCATGTATTTCTTTTCGATGGATAAGAAAAAGTTTCTCTTTTCTGTCTTCTTTTTTGTAATAAACAAGGTTTTTTAATTTAGGACGACATGTACGTACGTAATGGGGCCTTCGCTTACCAACGATCCATTCCAGAATGACCCTGCTGATTTTTGTCATTCCGTTCTTTCATCTTCCTTTAACAGCTTTGCTCCTGATACCAATGTCGATAGATGCCTACGTGAAAACGTGAATTGCGTTGACGTCTTAGGGGCCAGGAGTTGATGCCGATGTTTCTAGTTTCAGAGGAGTCAATTTCTTTTCTGCAATTCAACTCTTTAAACATTTGGAAATTAAATATTTGCAATTCACAGATTTCAAAATCAAAGGTTTGATATTGAAGAATTTAAACGAATCAACCGAAGAGCAAGGGGAAGTTGATTCCCATGTTTCTAGTTTAAGAGGTAGATTTCTCTCTGCAAATCAACTCTATAAACATTTAGAAATTAAATATTTGCCGTTCCAGATTTTAAAATCAAAGTTGATATTGAAGAATTTAAACGAATCAACCAGAGAGAAGAGTCGATTCCCATGTTTCTAGTTTCACAGGAATCGTTTTTTTCTCTGAAAATTACCTCATTAAACGTTTAGAAATTAAACATTTACAATTCGAAGATATTAAAATCAAAAATTTGACATTGAAGGATTTAAACAAATCACTTGGGGAGGAGGGATGTGATGCCGATGTTTCTAGTTTTAAAGGAGTCAATTCCTCAACTACAAATCAACTCTTTAAACATTTGGAAATTAATTATTTGCAATTCACAGATTTCAAAATCAAAGGTTTGATATTAAAAATGTAAACGAATCAACCGGGGAAAGGGGAGTCAATTCCCATGTTTCTAGTTTCACAAGAATCGTTTTCTTCTCTGCAAATCAACTCATTAAACGTTTGGAAATTAAACATTTACAATTCTAAAATTTTAAAATCAAAGGTTTGATATTGAAAATTTAAACGAATCAACCGGGGAAAGGGGTAGTCAATTCCCATGTTTCTAGTTTCACAAGAATCGTTTTCTTCTCTGCAAATCAACTCACTAAACATTTGGAAATTAAATATTTGCAATTCACAGATTTCAAAATCAAAGGTTTGATATTGAAGAATTTAAAACCAATCAACCAGGGGGGGGGAATCGATTCCTATGTTTCTAGTTTCGGAGGTGTCGATTTATTCTCTTAAAATCAATTCATTAAACGTTTACAATTCAAAGATTAATGTAAGTAATGTTCCGGGGCACCCCAACCCTGCCCGTCTGGGTTAGAGTCTGCTTCCAACTAACCCGACCAGTCGATCGGGTGGTACAAGGTTATAGCTTTCAAATAATTTTCTTGTTAATTTAAGTTCCCCTTCTTTTCCTCATTTTTCATTTCTCTCACTTTAATTTCTCGTCAAGGTTCAACGCCGTCGGAATCGTAATTCTCTCAAATTATTCAATGCAATTTCTTTCAATAGTCAAACGTCAGACGAGAAAGAGATAAGCGAGCTGCGCTCGTACATACTCCATTTTTGCGAATATGTTCAACATTCAGCGTGTGATTTTTTATAGGTTTTGATGATGCTGGTGGTGAAAATAACCTGTAATTATCACTTTTAAATACCATAATATTGTTGTTGAAATTTTAGAATTAAACTTTGTATTTAGTACAAAAAGCTCACTCTCACTGATACTCAACAGTACCTCACCTGAGAGTAAATCGGAGCAAAATAAGTTGTACCTACTTAATCGTCAAATAACTTAGTAAATTAAACAAATAAAAAATTATTTATTATTTCAAATTAGCATTCTACGAATGCTTGAAAATTTGCAAACAAATAATCGTGGAAAAAATTGAACTTCAAAGTTACTTAGCAGTAAGCCTGAAGCTCGGCACACTTTCGCAACTTCTACTTCATCGACGCATGCCTCTTGTCATTCGGATAAGATTTAGAATAATCATAAAAGTCAGCATATTCTTCCAAAATCAAACCTTCGTGTAAAATTTTTGTGTGGCCTTTAGCCAACATATGCTGTCTAGCCGCATTAGCCGAGTCAAAAATCTTCTTGCCATTTAAGGTACAGCACAAACACAAGTGGTATTTCTTAACTATTTTTGCTAAATAACTAAGAAGGCCCTGCAAATCAATGCAATGTTCAACATCGGGAACGGTAAAATTGTGCTCTGCTGACATGTGTTTTATGTTTTCGTGTAATCCATCACTGTGATGATTACAAAACAAACAAGTATTACAATTATTATTTCTCCTATGCTTCTTCGATTGCAAGTGATTCTTGTAGGAATTCAAATTGTGGTAATTTTTGTAACAAAATCGACACGAAAACTTCCATTGGTCACTGCTTTCTTGATTATCAAAATCATGCTCTACTTCAGAGTTATTGGAACTAACATCTTTGAGTTTCAAATCGTTACGATTAAACGCAACTTGACGCCATATACATTTAAATACCGACATTACACTATTCATCATTTTAATGGAAAAATTTTCAAATTACCTTAAAATTCAAGCTATGTGAATGCACCACAAAATTTATATCCAACTAATTTAACCTAAAATATTTTTGGTAACATTGACATAAGCATCGACTTCTATAGTATAAAATCGAAAAACATAAGTAGTACCAACCACGGATTTCTTAAATAATAAAAATTTATTAAATTAAATATTAATAATTTAAATTAAACATTAATGTTTATTTAAGGGATCCGTGGTACTAATTACACGCCATCTAGCGGACACCGATGAACAACATACTTCAATGTCAATTATGTCAGCTGTGAATGTTGTTTTTAATAATTGTACCGGCGAAAAGAAAATAATTCTGCATTCTAGATTAACTTTAAATAACAATTTTGCGTACATTACGTTATTATGATGGGACAAAATTATATTATGATTTGTTACATTTTGGCAAGAAGTTCATTTATAGGAAGGCATTTGACAGAACCGTAGAAAATATTGTGGAAAGAGTTAATTATACATTTATACAAGGTGAATCACTAGTGCAAACTTTGCGATAGCCCATAAGCATTTTATTAACATTTTAAATTAAATAATGCAATTTACCTAACATACGTATATAACCTCAAATAATTTTATCTAAACCATTGATTATCAATTTTTAAAAAGATACGCAACCCAAATTGTGCTGAAATTACGAAGCCGAATTTAGACGATTGTTGATCGGAATCAGCGACGGCTAGTAGCAATTTGGCTAGGCAAGCACCCATAGCAGTCGGAGTGGGTCATGTGCATTCCGGTTTTAATTAGATCCAAATGTTTCGGGTAGTTTTATTCGAACCGGAGGGCATTCTAAGAATAGTTTTCCAAAAATAAAGGTTGCGGCTGGGGAGTATACCTTATCGGGTTATCACTGCCTAGAACTCTTAACCAATCATCCGCAGTGCTATTTTAAGTGTTCAGTAGGAGCATAAGAAAATACTTAAAAAGCTTTCAAGAAGTTTTTAAATTATTTTGTTTAAAATATTCTAGTAAAAATAATTATTAACCATGAATTTGTTTTCCATTATTAAGGTCAGGGTCTGTGGTAAAAAAGCAGTTAAGAACCTCTGCCGTAGAACATTAAAGCGGTATCATAGATTTTTAAGCATTGAATACTCTCCGTCTCGGCACTGGAGCAGTGTAGGATATTTCAGACCCCCGTTTTCTACAGTTTATTTATTTTGTCAGTTTTGAGTTGAAGATTTCAACATGCTGACCGTTGCTATGGTGAATGACATTTCAATATTCATTACTACGATAGAGTCGATGAATAATAAACAATCAGTGTTGGGGAAGGGAATTTTTAAAACCTTGACCCACTAGCTTTTTAGCAAGCAGAAGTAAGTAGAAATCGAATTTTCTAATTAATCCAAAATGGTAATATTAATTTATTATAAACCGTGATAACCTCCCCCCCCTTGCTCGAAAAAATAACATGCTATAAATTTCTTAAAAGACCTAGGACCTAATTTTGTTAACCTAAAATTTATGTGCTCTTTACAGATATACAGAGTGTTAGATAAAATTGAGCCTTCATAGTATTTAAAAAATTATTATCTTATCCAGAAAACGTTCTGCAATTTAATTGGCTATTGGTTAAAAAAAACAATCGGGAATTTGCATAACATAACGAATTCGTTAGGGGTTGCAACGTTGCATAAAACGGCTTATTATTAGGGCAGATTTCAAATTTTTTAGTGAAACTTGTTGGTGAGGCACAGCCTCCCTTGCCTATCTGATAAGCGCCATTAAAAATTTTTAACAAGTTTCTATTTTAAAATGAAAATCCCTTTTGCTCTCAATAAACATGTTTGCAAATTTAACTAAGTAAAATTATAGCCAATGAAAATCGGCCAAAGGCCATAAAAGCCGATTTTCTGGTTAGCTCTGCAAATTAGAATCGACTGTGTAAGTTTTTACCTAAAAGAGATCGAATTTCAAATGAAAATCTTGAAACATATCCGATTTTTGAAATCATTACTTTAATTGACGATTTTGAAAATAAATGAAGAATCCAAAAAGATAGACCACTGTAAGCTCTATTCAGGCCTATTCTTCCTGAATTTTGGATTAAATTTAATTTTAAACGTTTGTGTTAAGGTCCATCCATTAAGGACGTCTCCAATTTTTGACCTTCCTCCCCTTTGACACAATATTTTATCCCTCCTCCCGGAACGTCTAATGCTTACAAATCAAGAATCCTTTTCGTTTATAAAATTTAACTTGAAGTTCGTTTTAGAAAAACACTAAAATTTTAGCTAGGGGAATAGGGGGACCTGAAAAGTTTTTGAAAATGTTTCGTTTCACGAAAAATTGATTGTGCAACTTTCGAACCAAAAGGAAACAAATTTCAATTAGAAATCATGAAAATACATTTTGAGGGTCCATGGTTAAAAAATTAAGAGCAGCTGCCTTAGATCATTAAAGCGGCATCATAGATTTTTAAGCCTTAAATGTTCTCCCTCTCGGTACTAGGGCAGTGTAAGATATTTCAGACCCCAGTTTTCTACAGTCTATTTATTTTGTCAGTTGTGAATTGAAGATTTCAGCATACTGATAGTTACTATGCTGAATGACATTTCAATATCCACGAATAACAAGCAATCGTAGTTTGGGCTTCAAAGTTTTTCGTGAGTTAAATCCGACAGTTTCACTCTAAAGCCTTTTATTAATTAAAATAGGCCCTTTTTAGGCTTCTATACATAGTATAGAAAGAAGCCTTATGATCTGGCTTCGTGTCCGTCCGTCCGTCTGTCCGTCCGTTCGTCTGTCTGCCCGTCCGTCTGTCCGTCTGTACGCATAATTCAAAGTCACTAAATTAGTGACAAAAAACCTTTGTCACTAAATTTTACTTTTTGTGGGTGGATGGGCAAACGCGTGAATGGATTAACAAGATTCAAAATAATTAATTGAGATCAAACACACAGAGTTGTGGACGCTTTTTCAATTGTTTATGAGATTATTTTATTCATCTTACACTTTTTTTTGGGTTGGTAATAAATGAACTAACCAATTAAAGGTGCGAAAGAGTGAAAGTAAAATTACGTAAAACGTAAATATAACACTTACAAAATGCAAATCAATTTCTTATATAGAAAATTTTAGTTACCAATTAAAAAATTAAGATAATCTGATGATCGTGCAGATAAAGAAAAATTATAAATTTAAATTAAAAATAATTACAAAATATTATATAATTGTAAACCAAAAGGTAGCTGTATAGAAGCCTAAGAACTGCGGTCATCCGAGTTCCACCTTGTTTTAACTTATTTCTGCGCTAATGCAGTTATTACATCGAATTACATTAGAAGCAGTAAAAACCTGCGTCATTTGGAACTTTTAATTTTTTGTCGCAAAAAAAGGACAAAAGTGTTGAATCAAGGATAATTGAATTCTTTAACCCAAACCAATTAAATTATTAATTTCAAAACAATTAAATTGCTGAATAAACCTGTTCAATTAATTAATCAAACAGCTAAATTCATGACAAAACAGCTGACTTTATCAAATAAATCAGTTGAATTATTAAACAAAACGATTGCATTATAAATCCAAAAACAACTGTATTATTAAACAAAAAACAATCAAATTATTACATCAAAATTAATTAAATTATCAAACTAAAAAAATTGAATTGTTGAATAAATCAGTTAATTATTAAATTACATTTATTTAAAAAAATTAATAAATTATTAAACCAAAAATATTTTAAGTGTTGAACGAAGCACCTGAATTATTAAAGGAAACAGCTTAATTATAGAACAAAACAGTTGAATTGTTTAATCAAGGATGAATTGTTGAATAAATCTGTTCAATTAATCGAACAGCTAAATTCATGACAAAAACAGCTGAATTTATTAAACAAATCAGTTGAATTATGAAACGAAACAGTTGAATTATTGAGCAAAACAGTTGCATTTTTGAACAAAACAATTGCATTGTAAATCCTACAACTGAATTATTAAACAAAAAACAATCAAATTATTACATCAAAATTAATTAAATTATCAAACCAAAAACAATTGAATTGTTGAATAAATCAGTTAATTATTAAACTACATTTATTTAAAAAAAATGATTGAATTATTAAACCAAAAATATTTTAATTGTCGAACGAAGCAGCTGAATTATTAAAGGAAACAGCTAAATTATAGAACAAAACAGTTGAATTGTTTAATCAAGGATAATTGAATTCTTTAACCCAAAACAATTAAATTATTAATTTCAAAACAATTGAATTGTTGAATAAATCTGTTCAATTAATTAATCGAACAGCTAAATTCATGACAAAACAGCTGAATTTATTAAACAAATCAGTTGAATTATGAAACGAAACAGTTGAATTATTGAGCAAAACAGTTGCATTTTTGAACAAAACAATTGCATTGTAGAACCAAAAACAACTAAATGATTAAACTTAACAAGAATAAATTATTTAACCAAAAGCAATTCAAGACGGTTCCCACCGAACTTCTCTAAACAAATTCTCTGACTTCTCTACATTTTCCATCATTAAAATTGGTAAAATATCGTAATTTTTCGATATTTGGTAAATTTTAAAAATTCAATATGAATCAACCATAGGAAATATATAACATACAATATTATAATATAGAAAAACGGCTTAATACAAATTTAAAACGTAATTTTGATTATCAATCAATAACTGGTTTTCCATTCCCGTTGGAATATAACCACTTCCGTTATGGAAGTTCTCACAATCCGTTTTAAGAGGTGGATTACTTCCGTTTTACTCTACCCAGCAGGCGCGTTTCATTATATTTTTTAAATTAAATTTTCTTTTTTTTTTTAATTTCACAGAATTTTCCCTGCCCGGTATTAATTTCCAACTTTCTTAAAAATTCACTCAATTTTCCATGAAAAAATTAACACAATTTTAAATCTCTTGACATTTAATTATTCTTTACTTTAATTTTAATGAAAAAGAAAAATAAATTTATGATTTTCAACAAAAAGTATCAAAAGTAACCGTTTCCAAACAAAAGTAACTCATTCTTAGGCTCTGAAACTGGTGGAGGTATGTCGAAAAACATCCATGCCTGGAGAGCATCTGTGTGAGGTGGTAATTTACTATTCCGTGTCCTCTATTGCACCAAGATTCAATCAGCGAGACGAGGCGATGAGTCCACTTGCACTTTAGGATGATTGGATTTCTTCTCTGTCATTCAACCAAGCAACGGATACTGAAAACAAAATATTTGTAAAAACTGATTGACGATTTTTGTAAAACAATAATTATACCTATCATGAAGGCTTCATGGTTTGTCAGTGCTATCCGAGACTAAAAAATTCAACGGCATCTTATAGCGTCAGATTTGGAACACCACTTTACAAGGGAAGGTCCTACAATTGCCCAACGCCTTAGATCCTAGGCGATCCACAGTGTCAATATGATCTGTAAACTGTTGCCGTATTGGAGACATAAACACAGCAAAAAAAGGTGATGGAGCACTGCCCTCATACACAGAATACTAAATTTAGATTATGGAATTTTCATCTACATTTTAATCTTTACATTTCTAGTTGTCACTACCGCACTATAACTATGGAAAGAATTTTTAATATTTTGATTTGGCAAAACAATAAATTTTTCGTTATGTTAAAATCTACCATTTCGTTAACCACTTAAGTTTCTTTTGTTTCAACGTATATCTATAGATTACCAGGAGAAAAATTTCCTTCGATGGCCTACCATATGCCATGTCAACCTGCCTTTCAATAAACATTTATAGTCACATCCTTCACAAGCATACGGTTTCTCGTCAGTATGATTTGTTCGTTTGGTCGAAAACTTTAAATCACATACTTCAAGAGCAAACACTTTAGAGGTAGTGTGAATTCTGAAATGATTTCTCAAATTGGTTTCGCTTGCACTTCTGAAGTTACAAATTGAACACGCAAATGGGTTCTCTCCAGTAAGAATTTTCAAATCCGACGCACCTACAAACTGTAGGTATATTTTTGTTTCCAGTTTTGGCACCGAAAACGGATCTTCTTTAATAACAATCGAATGATGCAGGTCTTTCTAGTTGTTTTCCCCGGCATCTTCTTTTACGTGGTTGCATTCTTTCGGAAGTACCATTTTCTCCATTCATTTCAGACGGTGTGGGCTCTTTACCAGTTTCTTCTTTTGCTTTATAGTAATTTTTCAAACCCCATCTTTCCCCATGTAGTAGATGTTAAACCGGGACGTCCTAAAACAAAAATATAATGTGAGGTTATGTTCACCAAATAAAAGGAATTAATTTACGAATTAAATCAAACCTTTTAATGCAGTTATTGGTATTTACACAAAATTATAATAATATAATTAAGATACTTAAAAAATTTAAGTAATGTAACCAAATGCGAACTACACTTAGAGCAGAGCTGCCAATCTACATTAAAAAAAAACCCTCGAGGCCAATCGTGATGAGATTCGTATCTTCCAGTGAATCCATCCAAAAGTTTATAGAACAACTTCTCCTAAAGAGAAAAAATCCTTCTTGCTGGATCTCCTTGGTGAACAAATCGCGGTCATCGAGGAAGAACTCAAAAAAAAATTGGAAGAAAACTTCTTGGAAGCCAAAATGCATCTTCTCCTTTACAATTTTAGTGTGGGTATGGAAGGTCGACTTTAAGCTCCAACTGGTGATTTTGAGGTGGAGGGGAATCACCGGCATAAAATCAGTTGTGTTTTGTTGGTTCTGATTAGAACTCCCCGGTTGATAAAGTTTTAATGGGCTATAAAAGCAAGTAAGTAGAAAAATATATTAAAATAACTAATCAGAAATGTTAAAATGTAAATGGCACTTTTGTTATATACAGAGTGTTCGTAATGGAATCTTAACCTCCAAGTCCTGCTGACCACTTACAAGTGCAACTCATCGTTCTACAACAGAAGATATTTTGATTTGAAGAAGCTAAACTAAAATTTAGCCACAAAATGGTAAAAAGTAAATGTATTTATTTATTTTGGTTATTATAAACAATCTCAATCAAAAAATGGAAACGTCTCATCTAAATCTAAAAAACATGAAAATCTATTCAATAATTTAAAATCCAACTATCTTCCTTGTTTTTACTTTCCGAAGGAGGTTCAGTTGTTGATCTCGGATCATGTTTTCTAATTTGGAATTAAACCGTAAAAAATGTATAACTTATGTATATGCGGTAGGAACTCGATAACGTGAAAAAAAATCCAAAGGCTTCCAACGGAATATACTAAAGTTTGGTATTAATTATCTTGTATGAGTAATTTTATTGTAGATACTTATCCTGGGGGCAGAAAAGGAGGGTTGCAAATTCAAATCTTGACAAAAGAACAAAGGGGGTATTTCAAAACTCCTAAATTGTGTGTATGTCAAATTTTTTTATAAATCTGCCCCTCATGGAATATCACATTTTGGAAATTCTGTGAAATATTTAGAATTTTATGGAAATCTTTGGAATTCCTTGAAAATCTCTAAATTCCCAAGAAGTAATCGGAATTTCAAACCTTGTGCACATACATTTTTTTAATATATTTATCCCTTACGGGACAAAATTAACATTTCTTCAAAATTTTTAGAATTTTCAAAAATCTTGAAAATATCAAGAATTTTCAAAGAATTTTTGGAATTCCGAATCTTGGGTACAGAAAGTTTTCAAAATATTTATTCTTTGTGGGGCATTACATTAATATTCCTTCATAATTTTTGGAATTTTCAAAAATTATTTTTGAATTCTTTGGAATTTCCACAAAATTTTTAAAATAATCAATGTAATTATTTGGAAATCTCCAGAATTTATTGGAAATTATTAGAAATGTTGTGGAATTTTCTGGAAATCTTGAAAAATTTCAAGGAATTCCTAAAAATTTTCGGGATTCCGAAACCTGTGTACACAAAGTTTTCAATATAATATGTATCCCTTGGGGATCATCACATTAGCATTTCTTCAAATTTTTTGGAATTTATATAAATTCTTTTTTGAATTCTTTGGAATTTCAACGAAATGTTTTAAATTATCTGGATGTGGTTTCAATTTTTTGAAAATCTTCAGTATTTATTGGCAAAAATTGTTAGAAATCTCTGGAATTTTTTTGGATATTCAGGAAAATCTCAGGAATTTCCAAACAATCTTTGGAATTCCGCATCTTGTGTACGCAAAGTTTTCAATATATTTCAATATTCTTTTCAATTTTCAATATTCTTCCAAAGTTTTTGGAATTTTCAAAAATTATCTTTAAATTCTTTAGAATTCCCACGAAATGTTTAAAATTACTTGGAAACAGTTGTGATTCTTTGTATATTTGCAGAATTTCTTGACAATTGTTTGAAATTTTTGGAAATCTGGAAAATTTCCCAAAGAATCTTTAAAATTTTGAATCTTGTTTACACAAAGTTACATTTATCTCCTTCAAAATTTTTAAATTTTTAAATATTACTTTTGAATTCTTCAGAATTCCCACATAGTTAAAAATCTCTGAATTTTTGAAATTTTAAAAATTCAAGAATTTCCAAAGAATCTTCCGTATTCCGAATATTGTGTACGCCAAGTTTTCAATATATTTATGCCTTGCGCGGAATTACAGTAACAATTCATCCAAATTTTGGAATTTTCAAAAATTATTTTTGAATTCTTTGGAATTTCAACGAAATGTTTTAAATTATCTGGATGTGGTTTCAATTTTTTGAAAATCTTCAGTATTTATTGGCAAAAATTGTTAGAAATCTCTGGAATTTTTTTGGATATTCAGGAAAATCTCAGGAATTTCCAAACAATCTTTAGAATTCCGCATCTTGTGTACGCAAAGTTTTCAATATATTTCAATATTCTTTTCAATTTTCAATATTCTTCCAAAGTTTTTGGAATTTTCAAAAATTATCTTTAAATTCTTTAGAAGTCCCACGAAATGTTTAAAATTACCTGAAAATAGTTGTGATTCTTTGAATATTTCCAGAATTTATTGACAATTGTTTGAAATTTTTTAGAAATCTGGAAAAATTTTCAAAGAATCTTTAAAATTTCGAATCTTGTTTACACAAAGTTACATTTATCTCCTTCCAAATTTTTTGAATTTTCAAATATTACTTTTGAATTCTTCAGAATTCCCACATAGTTAAAAATCTCTGGAATTTTTTGGAAATCTTAGAAAATTCAAGAATTTCCAAAGAATCTTCCGTATTCCGAATATTGTGTACGCCAAGTTTTCAATATATTTATGCCTTGCGCGGAATTACAGTAACAATTCATCCAAATTTTTGGAATTTTCAAAAATTATTTTTGAATTCTTTGCAATTCCCACGAAATATTTAAAATTATCTGGAAATCGTTGTAATTCTTTGAACATTTCCAGAATTTAATGGCAATTTTTTGGAATTTTTAGGAAATCTTGGAAAATCTCAAAAAATTCCAGAATATTCAAAATTTCGAATCGTGTGTACACAAAGTTTTCAATATATTTACCCTTTGCGGGACATCGCATTTCTTCAAAAGTTTTGAAATAATATTTCAAAATTGATTTGGAATTCTCTTGAAATATTAAGAATTTTTAGAACGTCTTTGGAATGATTTGAAAATCTTTGGAATTTCCACGAAATTTTTGAATTTTCTAATCTTGTGTAACCAAATTTTTTTATATGTCCTTGCGAAACATACAACGTTTTTCTGAATTTTAATTTTTCTAAAAAGCCTTTTATTATTTAGAGTTCTTTGGAGATTTTTGGAATACTTTGAAAATCTCTGGAATTTCTAGGAAGCCTTTTGAATTCCAAATCTTGTGTACATACACAAATATTTCAATATTCCGTGGGAGATCACACCTCTTCAAAATTTTCGAAATTCCTGTGAAATACTTGGAATTTTATGGAAATTTTTGGACTTTTCTGAAAATCTGTCGAATTTGGGTATCATATGTACATAAATTTTTAATATAGCTTTTGCAGGGCATCACATTTTTTGAAATATTATGGAATCTCCAAAAACAGTTTTACAATTCCATAAAATTTGCTAAAAATCTTGGAAGATCTGTGAAATTCCCAGGATAATTTTGAATTTCCGAATCTTGTGTAACCAAATTTTTCAATATGTTTTTGCAGAATGTGCTAATTTCTCGAAATTTGTATTTCACCAAAAATTAATTGGAATATCTGGAGTTCTCTGAAGATCTTTGGAATATTTTGGAAATCCTTGAAATTTTCAGGAAGTGTTTGGAATTCCGAATCTTTCAATATTTTGTGAGACATCACATTTCTTCAAATAAAATTATCGAAATTTCTTTGAAATATTTGGAATTTCTTCGAAATCTTGGAGCTTCCGGGAAATTTTTCGAATTTTGAATCTTAAGCACATAAATTTTTCAATATATTTACCTCTTGCAGAACATAGCAATATTTTCCAAATTATTTGGAATCTCCAAAAATTGCTTTCAATTTTATGGAATTTGCTAAAAATCTTTAAAATTACAGAAATTCCCAGGATATCTTCGAATTTCCGAATTTTATGTAATCAAATTTTTCAAAGTCTGCGGAACATGCCAGTTTATTCAAATTTTTTTTTGAATATTGCAGTTCTATGGAGATCAGTGGAATACTTGGAAAATTTCTGGAATTTCCAGGATATCTTCGAAGTTTCCTAAACTTGTATAACCAAATTTCATGTCCTTTTGGAACATGCCAATTTTCAAAATTTTTGTTTTCCCAAAAATTATTTAAATATTTAGAGTTTTCTGGATATGATTGAAATACTTTGAAAATCTCTGGAATTTCTAGGAATCCTTAGGATTTCCGAATCTTGTGGATTTACACAAGTATTTCAATATTTTGTGAGACATTACATTTCTTTAAAGTTATCGGAATTTTTTTGGGAATTTTGGAATTTTTTGGAAAACTGTCAAAAATGAATTTTTTGTGGTTATGCAAGTATTTCAATATTTTGTGGGACATCAAATTGTTTGAAAATTGATATTACTTTGAAATTTTTGGAATTTTTTGGAAATCTGTTGAATTCCAAATCTTTTGTATGTACACAAGTATTTCAAAATTTTGTGGGACATTAGATTGTTTCAAAATTTCTGCAATTACTTGGAAATTTTTGGAAATATTGGGAATTTTTTTGAAATCTGTCGAATTCCGAACCTTTTACACTTACACAAGTATTTCAATATTTTGTGGGACATCAAATTGTTTTTAAATTGTTGAAATTACTTTGAAATTCTTAGAATTTCTTGAACATTTTTGGAAATTTGTCGAATTCTGAATATTTTGAACGTATACAAGTATTTCAATATGTTGTGGGACATCAAATTTTTCAAAATTTTGAAATTACTTTGAAAGTTTAAAATTTCTTGAAAATCTTTGGAGTTTTTTGGAATTCTGTCGAATATTTCTGGAATTTCTTGGGAATCTTTGTGAAATTTATCGAATTCTAAATTTTTTGTACGCACACAAGTATTTCGATATTTTGTGGGACATCACATTTCTTCAAAAATTTTTGAAATTAATTTGAAATGTTTGGAATTTCTTGAAAATCTTGTGAATTTTTTGGAAATTTGTCGAATTCTGAATGTTTTGTACGTATACAAGTATTTCAATATGTTGTGGGACATCAAATTTTTTCAAAATTTTTGAAATTACTTTGAAAGTTTAAAATTTCTTGAAAATCTTTGGAGTTTTTTGGAATTCTGTCGAATATTTCTGGAATTTCTTGGGAATCTTTGTGAAATTTATCGAATTCTAAATTTTTTGTACGCACACAAGTATTTCGATATTTTGTGGGACATCACATTTCTTCAAAAATTTTGAAATTAATTTGAAATGTTTGGAGTTTTTTGAAAATCTTTGAAATTTTTTTGTAATCTTTCGAATTCCGAATCTTGTGTACGTACATAAGTATTTCAGTATTTTGTGAGCCATCACATTTCTTCAAAATTTTAGAAACTACTTTGAAATTTTTGTAATTTTTTGAAAATCTTTTCAAATTTTTTCAAAAATTACGAAATTACTTTAAAAGTTTTAGAATTTCTTGAAAATCTTTGGAATTTTTTGGAGTTCTGTAGAATATTTCTGAATTTCTTGGGAATCTTTGGAATTATTTGGAAATCTGTCGAATTCTGAATCTTTTGTACGTACACAAGTATTTCAATATTTTGTGGGACATCACATTTGTTCAAAATTTTGGAAATTCCTTTGGAGTCTTTGGAATTTCTGAAATCTTTGGAATTTTGTGGAAATCTTTGAAATTTTTTGGAAATTTCTCGCATTCCGAGTCTTTTGTATGTAAACTAGTATTTCAGTATTTTGTGAGCCATCATATTTCTTCAAAATTTTTGAAATTATTTGGAAATTTTTGGAATTTCTTGAAAATCTTTGGAATTTTTTGGAAATCTCTGGAATTCCGAGTCTTTCGTATGTACATTAGTATTCCAAATTTTTTGGGGCATGAAATTGTTTCAAAATTTTTGAAATTATTTGGAAATTTTTGAAAATCTTTGGAATTATTTGAAATCTATCAAATTCCGAATTTTTTGTACGTACACAAGTATTTCAATATTTTGTTGGACATCAAATTTTTCCAAAATTTTTAAAATCACTTAGAAATTTTCGAAATTTCTTGAAAATCTTAGGAATTTTTTGGAAATCTTTCGAATTCCAAATCTTGTGTATGTTTACAAGTATTTTAGTATATTGTGAGACATTACATTTTGTCAAAAATTTCGAAATTACTTTGCAATTTTTGGAATTTCCTGGAAATCTTTGGAATTCTTTGGCAATCTGCCGAATTTCGAATGCTTTGTACTAACACAAATATATCAACATTTTTTGTGGAACATTAAATGTTTTCAAAATTGTCGAAATTCTTTAAAATTTTTGGAATATTTTATAAATCTGTGGAATTTCTTCAAAATCTTTCAAATTCCTAATCTTGTGTATGTACACAGGTATTTCAATATTTTGTGGGACATCACATTTCTTCAAAATTTTGGAAGTTCCTTTGGAGTCTTTGGAATTTCTTGGAAATTTTTGGAGTTTTTTTGGGAACCTTAGGAAATTCTTGGAATTTCTTGGAAATCTTTGGAATTTCATGAAAATCTTTGAAATTTCTTGGAAATCATTAGAATTTCTTGGAAATCTTTGGATTTCAGACCTCAAAGATGAACCACTTTGTAATGATGAATTTGTTACAGGAAAATCCAAGCTGTACAAGTAGCTACCCGGAAATCAAGAAAGAAGAAATGGAATTCGATGTCGAAGAATTGCACCATTCCATCGAAATTAAAGAAGAGACTCTAAATCTAGACTTGGAATCGGACGAAGAAGGTAAGCCACAAACAAGCAAAAAAATGTACCATGCGTGTGATATTTGTGGCTACAAAGCTAGACAGAAGGGAATCTTAGGGTTCATGTAAGAATTCATACTGGTGAAAAACCGTATGCTTGTGAAATCTGTGGTACTAAATATTCACAAAAGGGAAATTTAAATTACCATTTGAAGCTTCACTCTGGCGACAGACCGTTTGATTGCGCAATTTGTAACAAAACATTTATACAAAAAGCAAGTTTAAAACAACATATGATGATTCACACTGGTGAGAAACCGTTTTCATGTCACATTTGTGACTATAAATGTTCATGTCGAAGCATTTTAAATTCCCATTTAAAATGTCATAGCGACGTAAAACGGTTCAAGTGTGAATTTTGTGAATACAAAGCTAAATATAAAAGAAGTTTAGTACATCATTTAAGAAGTCACACGGAGACGCCGGTGGTGTTTACGTGTGCAATTTGTGGCGCCAAATATACACTAAAGGAAAATTTTATTATTTTTTTTTATTAATAACATTTATTCAATTTTAAGGGTAGTTACATCATTACATGTTAACAAATTTTTAACATTATCTATTATTAGGTGAAGCCCTTTGTTAGATATTTGAAATATGTACAGTAATTATAATTTTATATTTGTATACATTATTTAGTGAACAGGATAAAATTTCAAAAAACCTGGTAATTTATTTTTAACAATAACTAAAAACAAAATGAAAAGATGACACATTTAAAAAGTATTTACAAACTATGTACAAAAGTCGTCGATCCTCCTCCCCAGACAAGAATCGAACGAGACCAACCCAGCTTTCAGCCGTAAAAGTCGTAATTTCGTAGCAAGATTGATCTTAAAAGTTTGCCTTTATGCTTTGAAATTAAATTGTCCAGATCGTAATCTCCAATTTTTCGAATAAGCTCGTTGTCGTGAAACGAGCAGCCTCTCAAAAATTTGTCGGTCGATTGTTTGATAAAATCACCGACGTATTCAAAATTGTTGTCTTCGTGCATATATCTGATGGTAGTATAACGGGGGTAGTTGTTGACCACTTTTAGAACTTATTAAGACAACGTTGTGTGGCGATTAAATTGCTGTTAGCGGCACTCCCCAAATAGTGCAGCCGTATGTCAGGACCGATCTGGCACATGTGCGGACCAGCAGGAGCTTTAACTCTTTTGGTAGTATACGTCGTGCTTAATTAGTGGATAGAGCAGGTGTAGCACGTAGTTGGTCTTTTGACTCGATCAGCTATGGTCTTTCTCCACGTAAGGCGTTGATCCAAGAGCAAGCCAAGATATTTAATATCTTTTGCAGTTCGATTACAGTATCGTTGATTTTAATATCGACTGCAGGACGAATTCTGCTGCCCGTAAACATTATAGCTTCGGTCTTACTGACATTCAATTTAAGTTTCCAATCACTGAAAAATTTACTAATCAACTCAAGATGCTCGTTGATGTTTTCGACGATAATTTCCTTGTTTAAACTCGAAGAATAAACGGCAGTGTCGTCGGCATACAAGGCAATATTTGTATGCTCGTGCATTGGTATGTCGTTGATGTAAATATTGAACAGTGTCGGTCCAAGAATTGAACCCTGCGGAACACCAGCAGGTATGCATTTTCGACTAGATCTAGCATTGCCAACTACCACGGCGAAGCTGCGGTCAGTTAAATAGCTCTGTACGATCCTTGTTAAGGAGGTAGGAAGATCCAAGTTCATCATTTTGGAAATTAAGCCTTCGTGCCAAACAGTATCGAAAGCCTTTTCCAAGTCCAGTAAGACCATCCCTGTATGGTGGTTTTTATTGGATTCCAGCACAATATCCTCAACTACTCTGGCTAATTGATGGATTGTGCCGTGCCCCTTCTGAAACCCAAATTGTTCTTTAATTATTAAATTGTTACCTTGCAGATGATCGACAATTTCTTCTTGTATCAATTTTTCCAAGATTTTGCTCAAACAAGAAAGTAAACTGATTGGACGATAGTTTTTGGCTTCGCCCTTGTCCTTGTTTGGTTTTGGAATTGCCAATATTTTAGCCGTCCTCCATGCTGTAGGAAAGTAACACAGCTTCAGACAAGCCCTAAAAATATAAAAAAGTTGTACCACCCCCTTTTTGGGAAGATACTTCAGATGTTTGTTGGTGATACTATCTCCTCCTGGAGCCTTCTTGATTTTACGATCCTTGATAATTCGTTGTACTCTCTTAGGGGTGATATGAATGTTAAAATCAAGTGAATCGTTTGTACCTCGAAGCAGGTTTACGTTGCTTTAACCTGTTCCTGTAAGGGAGAAATTGAATTAGTAGTCACCTGGTGTACCTCTTCAAAAATATTGCCAAAACCCTGGCCTTTTTTCCTCGGTGTAATAATTAATATTCGCATGACTAACGGTTGGCGTAGGCTCGTTTTTTCTTCTCAATGCGCTATACACTTTCCACAGGGAGTTGTCTTTAGTGGTGAGGTCTCTAGTTTTATTTAACCATTCTTGACGTCGAATGGTTTTAATTCGTAATTGAATTTCTTCCGTAAGCTGGTTCTTATCGACACGATAGCGCACGTCTCCAGTTTCCAACCACTTACGTCGAGCTTTATTACGTCGTCGTTTGAGGTCATCAATTGCTTGATCGGCGACAAATTTGTTCCGTATCTTTTTAATTTTGGTGGTAACTTGATGAGCATCTGTAATTGCCGTGGTGAATTTAGCAATTTCACAGTCCACTTCTTGCACAGAATTGATGTTCGGAGTTATACGAATTCTGTTGGAACATTCTTGCCTGAATTCGCGCCAATTGGTATCGGAGATGACATAGTTAGGTGGAATGTATGTTATATTTATACCTCCGTAGTTTGTACTTCTTTATTCAAAACAATCATAAACAATATAATATGAAAACATAACATAAGCAAGGTTATATGCCTTTTAGCGAGTACCGTAAGTGCACACTAGGGTAGTGCCAACTAACTCAAGGCGCGACATTCAAATACACAACAGTCCTCCCCACTTAAGTAGGGACAAAATCCGCAAAACGTTCTGGCGCTCGTCGGTTGCGACTGGGTCTTCCTGGTAGTCCTACTGCTTGTGGCTCTGCTACTTTTATTGGTATATCCGCGCTGGGTGCCTCAGCTTGTTCCGCTACTTCTTGGGTTGTTACGGCCTCTGTAGGTGTTACCGTTGCTTCTTCCATTACTCTTGCCATTGGCTCCCCTCCCCCGGGGTGGCACCTCCTGCTTCGTTGGCTTCATCGTCTAAGTTTCCATTGCACGTCCTCTTGCGCATTTGGTCTAGGTGTCGCCTCACTTTTCCTGCTACCGTTTTGACCACGTATGACACTGGCCCCGTAATGTCGGTAACTTCTCCCGCAATCCACTTCTCTCTCGACAAATAGTTTCGAATGTAAACTTCTTCTCCCACTTCGAAGGTTCTCCCGCTGCTGTTTGCTCCATGACTTCTTTTTTAATTGTGTCCGGATGCAGTTTGTCCAAAGCGGTTCTAAGTCTTCTACCCATTAGCAACTCTGCCGGTGTCCTTGACGTCGTTTGACTTACCGTTGTATGCTGTTTAAATAACACTCGTGCCAATTTCAAATCGAAATCTCCTACTTGTAATTTTTCTAGTTCGGTCTTACCATATTGTACCATGCGCTCTGCTTGCCCATTACTGCTTGGGTGGTATGGTGCAACTGTATACGAACTAATTCCGTTCCTTAAATAGAACTGTTTTATCTCTGCCGACACAAAAGCAGTTCCATTATCTGATATGATGGTGTCTGGAATTCCATGTGTAGCAAACAATTGGCGTAAACATCTTATTACCTCAGCGGACGACTGCGACGTCACCAACTTGATCTCCAACCACTTGGACATTGCATCTACAACAATCAAAAACACTTTTCCTTGATATGGTCCTGCGAAGTCTAAATGTAACTTAGACCATGGATTTGTGGGTGGTTCGATAAACTGCCTTTGCGCTTTCTTTGGGTTATTTCGATGTACTTGGCAATTTTCACATTGTGCAACGGTTTCTGTAATCTGTTCGTCCAACTTTGGCCACCACACGTAACTCCTTGCCGACGCTTTCATTGTTACGACTCCCGGATGATTTGCATGTAACATCTTTAAAACTTCTTTCTGCGCTCGAGTCGGAATGATCACCCGACTTCCCCATAATAGGCAACCTTTGTGTACGGATAGTGCGTCTCTCTTCCTGTAATATGCTGTGTATTCTTCGTTGGGTATCTCTTCAGGCCATCCGTGTAACACCCAATGTCGGACTCGATCTAAAATTTTGTCTTGGTTTGTCCATGTCTGTATTTCTTTCGCCGTAATTGGGGGTTCTTCCATTGCTTCCAAAAGCAATATATCTCCTGGGGGTATCTTTTCATCAACCTTCCTTGGTATTGGTAATCGGCTCAACCCATCTGCATTTCCATGCAATTTTCCTGCTCGGTATTCCACATTATATGCATAATTTGACAGCAATAGATTCCACCTTAACATTCTTGGTGAAATCATAACGGGCATTTGTCGTTCCGGGTTTAACAACCCCAATAACGGTTTGTGATCCGTTATTATTGTAAATTCTCGTCCCGCCAGGTATTGATGAAAATATTTCACTCCGTAAATCACTGCTAGTGCTTCTTTATCTACCTGGGCATAGTTTCTTTCGCTGGAGCCCAGTGTTCTTGATGCAAATGCAATGGGTTTCTCCGTTCCATCTGTATTACGGTGGGCCAGTACCGCTCCCACGCCGTACGGTGATGCGTCACATGAAAGTACTAAAGGCTTTGTTTCATCATAATGTACTAAAACTTCTGCCGATTGTAGCAGCTGTTTTAACCTTTCAAACACCATCGAATGTTCTCTCGTCCATATAAATTCTCTATTCTTGTCCAACAATCGGTGTAGTTTTTCCGCATGAGATGCCTTGTCTTTCAAGAATCTGTTGTAGAAGTTTATCATTCCTAGGAACGATTGGAGTTCTTGTTTGTCCTTAGGTTCCGGTGCTTGGACGATGGCTTCTATTCTTTTCCGGAAGGCTTAATTCCCTTGCTCGACATTTGAAACCCCAAGAACTCGATTTCTTCCACTCCAAACAAACATTTCTTCTTGGTTACCGTTAGGTTAGCCTGGTCCAATTTTGATAGCACTGCTTGCAATGCCCTGTCATGTTCTTCCTGTGATCTTCCTGAGACTATGATATCATCAATGTATGCTGCCGCTCTTTCTATTCCCACTAGCAAGGTATCTATAAACCTCTGGAACAGTCCAGGAGCTGCTGACACTCCAAAGGGTAAACGCGTTACGTTAAATAAACCTTTGTGTGTATTTACTGTCAGCATTTCCGATGTTTCTTTATCCACCACCAACTGCTGATAAGC
Organism: Lycocerus yunnanus; assembly: GCA_036346125.1. Lineage (NCBI taxonomy): Eukaryota > Metazoa > Arthropoda > Insecta > Coleoptera > Cantharidae > Lycocerus > Lycocerus yunnanus. Next base: position 211,433 of record JARFIX010000072.1, on the reverse strand, counting down.
TTGAGATAAATCTAAACATGAAAATATAGTTGCGTTTTTACCAACTTTCGCGAATATTTCATTTGATGTAGGTAGTGGGTATGCATTTTTTTTTATCGTGCTGTTTACCGTGCTTCTATAGTCACCGCATAGTCTATACGATCCATCTTTCTTTCGAACAGCTACCAACGGTGTAGCCCATTCCGAATACTCAACTGGTTTATAAACTCCTTGGTCTACCATTTTATCGATTTCTTCTTCTACGGCTGCGCGTAAGGCAAAAGGTACATTTCTAAACTTTTGAAATTGAGGTCGCGCGCCCTCCTTAAGCTGTATCTGCACTTTCGCTCCTGAATGTGCTCCCAGTTCGTTACTAAAAACTCTTGGATATTGTTCAATAATTTTATTTACATTACAATTTATTTTACAATTGTCTTGTTTATCCACTATGTTTATTCCTCGCAGTGATATACCCAAACTGTCGAACCAATCACGTCCCATCAAATCGCATCCATTTCCTGCTACCACAGTAATCGGTAAATTGCAGATGCATTTCTTTGTCTGGACCTTCACTGTTGTTGCTCCTTTAACTTCCAAACGTTCTTTTGACCATGTTTGTAATATGGTATTAGTGCTTTTTAGCTTTGACGTTCCTTGCACTCTTGCCCATGTTTCTTCGCTAAGAATTGAACATGAAGCTCCCGAATCCACAAGCATCGTCACTACCTTGTTATTTAACCGTAATGTAGTAGTCACCGGGTTCCCTCTTTGAATCACATTGAGGGTGTGTAACTGCGCTTCACCCTCTTCTTGGTCTTGAATGTTATTGCATTCTTTGTTTCTTTGACTTACACTACTTTTCATACCTTTGCTGTCTTCGCTCTTCTTTTCATACATACTGCTTCTATATGCCCCTTTATTTTGAAAAAATAACATTCCACGTTCTTAAATCTGCACCAGCTAGGGTTATGTTGACCCCACAGCGAAAACAGTTTCTGTTGACCTTGTTTGTGTGTCTTCCTAGTGCCATTACCTCTTCGTTCACTAATTTCTCATTCCGAATATTGCTTACATTTTTCTGCGCAGTTTCTACTGCCACAGCCACGTTATAGGCTCTTTTGAATGTTAGGTTACTTTCTGAAAGCAGTTTATTTTGTAGACCTTCGTTTAGTACCCCGCACACGAGTCGATCACGTACCATATTATCGAGTTCGGCAAAATTGCAGTGTTCGCTTAGTTTCTTTAAATCGGCCACAAAACTTGCAATTGACTCACCCGGTTTTTGTTTGCGCTGGTTGAACGTAAATCTTTGAATTATTTCATTTGGCTTCGGGTTGAAATGTTCGTCCAATTTTGTGATTATCACGGTATAATCTTCTTCTTTCGGCGTTTTGGGTGTTACTAAGGACCGTAAAATATCATATGCTTCTGCTCCGATCGATGATAGCAACACAGCTTTTTTTGTTTTTCCCTCTGTAATTTCATTTGCTTCAAAATAGAACTCCGCACGTTCTTTGTATGAAACCCAACACGTTTTGACGTCAAATCTATCGATCGCTCCTACAATTCCGCTTCTTGCTACAGCCATCGTGCTACAATTCACTCTGATTTTATTAATTCACTACATGTACTTACAGTTTTCCTTCGTCGCCAGATTTGTTATATTTATACCTCCGTTGTTTGTACTTCTTTATTCAAAACAATCATAAACAATATAATATGAAAACATAACATAAGCAAGGTTATATGCCTTTTTTAGCGAGTACCGTAAGTGCACACTAGGGTAGTGCCAACCTAACTCAAGGCGCGACATTCAAATACACAACAATGTACGAGGTAGGCAAGGTCATCAACACTGGCCAGTGATTCGAACTCAAATCATTTATTGCTGAAGGTTGCGTAAAATTGGTTATTCCCTTTACCAGAAAAAAATCGATGGTCGATTGTAATAACCCTGGTGGACTAAACGTAGGTGTAGGTGGGTATAACAGCAAGTAGTTGTTTACATCGTTATGAGTTTTTAAGGTGTTACCGTTCCTATTCGGATACCGACAGTTCCATTGAGGGTGCTTGGAATTAAAATCCCCTCCGACTACTATCTTGTTGTATTTGTTGAAGATATTATCCAGCTCAACTGATGTTAAATTCGTCGATGGTGGAACATACATAGCCCCAACATAAAAAGGACTCTTCAAATTGATTTTTATAACCAAAAGTTCAGCTGTTACGTCGGGTTGCTCTGTCGATTCGTGCGGTAACCCTTTTTTAATAATGATGGCAACACCACCTGCTCGGTCGGTTAATCGATCTTTCCTAAAAACAAAATAATTTTTAAATTTTAAATTATCGTTTACCTTTAACCACGTTTCAGTAATAAGAGCAATATGCACATCGTTTTCTTCCAGGAAAAGTTCCAGATCTTCGGATTTGTTTACAACGCTGGTAGCGTTCCACGTCATAATATTAAGTATTTCGATGTTATATTTATCCATCGAAAGCCTTCGAACATTTGATAAAAGCTGACATTCTTACAGCGCCATCTACAGTTGTTGCCATTACGCGATTTAACTCACGTACAGCGTTTAACATTTTATCAATATCGCACATTGATTCGAGTTTTTTTAAATTCGCTAAAAAGTGAATCTAAATTGTCAATGCCAGCGTGACTAACGTTTTCTGGTCTGACGCGATAAGCCGGATGTTGAGTAATCGGCCTTGGTTGATTAATAATTTGTCTTTGTTGCACGGCTTGACTCATCGTAGGAGTTGTTGTCGGTGTAAAATTTTGAATTGGCCTACTTGGTCGAAGAGAAGGAAATTCCGCCTCACGAATTAAGTAAGCCTGTTGTTTGGCTGCTTTCGGTACTGGCTTAGCCGTCTTGTTGACCGCCTTCAAGTAAACGGAACAACCTCGAAAATCTCCCGTATGGGCTTCACGACAATTTGCGCACTTGGGGGTGGCATTTTCGGTGACTGTGCATTCGCTGGAGAGATGATTTCCAGCACATTTCCTGCATGCGATTTTCAAATTGCAGTTATTAGCTGCATGCCCAAACTGTTGGCACCTGTAGCATTGCGTAATGCCCTTTCTTGCTCGGTACTTTTCCCAATACACCCCCGAATGTTACCAACACCCCTGATCGACTGTATTTCGGTAAATGTTACGTCGTTTTCGAACGCAACTTTAAATTTGGGATAAAATTTATTATCCTTGTTTAGTAATTTAACACTAAAAACTTTAGGATTTACCAATTTCAAAGCTTCGAGTACTTCAACTTCGGTGAGGCACTGAACGCCTTTTAAAACAGCTATCATTTTCTTGTCGTTACCCACACTGTAGGTATGAAATTGAGTGCCTTCCTGTATAAATCTCGATTTTAATTTGTTGTAATCCTCGATATCCTCGGTAATTATTTTAACCTTATTACCTAAATATTTTAAGTGGAAATTCTTGTTTACATATTCCTTGATGTCGTTGGTGAATTTTACATGACTTTTTGGTAATCCGGAGACTACGATTGGTTTAGGCTTAATTTTTTTAGGTAACGAAGTTGCATTTGATGTCACAACGTCCTGTTCCATGTTTTCTTGAGTATTGTTTAACAACTCGAATTGGTTTCTAACGTTAACATTATACATCGTTTCGACCTCATCCTTGCTTTTGGTCTTTTTTGCCTGATTGGTTTCGGCAATTGTAACTTTGTTTTCTTCCGGAGTAAGTGAACTGTTACCCCGTTTAAGTTTTTGCTTGCCCTTCATTTTGTTGGGAGCAAATTTGGTTTCATAACCTAAAATAAAATTTGTAATTAGATGCGCCGACTTAGCGCAATTCACAGTAGATATTTTTTCGTTTCCTTCAATGATTATTATATTACAATTTAATTTACTTTAAATTAACTAGATACAATAAATCAAAAATTGCACAATATTGCACAATGAAAAGGAAAATTTAAGAGTGCATTTAAGGAAACACACCGGTGAGAAGCCGTTTATTTGCATAGTTTGCGGCAGAAAATTTAGTAAAAGGCGTATTTAAAAATGCACGTAATGATTCACAGTGGTGAAAAACCATTTGCATGCGATATTTGTGGATATAAATGTATAACTAAAGGACGTTTAAAATTTCACATAGGAACCCATACTAAGGAGAAGCCATTTGTATGTGGAGTTTGTAATCATACTAGTTCACGTAAGCAACATTTAAAAATTCACATAAGAACCCACACTCGGGAGAAACCCTTCTCGTGTGGAATTTGTGAATTTAAATGTGGTCAGAGGAAACCTTGATGCTTCATTTAACACGGCATTCTGGCGAGAAAACACACGAGTGTCCGATTTGCGATTACAAAGGTGCAGTTCGATCCAATTTAAGAAGCCATTTACTAGTTCATACCAACGAGAGACCTTTTTACGTGTTCCTTTTGTAATTACAACAGTGCCTATAGGCATAGCTTAAAACTTCATTTGAGAACTCATACACGTGATTAAGTGTGAAATTTGTGATTCTAAATTCGCACATAGAAGCAGTTTAAACAGACATTTAAGATTGCACACTTCGCACATTTAAAAACTCGGAGAATAAAAATGTTTTTTGTATTTTATTCAAATTCTCATATTTTTTTAATAATTCTTTATGTTTTTTATTTGATTTAATATATTTTAAGCAATGTTTAAATTTTTGTATTTCTTATATTCAGTGAACACCGGTTGATCGACTGTATCAGTTGGATTTGAGACCTGTTATCCCCTGCTAAAACAGCAGCGTCTCCACTGCTTTCGAAATTTTAAATAACTGCATGGTTGACTGCAGCGGGAAGAAAATAAAAATACATCTTTTTTAGCTTCTATAACTTTTTACTTTAGCCGTATCTGCCCCACCATCTAAAAACAAAATAGTACGCTACTGAATACTCAATCTTGACATTTTGTGAATTTGAGGTTAGATTTGGATTAGACAATTTAACTCGGGGGAGTGGTGTGTGATAGCGTTCTTATTTATTATAGCAGTGCTTCTGAAAGAGACGTTAATCCTAAAAATGGTGAGATTTCAATGCATTTATGTAATTTTAAATTAGTTCGTTTAGATTTTTATCTACATATCGAAGTGACTCCTTCGTCAAAGGGTGGCCATTTAACATTTCATGGTTTTTGTTTGTTTGTCCATATACCAGCTGATGTAGATGGTCACAGTCTGGCACTTGAGTGTGTCGATTACCAAACCGAGATACTTGGTTCGAACCCGGGCAGAGTAAATAAAAATTTATTCTGACCGTCATCCTCGGAAAGGCAATGGTTACCTAGCGAGATAATTAGTCAGAGAAGCTCTCTTATAGGGAGGGGCAACGTCACTCAAAATCGAGTTAACGACTAAGAAGAAGAACACCATCTCATAAATCGGATAGTATTAACGACATCGACCATCGATTTAATTTGTACCGAGCACACAGGTAGCACAGGCATAGGTCAATTTTTAGATGGATATCGACCGTATTTGATAGGGGGGGCTTGAATTGCAAATTTAACATAAAATCATTATATATTTTAGAATTTCTACACTTAAGTGAATTTAATTTATATAGCGTAATCATAAATAAGTATTGCATAAAATATAAACCGGCCGACTAGGAAGCGGGAGACCGCGGTTCAAGTACTGGCTGCATACTGGAAACACTGCTGCGATCAAGGGTTCAATATCGATATGTGGACTATGGGGAAGGCAACGAAAACCACCCCATTTATATATTCCGTAGTAAAGTCAGCTTGGCTTCAGCTAATAATCAGTATGGCACTCGAATAAAACTTCTCGCAAAACACAATAATGACATAAATTCAAGTGTAGAAATTTTGTGTGGCCGGTACTGTTTGATTTTTAAATTTGTAAGTTTCGATCATTGAATTTCGATTGCAGTTGTTTTCCAAATTTTCTTAATATTCCATGTCGTTTTTGCAATCATTTAAATCTGGTTCACTTTGCTTGATTCGCAATTTTTATTGATTTCTTTTTGCTAATAATTAATTTAAATTCGCCCTTTTAACGGCCTCCATTATTCCACAATTACTATTAATTTCAGCTTTTTAAATTACATGTTTTTGTTTTTGGCGTTTTTGTATTTGGTAGATTTGTTTTTCGGTGTGTTTGTTTTCGTTGTTTTTGTTTTCAACATGGACTTGGAAAGTAACCAAACCTCGGAAGAAGCTTAAGAAGCTAATCTTAGAAGATAACCTTCCAAATCCATGGTTTTTGACATTTTAACGTGGAATTAATTTAAATTCGCCCTTTCAACGGCCTCCATTATTCCACAACTTTTCACTAATTTTAAATTGATTAATTCCACAATTACTATTAATTTCAGCTTTTTAAATTAGACGCTTTTGTTTTCGGCGTTTTTGTATTTGGTGTTTTTATTTATCGGTGATTTTGTTTTTCGATGTGTTTGTTTTCGGTGTTTTTGTTTTCAACATGAACTTGGAAAGTAACCTAACCTTAGAAGATAACCTCCTAAATCCATGGTTTTCGACGTTTTGACGTGGAATTAATTTAAATTCGCCCTTACAAGGGCCTCCATTATTCCACAAGTTTTCACTAATTTTAAATTGAATAATTTCACAATCACTATTAATTTCAGCTTTTATAATTAGATGTTTTTGTTTTCGGCATTTTGACTTGGGTATTTTTGTTTTCGGCGATTTTGTTTATCGGTGGTTTTGTTTTTCGGTGTGTTTGTTTTCGGTGTTTTTGTTTTCAACATGGACTTATAAAGTGACCAAACCTTAGAAGAAGCTTAAAAATCCAACCTTAAAACTTTGGTTTTAATTAGATTTCAAACCTTTAGTTTTGTTGTTTGTATTGACGGCCATTGTTGTTTTGAGTATTCTGTTTCAAAAATCAACTTTGCCGATTCAAATTTAACTTTTCGATTTGTTTTCCACCCTTAATCTGCGCACTTTTGCATAAATTATAAGTTTTTTAACTTTTTGTGTAAACTTGATTTTAAATCGCCCTCATTGGCGGCCTCCATAATCTTTCTACTTATTTTCATTAATTAAATTTTAGCATAAATCATTCATTTATTTAACTTCTAAATTTTCCCATATCATTTATTCTGTCATATTTTCCACCTTTCTACTCAGAAGGAAAATAGATATCTTACCGAGTTGGGGGGGGGGGGAGTTAAAAGCATTAATCGTCACACTTTTAATACTACCTAACGTAACCTAACCTTATGTTTCGTATTTTTTTTCAGTTTTGAAATACGAGGAGGGGGGGCTCGAACTCCCAGAAAAATATGCATTTTAGTATATTCTATAAATTTGGCTATAAAATATCAGAATTTTGGGGATCTCCTGGAAATTTTTTTAAATTAATGGCGAAAATGTAATTTAGAACTTTGTAATTCTATATTTTCGTGAAAGTCGCCTGTTTATAATTCACATCAATGCTATAGCACTGAAATTTTTTTTGAAGATTTTACATGGCGGGAGGGAATTTTGAATTTACTCTTTAAAATCATTCACTTATTTTCTTCTGGATAATATTTCTAACACTACTCTGTATATCTTTGGGGGGGGGGGGTAACAATATTTATGCACGATACGCGATGCAACAAATATTTTGAATAAAAAATTACGTATTTGTAATAACGCTGAAAAATTAAATCAATAATAATAATTGAATTGTTGAAGAATCGCATTATTCAAATAAAGCAATAAATTATAATATTAAACTAAAATATTTAAAATGCTATACAAAGCTGATGAGTCAGGCCCGTAGCCAGGATTTCATTTCGACAGGGGGGGGCACTTGTAAAAATTTCCAACTTGAAAATATTTACACCTGTTTTATTTGAGCACTTGAATTATTGAACCAAACAGTGGAATTGTTGAATCAAACGGTTGAATTGTTGAACCAAAAACAATTGAATTATTTGATAAAAACAATAAATTATAATATTGAACTAAAAATAATTAAAATGCGAAACAAAGCAGCTGAATTATTGAACCAAACAACTGAATTATTCAACTAACAGTTGAATTGTTGAAACCAAAACAATCGAATTATTCAATCAAAACAATAAGTTATAATATTAAACTAAAAATACTTAAAATTCTATACAAAGCAGTTGAATTATTGAACCAAACAATTGAATTGTTGCATCAAACGGTTGAATTGTTGAACTAAAAACAATTGAATTATTTGATAAAAACAATAATTGTAATATTGAACTGAAAATATTTGAAATTCAAAACAAAGCAGCTGAATTATAGACAAAACAGCTGAATTATTGAACCAAACAGTTGAATTATTGAACAAACAGTTGAATTGTTGGACGAAAAACAATCGAATTAATCAATGAAACCGTAAATTATAATAATTATTAATCTGAAAATTTTTAAACTGCTATACAAAGCGGCTGAATCAGGCCCATAGTCAGGATTTTATTTCCAATTTGAAAATACCTACACCTATTTTATTTTTAAAATTCAAATTTTTACTTTCAAAAAAAATTTTTTTAACATTGATAGGGGGTGCCCCAGTTGCCCCCTGGCTACGGGTTTAGGTTGAATTATTGAATCAAACGGTTGAATTGTTGAATCAAAAACAATTGAATTATTCGCTCAAAACAATAAATTATAATATTAAACTAAAAATATTTAAAATGCTGTACAAAGCGGTTGAATCAGATCCGAAGTCAGGATTTCATTTCGGGGTGGAAGGGCCCTTGTAAAAACTTTCCAACTTGAAAATACCTACACCTATTTTATTTTGAAATTTTTTACTTTCAATAAAAATTTTTTTTTAACTTTGTCAATTGAATTGTTAAACCAAACAGCTGAATTATTGAATCAAACGGTTGAATTGTTGAACCAAGAACAATTGAATTATTCCATCAAAACAATAAATTATTAAACTAAAAATATTTAAAATTCTTTACAAAGCGGTTGAATTGTTGAATCAAAACCAATTTCAATTCAATAAAAACAATAAATTATTAAACTAAAAATATTTAAAATGTAAAACAAAGTAGCTGAATTATTGACAAAACAGCTGAATTATTGAATAAACAGTTGAATTATTTAACCAACAGTGAAAATTTCTGAACCAAAAACAATTGAATTACTCAATCCAACAATAAATTACAATATTAAACTAAAAATATTTAAAATACTATACAAAGCAGTGAAATTGTTGAATCAAACGGTTGAATTGTTGAATCAAACGGTTGAATTGTTGAACCAAAAACAATAGAATTATTCGATCAAAACAATAAATTATAATGTTAAATTAAAAATATTTAAAATGCAAAACAAAGCAGCTGAATTATTGAACCAAACAGCTGAATTATGGAACCAAACAGTTGAATTGTTGAACCAAACAGCTGAATTATTGGACAAACTGTTGAATTGCTGAACCAAATACAATCTAATTATTTAATCAAAACAATAAATATTAATATAAAACAAAAATATTTAATATGCTCTACAAAGCAGTTGAATTATTGAACCAAGCAGTGGAATTGTTGAATCAAACGGTTGAATTGTTGAACCGAAAACAACTGAATTATTCGATCAAAACAGTAAATATTAATAATAAACAAAAATTTTTATATGCTATACAAAGCAGTTGAATTATTGAACAAACAGTTGAATTGTTGGACGAAAAACAATCGAATTAATCAATGAAACAATAAATTATAATAATTATTAAACTGAAAATATGTAAAATGCGGTGACGGTTCGAAATCCCGGGTCGGGATTTTTACCATTTTTGAAGTGGATTATGAAAGATGAGGGTCTAATTAGCGTATAAAAAAAATAAAATTTGCGGAATATTCACACAATTTTGAAAAAAACGGCTTTAAAGTTAATTTGGAATGCAATTTTATCATTGGCTCTTTTGAACTAGAACCCCGCCCCCAAAATTGAAAGAGGATGTGGCGACAGTAAATATACCAGAATCTCGGTTTTCACGACGAATTATGATAGATAATGGTGTAATTAGCTAATAAAAAGAATTAAATTTGTGATCGGCAACAAATTTTCGAAAAAAAATCATTTTTTGTGTGAATTCGTTTCGGAGGTGGTTGCGCTGTCAAAACCTACTCTCCGCACCCGCCCTCGCCCCTCCGGGGCTCGTACGGGGCTTCGAGCGGTTTTGACACGCGCTAAACTCATTAAAACATCCCTTAAGCGGCTCCAACTCGAAAATTTTGAAAGTTGACGCGACGGATCTCTGGGGCGACTGGTATCTCCCACCACTAGTCACTGTCGACCCAGGCACAGCACACGTACCGCCAACAGAATGAATGATACGTTTTCATTTTAATACACTTACATGTATTTCTTTTGGGAAATTTGCAATTTTCAAAATGAAATTGTGGCCTTATTACAACTCCGACAAGATTGATCCTCACCTTAAAGAGCTTGTATTTTTGTGTTCTTTCGTTTGGTATAGCCATTTCTATAGGGAAAAGTGCGTTTTCGAACCCGGAAAATCGAACTCTCACCGTAAAATGCTATACAAAACGGCTGAATCAGGCCATAGCCAGGATTTTATTTTGTATGGGGGGTATTTGTAAAAATTTTCTAACTTGAAAATACCTACACCTATTTTATTTTCAAAATTCAAATTTTTTACTTTCAAAAGAATTTTTTTAACATTGTCAGTTGAATTGTTAAACCAAACAGCTGACTTATTGAACAAACAGTTGAAATTTTGAACCAGAAACAATTGAACTCTTCAATAAATTATAATATTAAACTAAAAATATTTAAAATGTAAAACAAAGCAGCTGAATTATTGAAACAGACAGTTGAATCAATCGAATTATTCGATTAAAACAATAAATTATAATATTAAACTAAAAATATTTAAAATGCAATACAAAGCAGTGGAATTATTGAACCAAACAGCTGAATTATTGAATCGAAAGCAATTGAATTATTCGATAAAAACAATAAATTATAATATTAAACTAAAAATATTTAAAATAATATACAAAGCAGTTGAATTCTTGAAAACCAAAAAGCTGAATTATTTAATCAACAGTGAAAATTTCTGAATTAAAAACAATTGAACTATTCAATCAAAACAATAAATTATAATATTAAATTAAAAATATTTAAAATATTATACAAAGCAATTGAATTATTGAACCAAATGGTTGAATTATTAAACAAAATAGTTGAATTATATAACAAAACAGTTGCATTTTAGGACAAAGCCGTTCAACAAAACAATTGAATTAAACAACCGAAAACAACTATTCCTATATTGTTAAACTCAAAATAATTGAAATGCTAAACAAAACAATTGAATTATTGAACCAACCGGTTGAATTGTTGACCCAAAAACTTTTATTATATGAAACAGTTGAATTATTTAACAAAACTTTTGCATTTTTGGACAAAGACGTTACAAAAGAAACGATTGAATTATTAAACCTAAACCAATTAAATTATCAAAACAAAAATATTTAAATTGTTGAATCAAGGTTAATTGTATTGTTTAACCAAAACAATTTGATTCAAGAACAAATTTAGCATCACCTGATTCTAAACCTTCACGATTGTACTTGGATACTAAATATATTATGTTTGTTACAGGAATCTCCATGCCATTCCAACAGCTACTGTCAAATTAAAATAGAAGAAGAAGAAGTAGAAGTGAAATTGGAAGATTTGCATCATTCCATTGACATTAAAGAAGAGAATACGATAATTATAAAATCTCAACCGATTGAAGAATTGATACCAGAGAAAAGGAAGAAACAGTTGAAATGTGAAATTTGCGATTATAAATGCGGATTTAAAGGAATTTTAAAAGCTCATTTAAGAACTCACACTGGCGAGAAACCATTTGGTTGTGAATTTTGTGATTATAAATGTGCACGCAAATCACATTTAAAGGGCCATTTAAGAACTCATACTGGCGAGAAGCCGTTCACCTGTGAAATTTGCAATAACAAATTTATTCAAAAGGGAAGTTTAAAAATTCATTTAAGAAGTCATACGGGCGAGAAACCTTTTGCATGTGAATTTTGTGATTATCGAGGGCATATAAAGGAGATTTAACAATTCATTTAAGGACCCATACTGGCGAAAAACCGTTTGTATGTGATTTTTGTGACTATAAGTGTGCACGTAATGAACGTTTGAAAATTCATGTCAGAATTCAACACACCGGCGAGGAATTGTTTACATGCGAAACGTGTGATTATAAAAGTGGGCATAGGGGAAATTTTACAATTCACTTAAGAACACATACTGGGGAAAAACCGTTTAGTTGTGATATTTGCAGCCGTAAATTTGCAAATAATGGCTGTTTAAAGAGACATTTAAAAATACATTCAGGCGAGAAACCGTTTTCCTGCGAAGTTTGTGACTATAAATTTCCAGATAAAAGTAGTTTAAATAAACATTTGATAACTCACAGCGATCAGAAACCGTTTACATGTGAAGCTTGCGATTATAAAAGTTCACGTAAAGCAAATTTAAAAATTCATTTAAGATCTCATACTGGCGAAAAACCGTTTGCATGTAAAATGTGCGATTATAAATGTACATCTAAAGTAAGCTTCAATGTTCATCTAAAAAGTCATACTGACGAGAAATAGGTAGTTAAATGGTTTTTTTGTGAAGTGTTAATGTAATTGAATGTAAGAAACTGGATTGTATTTTAACGGCCGTAATACATGTTGTATAAATTTAAATGTTAGACGACAGCGGAGAGGGAGCACTCAGGAAAATTATATTATACATACAGAATATACTCGCAACCATGGTGACAGAAGACACTTTACTTTCTCCGACACTCTATATTCTGTCCAATAGCCGAGCCAAGGTAAAACTGGCTTGGTTATCGATAAGTTTCAACTCTAAATTATTTATCTTATTATTAATTACTAATGCTTTGTTTAAACTGTAAAATGTGAAAAAAAAAAAAAATTCGAAACTTTGAATATAATTTATAATAATGTGAAAACATGACTATGAAAATTTCGTTTTTAATGTCACTATCATGGCTTTTGTTTAATTAGCTGAATATCTTACTATTTAAGGTTTTTCAAATTTTCGAAGTTTAAAATCCGATTTGTTTGTTTGGCAAATAAACCGGTTATCAATTGTTTTGAACCAAAAACAATTGAAGTATTCAACAATTCAATAAATTATAATATTAAACTAAAAATATTTAAAATGTTATACAAAGCAGTTGAATTACTGAACCAAAAAGTTGAATTGTTGAACCAAAAACAATTGAATTATTCAACCAAAACAATTTATTATAATATTAAACTAAAAGTATTTTAAATGGTAACGAAACAGTTGAATTATTAAACAAAACAGTTGAATTATTTAACAAAACAATTGCATTTCTGGACAAAGCCGTTACGTTGTTCAACAAAAACAATTGAATTAATCAATCAAAAACAATTGCATTAAACAACCAAAACAATTATTCCTACATTATTAATCTAAAAATAATTCAAATGCTATACAAAGCAGTTGAATTATTGAATCGATCAGTTGAATTATTCACAAAACAGTTTAATTATTTAACAAAACAGTTGCATTTTTTGAACAAAGCCGTTATACATTGTTCAACAAAAGCGATTGAATTATTAAACCGAAACCAATTAAATTAACAAAACAAAACTATTTAAATTGTTGAATCAAGTCTAATTGAATTGTTCAATCAAAAACAATTGAATTATTCAACCGAAAACAATTATTCCTATTAAACTAAAAATAAATGAAATATATTAATAAATTGGTTTATTAATTATTAAACCAAACAGCTGAATACTTGAACAAAACTATAGAATTATTTAAAAAAACAATTGCATTTTTGGTATTTTGATATTAGTGTAGTTTTGTTTTCATAAAACAGTTTAAAAAGGAAAACACCTGTCAAATTGTTTGAGAAACAGTTGAATTGTTGAACAATAAAAAAAATTTAAATTACTGACAAAATAACTGAATTCGTTAAACAAAGCAGTTGAATTATTGAACAAATCCGTAAAAATTGCATTTTAGAACAAAACATTGTTATATCCAAACGACCGAATTATCAAACTAAAAATATTTAAATTAATTATTGAATTAATATTCAAACAAAAATAATTAAATTATTAAACTAAACAGCTGATTTATTGACAGCTCAATTTTATTATTCACTGTTAATAAAGCTGAAAACGTATTCTACAAATTACAATCGGATCAGAGCAGTTTGTTTGGCGCGACCATGAATAGAACTGTGGTTACCCTCTCTAGTCTATCGGTGAACACTGCTGCTAATTTATTATTCAATTTATTAAGCAAATCAGTTGAATTATTAAAGCAAAGCCAAATAAAGTATTACACCAAAACCAATTAAATTATCAAAGCAGTCAAACCTGCTTTTGTGCGGTTTTTAAATGTATAATTTTTTTGTGCGGTATATAAGAAATTATTTGAAATGCATAGTCAAGTCAAACTTGTCTTTAGGTGGTTTTAATATCGGGAGTTGGCTATGAGCGATTTATTTATTTTTTGTGCGATATAACATAAAATTTGCTCAAATGCATCGTGAGATTTTTTATGCAGTCTCTATTCTCCGCACAAAAACAGGTTTGAGTGTATTATTAAATAAACAATTAAACCAAACAGCTGAATTATTAAACCAAAAATGTACAAATTGTTGAACGAAGTAAGTGAATTAGTGAACCAAAAACAATTGAATGATGTACCAAAAACGATTACTTTTAAATTATTAAACTTAAAATAATTAAAATGCTAAACAAAGTTATTGAATTATTAAACAAAACAGTTGAATTATAGAACCAAACAACTGAATAATTGAACAAAACAATTGAATTATTTAAGAAAACAGTTGCGTTTTTGGTATTTTGATATTAGCATTTCTTTATAAAACAGTTTAATAGTTTAAAAACTTGTTGAATTGTGAAAACAATTGAATTGTTGAATCAAAAACAATTGAATTATTTAACTAAAGGCAATTATTCTTATATTATTAAACTAAAAATAATTGAAATGCTAAAAACGAAGTTGAATTATTTAACTAAACAGCTGAATTATTGACAAAACAGCTGAATATATTGAACCCAGCTGTTGAGTTATTGAACTAAACCATTGCATTTTTGAACAAAACAATTGCATTGTTATATCAAAAACTGTTGAATTATCCCTAATAGCATTGTACGGTGTTGTCACAAAGTTGTAACTAGCTTGTCAAGCATGTGACAATATTATGACGATCTTGTCAAAATCTTACGTGCTCTCTGGGATTTAACCAATTAAATTATCGAACCAAAAATATTTGAATTGTTGAATTAATTTAATTCGAATTAAGTTATTCAACGAGAAACAATTAAATTATTAAACCAAAACCAATTAAGTTATCAAAACCAATACTACAGTAAAACCTGTTTTTGTGCGGCTTTTATATGTGCAATTTTTTGTGCGGTATATAAAAGAATTTCATCAAATCCATAGTAAGTTAAACTTGTTTTCAGGTGGTTTTTATGTGGGAGAATTCATTACGAGCGGTTTTTAATTTTTTTTGTGCGATATATCATAAAATTCTATCAAATGCATAGTATAAATAAAAAATGAAATATTTTTTTGGAATTCTTTATATGCGATCCCTATCGCCCGCACAAAAACATGTTTGAGCGAATTGGTAAATAATCACTTAATAATTTACCAAACGACAGAATTATTAAACCGAAAATATAAATTGTTGAACGAAGCAGTTGAATTATTGAACCAAACAGCTGAATTATTTAGGAAACAGCTGAATTCATTAAACAAATCAGTTGAGTTATTGAGCGAAACAGTTGTTTTATTGAACGAACAGTTGCATTTTTTAACAAAACAGTTGCATTGCTGCACCAAAAACAACCGAATTATTAATCTAAAAATATTTTAATTGTTGGATCGACCGAAAACGACCGACGACGAAAATTTGATGATTGGTTGAATTATTAAACCAAAACCAATTAAATTGTACCAAAAATGTTGAATTAGAAAATTGAATTATTTAAGAAAACAGTTGCATTTTTGGTATTTTGATCTTAATTTTTTTTTAAAACAGTTGAATTGTTATAAAACAGTTAAATTGTTTAAAAACCTGTTGAATTGTGAAAGAAGCAGTTGAATTAAAAATAATTGAATTACTGAAACAAAACAATTGAATTATTCAAAAACAATGTTATTCCTATATTATTAAACTAATAATAATTGAACTGCTAAACAAAGCAGTTGAATTATTGAACTGAACAGCTAAATTATTGATAAAACAACTGAATTTACTAAACAAAGCATAAAAAGCATATAAAGTTGTATTATTGAACGAAATAGTTGCATTTTTAAACAAAACAGTTGCATTGCTGCACCAAAAGCAACCGAATTATTCAACCAAAAACAATTGAGTTATTCAACCACAAACAATTGAATTATTGGTTGAATTCAACCAAAAACAATTATTTTTATATTATTAAACTAAAAATAATTGAAATGCTGAAGAAAGCAGTTGAATTATTGAACCAAACAGCTGAATTATTAACAAAACAGCTGAATTTATTAAACAAAGCAGTTGAATTATGAAACAAAACAGTTGATTTATTGTACCAAAAGTGGCCGAATTATTTAACTAAAAACGATTGAATTATTAATTAAATTATCAAACCAAAAATATTCGAATTGTTAAATAAACTAGTTAATTATTGAACCAAACAGCTGAATTATTCAACAAAGCAGTTGAATTATTGAACAAAACAATTGCATTTTTGGGTTTAACTTTTGTTATAAAACAGTTGGATTGTTTAAAAAAACAGTTTAATAATTAGAAATTTTGTTGCATTGTAAGTTGAATTGTTGAACTATAAAATATATGAATTATTAAATAAAGAACAATTAAATTATGAAACAAAAAACAATTAAATTTATTAAAACAATTACTGAAAAATTAAACCAATAATATTTGAATTATTGAACTAAAACAGCTAAATTATTGAACCAAACAGTTGAATTATTCGATCAAAACAATAAATTGTAATATTAAAAATACAAAACAAAGCAACAGAATTATTGACAAAACAGCTGCATTATTCAACAAACAGTTGAATTTTTGAATCAAAAACAATTGAATTACTCGATCAAAACAATAAATTATATATTAAATTCAAAATATTTAAAATGTAAAACAAAACAGCTGAATTATTGACAAAACAGCTGAATTATTCAACAAGCAGTTGAATTGTTGAACCAAAAACAATTGAATTATTCGATCAAAACAATAAATTATAATATTAAACTAAAAATATTTAAAATGTAAAACAAAGCAGCTGAATTATTGACAAAACAGCTGAATTATTGAAACAGTTGAATTGTTGAACCAAAAACAATTGAATTATTCGATAAAAACAATAAACTACAATATTTAAATTAAAAATATTTAAAATGGTACACAAATCAGTTGAATTATTGAAACAAACGGTTGAATTGTTGAATCAAAAATAATTGAATTATTCAATCAAAACAATAAGCTATAATATTAAACTAAAAATATTTAAAATGCTGTACAAAGCTGTTGAATTATTAAACCAACCAGTTGAATTGTTGAATCAGGCGGTTGAATTGTTGAACCAAAAACAATCGAATTATTCAATCAAAAACAATTGAATTAAACTACCAAAAACAATTATTCTAATATTATTAAACTAAAAATATTTGAACTGTTGAACAAATTAGTTGAATTATTGAAGAAAACAGTTGTATTATTGAACAAAACAGTGTTGTATCAGAAATGACAGAATTACTAAACCCAAAATATTTGAATTGTGAAATAAACCAGTTAATTATTGAACCAACCGTCTGAATTATTGAACAAAACAATTAAATTTATTAAAACAATTACTGAAAAATTAAACGAAGAATATTTGAATTATTGAACCAAAACAGCTAAATTATTGAACCACACAGTTGAATTGTTGAACCAAAAACAATTGAATTATTCAACCAAAATAATTATTATAAAACAGCTGAATTTATTGAATAAAAGCAGTTGAATTATTACACTAAACAGTTGAATTATTGAACCAAGCAGCTGAATTATTAATAAAACATTTAAATTTACCAGATGTTTGTTGAAGCAGTTGAATTATACGAAAAAGTTCAAAAATATTTGCATTTAGAACCAAACAACTGAATTATTAAACTAAAAATAATTATTGAATTGTTGAATATACCAGTAAAGTTATTGCACCATGTAGCTGAATTATTGAACAAATATTGATTAAAGAATAATGAAATTGTTGAAGCAAAAACAATTGAATTATTTAACCAAAAACTACATTATTGAAATAATTGAAATGCCGAACAAAGCAGTTCTATTATTTAATTAAACTAGGGTTTCAACTGAATTTTCTAAATTAAATTCGTTGAATTTTCCAGATTTTCCCGGATTCAAATTCATAATTTATCCTGACTTTTTGCAATTTGATAATTTAAAATGTTTAAAATTTTTTTTTTAAGTCTCGAAAAATTTTCCCGAATTTTAATTTGAATTTTTGAATTGACTTTTGAATAAAAATCAAAAATTCAATTCCATGACTTTCCCAAGACAAAATTTATACAATTCTAATTTTCCCGACTTTTCCAGGTTTTCCATCTAAGTGAGAACCCTGTAAACAGTTGAATTATTGAACAAAACAGTTGCATTGTTGTACCTAAACAAAAAACCAAAAATATTTGAATTGTTGAACAAAGTAGCTGAATATATACCGGGTGTTCATTTTAAAGCCTTCAGCAATAAATATCTCATAAACCAAACGTCAGATGAAAAAATGTTTCGGACAAAAGCCCTTCGAAAAATGGCGAGGGGGAAAGTTTAATTAGTTGACCTTTCTAAGGTCAACTATTTAAATGTATATTTTTTTAGCAGTCAGACTGGGCACGAAAAAATAAACAACTCGTTAACCTTGGACCAAGATGATTTCAGGTTGAACTCCTGTATATGAATGAATTATGTGGACAGACGGTCGGACTGACGCAGATCATAATTATGGTTTCTTCGTATACTGCGAAGAGAAGTCTAAAACAGGATCATGGGCACATTTCTCAACCCTGTCTAAGTAGCTTTGGGGCTGTATGCTTAAAATCTTTCTATTAAATTTTTTAAAGTCATTAAAGCATGCATACTGGCGAGAAGCCGTTTACTTGTGACATTACCAATGGGGGGGGTCAGTGTTTTTTGATATTATTTCTTTAGCAAATTAGGACGATTTTTGCTTCTTTTTTTTAATTTCAACAAAATCTTATTGGTAAAATTAAATTATAAAAGAATTATATTGACTTTTTATAGAATTTTGTGTATTTTCATTTTGATATAATTATTTTGAAAATAAAACCAATAATTATTTACAAAATAAATAAATTGAATGCTGCAACCCATCGCATTGCCGATAACTTTGCTACTCTCTCTTATCTATGGTAGATAGTTAGGTAGTATTCTATTTACCTTGCTAGTTACCCATAGTTACAAGATGTTGTTCAGAGATGACTGTAAAAACAATTATCCCCTGGTGCCGATACCCCAAGGTAACACCAAATGTGAAACGTGGGCATTTTAATGAAAGTGGGAGACCAAGCCTCGTTGTCGTTAAGCCATCTAAGCATTTTTTCGAAAAATTAATGCAAAAATGGTATATTTTCGATTATAAAGTGTAGCATTATTTACTGGATGAAATAGGAAACTCGGAATATGGTAAGATTTATTGCATAATTATTTAATTTATTTACTCGATTTAGAAAATTAAAATAATCTCGAAGAGGCAACAGATTGAAATTGTAGTATTTGTTTAAACCTTAGACCGAAATATTTTATTCCTGTACGGTGGATTTTACTAAAGCGATTGAAAATTTTAACCAGGTAAGATTTATCGATAAAAAAAAAATTAAAATGCGTTGTTATTTTATTGTTCGGAATATTAATCTTATTTTAAACATTCAATCAGTTCGGTGAAGCTGGCCACCGATATATCAGATCGGTGTGATCTGATGCGATCACATGTATCGGAAAGTAATGACCATGTTCGATGACCTATATTACATCATCGTTGAGCTACCTTAAACGGGCCCCATATACAAGAAATTGGTTTGTCAGAGTATTGGATGTGGATTTTTTTCCATGTGCTGCTAGCAAGTCCTGGTTTGGTTGTTGGTTTATTATGTAAAAATGTCTACCAGTCGCCATTTTGACAAATTTATTCCAACTTTTGCAATTACAATCAATTTAAAATTTCTAGGAAAATATTAGCAAAACCTAATGTAATAGAATAACAGTTTTTAGAAGATATAAAATAATTCAATGTCAAAATTTTGTCGATGTCAAATTGTTCACCCGAGAACAACTTTTTAATTCGGCTGCTGATTTTGTTTACAAGTCATGCATTGTTTCCAAACACAAGTTGCTGGATTGGTCAAATTTAGTTTCGAAATCAACTTCGGTTGCCAGATTATGATAAAAAATTCGAATCGTTGAGTTTTTATCGTATTCAGAGAAATTGATGCAACAAAGTCGTTAATAATTTACCTGTTTTCTCCCATTTCTCTTAAAAATCTCAAAATTGTGAAAAATTTTCAAACATTCCTGATGTTGACCTTATTATTATTTCCAAGTCCAAAAATACTAAAATTAAATTGAATTTACAGCAAATAAATTTTTTTGCCCTTGGTTTAATTATTCATGAAATTTTACAATTGGGGTTGGTTTTCAGATATTTTATTTGTTAAGAAATATTGATTTTGTAGAACATCAACAGAGTCGAGCAAGTTTTATCCTCCGGTAATTATCAGAAAAACGGTTATTTTAAGGGAATATTAATAGGAAAGTGAAAAATGAACAATACACCACAGAATTAAGTAAAATACCCCGAGACGAGGAACCGAATCTTCTCAAAAAAATTCTGGGGTTGGTGCCCCGGGTTGTCCACATTAGGCAGATCAAAACCCCAAGCGGTTTTTATATCGCAGGGCTAAGAATGAGTTACTTTAATTATTGAAAGTTACTTTTTTTCAAAATCAAAAATAATTTTTTGTTTTCATTAAAATTAAATTTCAAAAATTACAGAATTCAAAAAATTTAATATTGCTACCGATTACTTTTATAATTACATCAATATTGTCATAGTATAGTATAAATGAAAAAATTTAAGTAACGATTTTTTGGTTTTTGCGATTTTTACAGATTATCGAATTCCATCGGGAAAAGTGTCGTTTAACTCACAGTGCCTGCTAAGGGTTCCTACTCATTTGGAAAACCTAAAAAGTGTTTGGAGATTTAAAATTGTATTGATTTTGTAATGGAATAGTCAGGAATTTTTGAGCAACTCATTATTTTTATTTTTTTTTTAATTAACATTTTGGGCTGGGATTATTCCATAAATTAAAAAAAATGAAAATGAAATTAAAAAAAAAAATAATGGAAATTACATT
Source organism: Lycocerus yunnanus (assembly GCA_036346125.1). Taxonomy (NCBI): domain Eukaryota; kingdom Metazoa; phylum Arthropoda; class Insecta; order Coleoptera; family Cantharidae; genus Lycocerus; species Lycocerus yunnanus. The sequence goes on along the minus strand of JARFIX010000072.1, from coordinate 189,959 downwards.
TTAAATATGTGTTGAGCTGTTTTTTTATTTTATAATATTAGGATGCATTTCCTTAAGTCGATCGAGTATGGAAAAATTAGAGAAACTTTTAATGATGGAAAACGTGAAAAAGTCGGAGGAATTTGTTTTGAGAATTTCGGTAGGAACCTAGTTTACTCATTTTGGTATAATAATTCAATAGTTTTTTATTGAACATTGTAACGACTTTATCCAAAAATGCAACTGTTTTGTTCAATAATTCAGCTGTTTTTGGTTCGATAATTAACTGGTTTATTTAACAATTCAAATATTTTTGGTTTAATAATTCTGTTGGTTCTGGCACAATAATTCAACGGCTTCGTTTAACAAATTCAACTTTTTGGTTCAATAATTCAACTGCTTTGTTTAACATATCAATTATTTTTAGTTTAATAATATACTCGAACCTGTTGTGCGCGGGGGGGGGGGGTAAGATAAAAGAGTTCTTGTAAAGAAATATCTTAAAAAATATTTCATTTTTATTCATATATGAATTTGTTTTTTTTTAATAACCGCACATAAACAATGCTCATAAAAACAGCATAAATACAGGTTTGGCTGTATATTAGGAATAATTGTTTTTGATTTGATAATTTAATTGGTTTCGGTTTAATGATTCAATTGTTTTTGTTTACTAATTTGCTTGTTTTTGGTACAACAATGCTTTAATTTAATAACTCAACTGTTTTGTTCGATAATTCAGCTGCTTTGTTCAACAATTCAACAGGTTTTCAACTATTAGACTGTTTTTTAAACAATTCAACTGTTTTTTAAATAATTCAAATGCTTTTTTTCAATTACTCAGCTGCTTTGTTCAATAATTCAGCTGTTTAGTTCAATAATTACCTGGTTTATTCAACAATTCAAATTTTTTGTTTGAAAGTTTAATTAGTTTTGGTTTAATAATTTCATGTTTTTGGTTCTACAATGCAACTGCTTTTGTTCAGCAATTCAATTATTTTTAGTTTAATTATTTAATTGTTTCAGGTTCAGCAATACAAGTTTTTTGTTCGAAAATTCAACTATTTTGTTCAATAATTCAGCTGTTTTGTTCAACAATTCAATTGTTTTTAGTTTAATAATTTAATTGTTTTTTATTCAATAATTAATTATTTGCTTTATAGTTCAACAATTTATCTGTTTTTTTCAATGATTCAAATGTTTTTTCAATTATTCAGCTGTTTTGTCAATAATTCAACTGCTTTGTTCTGTAATACAATTATTTTTAATTTAATAATTAATTCTTTCGGATACGGCAATACAAATTTTTGTTTGATAATTCAACTATTTTGTTCAATAATTCAACTGCTTTGTTCGGCAATTCAATTGTTATAATTTAATAATTTAATTGTTTTTTATTCAATTATTTATTATTTGCTTTATAGTTCAACAATTCAACTGTTCTTTAAATGATTCAAATGTTTTGTCAATAAGTCAACTGCTTTGTTCAGCAATTCAATTATTTTTAATTTAATAATTAATTCTTTCGGGTGCGGCAATACAAGTTTTTTGTTCGATAATTCAACTGTTTTGTTCAATAATTCAGCTGTTTCGTTCAACAATTCAATTGTTTTAGTTTAATAATTTAATTGTTTTTATTCAATAATTAATTATTTGCTTTATAGTTCAACAATTTATCTGTTTTTTTCAATGATTCAAATGTTTTTTCAATTATTCAGCTGTTTTGTCAATAATTCAACTGCTTTGTTCTGTAATACAATTATTTTTAATTTAATAATTAATTCTTTCAGGTACGGCAATACAAATTTTTTGTTTGATCGTTCAACTGTTTCGTTCAATAATTCAACTGCTTTGTTCAACGATTCAATTATTTTTGATTTGATAATTTTATTGGTATTATATTATTTGCGAAAATTTTACATTAATTGTATTATTTTAGTATGATGTTTGACTACATACTGTTTGCCAACAGCCGAATGCTTCGTTCAATGCTACTTAAAGCCAAACGTATGTCGGCGCTGGCATTCAAACGATTTCGATGTTTATTTTTAATTATCAAAAGCTCCGAAAAGCCTGCTCGTATAAGTATGTGGTTGAAAATGCAGTAAGGTAACGTAAAGCAATTTTTCAAATTTTAGATGAAGAAATTATTGCTTTTTGGTTCCAAAAATCTTCAAGTTTAATTTCTGTCTGAGATGTATCTTTGCAGTTAATTTTATGATGCATTTTAATTAACTCTTCTTGAATTTCTTCGGGCGCCTCAGAAATGTTGACAATGAAAGGATTACGGATCAGTTTTCGAATACCTTTACTCGCAATCAGGAAAATATTTCTCCTTTACATACAACCTCGACAGCATACTTCTTTTGGAAAGCTAGCTCACTTCGGCATGAAAAAGCAGTATTTTATGTTCGTAGTTCATATTATCATTTATTTAATAATTTAAATAATAATTGTATGCTGTCAGGGACCACCAGTAGGCTAAGAACCACTGCTCTAGGAGAAAGTTTACATAATTATGTTTCTTGAAATTTAGGGGAGATACAGCTGTTCCATTACAATAGAGATCAATACAATAGTAAAAATTGTCAATGGATAATAGTTACTGGAACACCTGCATCTAATAAATCTTATTTTATGAATAAAACCAGGTTTCTACGTAGATGTTTTTACTTCTGTTGGTTTTTAATAAATACTTTTAAAATTATAAATAATTTACCAAATTGAAAAAGTTAGGTTAAATTATGAATTTTAATCAGGGAAATTCAGGAAATTTGATTTAGTGTCGACCTTTCTCATGCCCGATTTCTTCACTCGGTTGTCTTCAAGTTAGCAAACCAATCAGATGATCGATTTATTTGTTTCGTTGTCGTCCGATTGGTTCCCACCGAATTTCCAAAGCAAATTCCCTAACTTTTTCAGGTCTTCCCTAATTAAAATTAATAATTTTCGTTGACTTTTCGAAACTTGGTAAAAAAATCAAATATGGGTCAATTATTATACAAAAACAGCTAAATTATTAAACAAAACGGCTGAATTTATTAAACAAACCAACAAAACAATTGAATTGCTAAAAAACAATCTAATAGTTGAATGTCATGTTGAACTGTGAAAGAAACGGTTGAATTGTTAAACGAAAAACAATTGAATTTTTAACCAAAACCATACAAATAAAAATTCCATGACTTTCCATGACAAAATTTGTACAATTCTAAATTCTGACTTTCCTAGGTTATAGTTATTTTCAGGTTAAGTTGACGAAATAACCATTCAGATGACAACAAAACAAATAAATCAATCATCTATTAACTTGAAGATAACTACGAGTGAACCAATTCAGTGAAAACCCTAATTTAGGCTAACCATAGAACTGTTTTGTTTACCATTTCAATTGTTTTAGTTTAATGATTCGCTATTCCAACTTTTGCAATTACTATCAATATCAAAACTTCTAGGAAGTATTAGCAATATCTAATATAATGAAAAATTTTCTCCATGTCAAATTGTTCACCAGAGAACAACTTTTAATTGCTACTGATTTTTTACAAGGCTTGCATTGTTGTGGTTCCTGCTACCATGCTAAAAATTATTACACTACAGTCGAGCACAAACTCGAGGTCCCAGAGAATCATTGAGTTTATATTTGATTAAAGTATTCCGAGAAATTAACCCAAGAAAGTCATTAATAATTTACCTATTTTCTCCATTTAGCCTAAAATTGTGAAAATTCTCAATAATTATTCCCAACGTTATCCTTAATATTACTTCCAAGCTCTAATAATTTAATCTTTAGTTTAATAATTCTGTCGTTTTAGTTCTACAATTCAATTTATTGTTTTGTTTCAAAATGCAACTGTTTTGTTTAATAAACATAAATAAATAGTTGTGTCGAATATCCCCAAAAGGATATTTCCGAGGAGGCTGCACCTCGCGGGTTTTAGTTGTTTCCCGATCAGTGAAAGCGAGTTGAAATGCAGGGAAGTACTAATGAGACGAGAGTCCTGATAATATGTACTACAATTATTTACAATAATCAAATTGTTCATATTCAAATTACAAAAGGGTTAATTGATATTAATTTTGATTATTTTACATTTCATCATAAAATTAATAATAATTATTAATATTGTATTCTAATCGGCTTTACCTTAAGGAATGTGCTATGTGCACTTTATTTATTTAAAATGGCATGCAAGAATTCGCTTATTTGTTACAATAATTTAAATTAAATCATCTACAGGGTGTACTTTTATTAGTTAATTATTAAAATTATGAACAACAAATTATTTTGAAAAATAAAATTGTTTAATCGTAAGATTAAACAGTTATTTTGTCAATAATTCAGGTATTCAGTTTAATAATTCAGTTGCTTCGTTCAACAATTCATATATTTTTGGTTTAATAATTCAACCACTTTGTTTAATAAATTAGCAGCAGTGTGGTCTAACACGTTCACCGATGGGCTTGAAAGCGAGTAACCACGGTTTTATTCCGGGTCGTGCTAAAGAAACTGCTGTGATGAATTCAGCTGTTCGGTCAATAAATCAGCTGTTTGGTTTAATAATTTATCTGCTTTTTTCAATATTTCAATTATTTTTAGTTTAATACTTTAATTGTTTTTGGTTGAATAACTTAATTCTAATTAAATTAATTCAGCAATTCAAATATTTTTGGTTTGATAATTTAATTGGTTTAATAATTGAATTGTTTTTGATTCAACAATTCAACTGTTTCTTTCACAATTCAACAGGTTTTTAAACTGTTTTATAACGATTCAATTGTTTTATAAAAAAAGCTAATATCAAAATACTAAAAACGCAACTATTCTTTTAAATAATTCAATTGTTTAATGATAATGTATTTTTTAATGATAAGTAAAACTTTGAATTTTGAAAATAAATAGGTGTAGGTATTTTCAGGTTTAAAATTTTCTTGGAAATCCTGGCTACGGGCCTGTGAGTAAAGTTTATTGCGCTTTGGTTTTCTTGAGAACGATGAAATAATATTATCCTGGAGATTATCCTATGATTTGGGCTAATTGGGATATATTAGTTACTTGAGTGTGATTTGTTAAAAGTTAGGATTAATTAGTTTTTTTAGATCGGGAGATGCTGATATCTTCAGTTTATTTCTAATAAAAAATAAACTACACAAACCGGGGGGTCTGGGGGGTGTGGAACACCCTCCAGTGCATCACTGTTGATAACCAAAACATTCAATGTTGACAGATTATGAGTAAGCAGGCCCGTAGTCGGGGGCACGTGCCCCCTGGATTGTTAAAAAAAATTCTTTTTGAAAGTAAAAAAATTTGAATCTTGAAAATAAATAGGTGTGGGTATATTTTCAAGTAGTAAAATTTTTACAAGTGCCCCCCTCGAAATTAAATCCTCGCTACGGGCCTGCGTTCTCAGCTCTATTAACAATGAATAATAAGAATTATAAAATTCAGATGTCAATAAATCAGATGTTTGGTTTAATAATTTAGTTATTTTTGCTTGAATAACAATGTTTTGTTTAAAAATGCAATGGTTATGGTTTTGTTCAATAATTCAACTGCATAGTTTAATAAATTCAGTTATCTTTTTCTGCATTTCTAAAAATTTACAAAATTATTTTAAAAAAATTTTTAATTTTTTAATTAATTTTTCTAATTTCTCCAAATTCAAATTTTGGCGCTGCTATCTAAATTCAGTTATTTTGTCGATAATTCATTATTTGTTTTATTGTTAACTATTCAACTACTTAGCAGCAATTCAACTGTTTCCTAAACAATTTTACATGTTTTGTTGAATAATTCAACTGGTTTGTTAAATCATCACATTATTTTTAGTTTACTAATTTAATTGTTTTTTATTTAATCATTAATTCGTTATTTGTTTTATTGTTCAGCAATACAACTATCTTTAATTCAACTGTTTCTATAACAATTTCACAAGTTTTTTTAACTATTAGACTGTTTTGTAAACAATTCAACTGTTTTATGAAACAAAATAATATCAAAATACCAAAAATTCAACTGTTTTGTTCAGTTATTCAACTGATTTGTTCAGCAATTCAATTATTTTTCAAGACTGCGACAGGAAAAAACGGGCCACTTTATATTTTTAATTTATTAGAAACAAATTAATATTTTCTCAAAATAAATTTTTATTTGCAATTGATATTATCATATTACTTATGTTAAAAAGTAAATATTTATAATTTTTGAACCTTTCGTTTAATTCCTTCCACTAGGTTGTAACGGTTATTGAATCGGCAGCTTTTTGTATATCGTTGGGACCGGTTAAGAATCCCGAATCAGGATTTTACCAGTTTTGAAGTGGATTATGAAAGATAAGGGTCTAATTAGCAGATAAAAAAATAAAATTTGCGGAATATTCACACAATTTTGAAAAAACGGTTTTAAAGTTAATTCGGAATGCAATTTTATCATTGGCTCTTTTGAACTGTAACCCCGCCCCAAAATTGAAAGAGGATGTGGCGACTGTAAATATACCAGAATCTCGTTTTTACAACGAATTATGAAAGATAATGGTGTAATTAGCTAATAAAAGAATTAAATTTGTGATCGGACAACAAATTTCCGAAAAAATCACTTTTGTGTGAATTCGTTTCTGAGGTGGTTGCACTGTCAAAACCTATTCTCCGCACCGCCCTCGCCCTCCGGGGCTCGTATGGGCTCGAACGGTTTTGACACGTGCTAAACTCATTAAAACATCCTTAAGCGGCTCCAACTCGAAAAGTTTGAAAGTTGACGCGGCAGATCTCTGAGAGCGACTGGTATCTCCCACCACTAGTCACTGTCGACCCAGGCACAGTACACGTACCGCCAACAGAATGAATGATACCTTTTCATTTTAATACACTTACATGTATTTCTTATGGGAAAATTGCAATTTTCAAAATTAAATTGTGGCCTTATTACAACTCCGACAAGATTGATCCTCACCTTAGAGAGCTTGTATTTTTGTGTTCTTTCGTTTGGTATAGCCATTTCTATAGGGAAAAGTGTATTTCGAGTTCGGGATTATTAACTCTAGCCTATCGTTCTTTTTTTTAATGGTAATTCTTCATTACTTGGGATTTTTTGATCCCTCTTGATCTCGGCAACTTCAGCGGTTTGGCTAATAATTGTCATTGCGACAATTCAGAATTTTCAAAATCTTAACTTGACGCTTCTTCACTTGTTTACACTCCATAACTATCTCGGATGAACACTACAATACAAACAAAATTGTAAACTTATTTTGAACCAAAAGTAATTAAATTTCAAAAGATTTCATGAAATACCTCAAAGTAGCCCATTTTTTGCTGGTTTAACAATTTAATTGTTTTCTGTTCAACAATTCAACTGTTTCGTTCAATAATTCAGCTGCTTCGTTTAACAATTTAAATATTTTTGGTTCGATAATTTAATTGGTTTTGATTTAATAATTAGATCGTTTTTTGTTTAATAATTTGGTCTTTTTTGGTGCAACAATGCAACTGTTTTTTCAATAATTCAACTGTTGACAGGGTTGCCACTCATCTGGAAAAGTCAGGGAATTTAAAATTGTAGAGTATAAATTTTGTCATAGAATTTTGATTTGTATGCAAAAGCCAGGGAAATTAAACTTGAAGTGGAGAAAATTCTTCGAGACTTAAAAAAAATTAATTATGAAAATTACAAACAAATTAAATATCAGAGATGGTCACTGGCATGGTTGTTAGCGCGATGGACTGCTAACGTAAGGCGCCCACTTCGCATCCGGGTAAAGGCTCATTTTGTATGGCCATCTCCATGCTTCGGAAGGCATGTGCTCATCTCACAAGGTGCTAGCAACATCTTCGAGATATTAAATGCTTTACTCTCTTAAACATAGAAGAATCGGAAGACATCGTAAAACGTTTAAAAGACCGATACTTAGATAGATAAACATTTCAAATTATAAATAATAACCAAGTTGCAAACAATCAGGGTAAATTATGAATTTTAATTAGGGAAAATCTGGAAAATTCACGGAATTTGATTTGAAAAATTCAGTGGGAACCCAGGTTTAGTTAAATAATAGAACTTCTTTGTTCGGCATTTCAATTACATATTTTGAATATAGTTTTTGGTTGAATAATTCAATAATTGGTTTTGGTTCAACAATTCGATTATTGTTCAATATTTCTACTGCTTTGTTCAACAATTCAATTGTTTTTAGCTTAATAATTTTATTGCTTTTGGTTTAATAATTCATTTGTTTTTTTTGTTCAACAATTCAATTATCCTTGATGTTCGTTCAATAATTCAACTGTTTCTTTCAACATGCTATTCAACTATTGGACTGTTTTTTTTATCCATTCAACTGTTTTATGAAAAACGCTAATATCAAAATACCAAAATTGCAACTGTTTTGTTGCTTTGTTTAATAAATTCAACCGTTTTGTTTAATAATTTAACTGGTTTGTTTAACAATTCAACTGTTTTTTGTGTAATAATTTTTGTTTGCCAAGTTTCGAAAAATCAGAGAACATTATCAATTTTAATCCGGGAAATCATGAAAAGTCAGAGAATTTGCTTTGGAAATTCGGTGAAACCCGTCACTGATGTAAAAAAAAAGAAATAAACCTTTTCTTTTGTTCTTTACACAAGTAGAAATGAAATTTTGTTAGTTACTGTTTGGTTTCTTTTGTGTACTAGAACACGGGTAACTTTTTTGAGCCCCGATATCAACTATCGCCAAAGAATTTTAGAATTTATTCTTAATTCTAAAGCAATATTTTTGCAAATTTTTCTGCTGATGTTTTAATAAACGCAATTTGAAAAATGGCAGCATTATCCCCCCCTCCAGAGGAGGACGTACTCCCAGAATTTGCTATCGGGAGGAGGGGGGGTATTAATTAGTTAAAATAACAGAATTAAGATCAATTTCTCTTTCGCTGGGAGCGAGGGGACAAAATAGCCATCTTCGGACTTCATACAATAATTGTCCTAACAATCCCTGTCGAGGAACTGTTCTCGATAAAAATTCAACGTAATTCCTCTCCTAAGGCTGTTTCCACAACAAAATTCATATCGAAAGCGACGAAAGACTTGATCTTTTTCCGTTCTTAGTGCTCCGATAAAGGAACTTTTAGATTCGGGTGCGACAGTATCGGGTAAACTTGGGTTAGATAATATTTTTGTTTCGTTAGAACTTATGGTAGAATTGGACGTAAGCAGTTTTATAGAATGGCTAATGACGTAGGTGCCCAGTTAAAAATTTTACTATACCACAGCCTGTTATTTATTTTCATCTGGGGTGTTGAATCGATGTTTTCCTCCAATATCGGAAGGCAGAAAATTTAAATGAAAAAAGTTTTATGATATTGCATTTGTTTAAAGGATATTATATAACCCCGTGGAATATATTTCGTAAAAATATGCAATTTCCAATACTCGGCAGGAGCGCCAACTTTTTACTAGAATGGTATATTTCAGAAATGTCCTCCTGTCAAATGTCGATGCAGTATTGGAATTGGATGACAACGTCAATATTGACAATTTCATATTTTTATTCGATATATTCTCGGGTCTAGAATTTCACCCGATGTACATATGTCATCGTTCACAAGAAAAATAATAAAGTTTCTACATAAATTGGAACATTTAATATTGTGCCTACCGATACGGGGTGGTCAACACTCGGCAGTATATGCAGTTTATTTTTATTCAAAGTAAATTAAAGATTACACAAATTCTGCAATATATCTTGAGCCCTTGGATGTGTTTTTCAGTATATTTATATTTGCCTCCAAAATTCTTAGAAATTCCTTGAAATATTTTCGACATTCTTAGGAATCAAAATTTTAAATCTTACGAAAACATTGAAATTTTTCAAAAATCTAGAAAACTTTTGGAAAATTTTTGAATTCAAAAAAGTTTTGGAATTCACTAAAATTATTTTAGAAATCTCTTAAAATATCTTCAGAAGTTTTGTTGGAAAACTTGAAAACTCCTTTGTAATCCAGACATTAAGTGGAAATTATTGAAATTTTTTGGAAATCTTGAGAATTTCCGATCTTGTGGATAAAATATTTTTAGTATATATTCCTTAAAGACACCTGTAATTTCTTAAATTTATTTTGGAATTCCGTGGAAAATTAAGACATTTTACCGCTTGGATGTGTTTTTCACTATATTTATATTAAAATCTTGTTGCGAGATATAATATTTCTTAAAAATTCTTTTCTTTAATTTATTTTGAAATTAATTTTTGGAAATTTTATGGAATTTTGAATTTCAAATTTTGGTTTTCCAAATTTAATGAAGATAAATTTTCGATAAAATCCTTGTGGAATTTACTTACAATCACATTATTTCCTAAGATTATTTTTGAATTTTTTGAATTCGGAATCTAACATACACAAATTTTTCAATATGTTTACCCCTTGAATATCAGCATCTACTAATTGCGCGTTTGTTACAGGAAACTCCAAGCTATTGCAGTATCTACCCTAAAATTAAGATAGAACAAGAAGAAATCGAATTGAAGTTGGAAGATTTTCATCATTCGATTGATATTAAAGAAGAGACTTCTATTCTGGATTATCAATCGGATATAGAATGCAAACAGGAAACGCGGGAAAAACCGTTTATATGCGAAATATGTGAATATAAATCTGCTCATGCGGCCAATTTTAAAATACATTTAAGAACTCATACTGGCGAGAAGCCGTTCATTTGTCAAATTTGTGATTTTAAATGTACCCAGAAGGGAGGTTTGACCAGACATTTAAGAACTCACACAGGCGAGAAACCGTTTACATGTAAAATTTGTGATTACAAATATGCACGTAAGGAACATTTGAACATACACTTAAGAACACATGCAGGCGACAAACCGTTTACATGCGAATTTTGCGGCTACAAATTTCTACAAAAGAGATCTCTTAAAATACATTTAAAAATTCATACTGGCGAAAAAGTGTTTTCGTGTGAAATTTGCGAGTATAAATCGTTGCATAAGGGAGGTTTGAAGGTACATTTAAGAACTCATACTGGGGAGAAACCGTTCACTTGTGAAATTTGCGGCTACAAGTGCACCCAAATGGGACATCTACAAATTCACTTAAAGACGCATACCGGTGAGAAATCGTTCGAGTGTGAAATTTGTCATTGTAAATGTGTAAGTAAAGGACATTTGAATACACATTTAAAAATCCATACTGGCGAGAAACCGTATACTTGCGATATTTGTGGATACAGGTCGGCACAAAAGGGAAATATAAAAATTCATTTAAAAATTCATACCGGCGAAAAACCGTTCACATGCGAAATTTGTGGCTACAAATGTGCACAAAATGAAACTTTAAAAAGACATTTAAAAACACATACGGGCGAGAAACCGTACACGTGCGAAATCTGCGGTTACAAATCTATACAAAAAGGTAGTTTAAGACATCATTTGAAAATTCATACTGGCGAGAAAGCGTGTACCTGATGAAATATGCAAATAAAGAACATTATTGTGTGTTATTATTTAGCTAAGGTTACTTATACCTTCAGACCAGGCCGTTCTTACAGTAGGAAAAACATGCATATGCTCGGCTACGCAAGTTTCGCCTCTTGTCAAACAAAATATTATTCCAAGTATTTTTTTGTTTAATTGTTACTATGGATACGGCAATTTCAATTGTTTTTTTTATTTTGAAAAATTGGTACCATTATTTTTTTTCCAGATGTTTCATTTCGTACCATATGGGGTTATCGAGTTAAACTCACACAGGCGGTAAAAATGCTTAATATAATTTTCTCCCGCCTGTGTGAGTTTTATTCTGTCGACTTTCAGATCTACATCAAGAATACAATGAAATTAAAATATGTAATTTGAATTATTACCGAGTAAATTAACTTCCAAAACGGGAACCATTACGGTGACGCATATGCTCGGCCACGCACGTTTCGCATCACAAACGCAAGAATTGCTTGTGAAACAACGTTCACTTAGAAGTAAACGAAAAGAATGATTAAAATCTGTATGATTCAAGGTTCCTTTTTTTACAGAAGAGGTTAATCGAGTTAAACTCACATCGGCGGTAAGAATGCATGATATAATTTTTCCCACCGGTGTGAGTTTTATTTTATAAACTTTTAGCCATACATCAACAATTTAGCACAATTATTAATAAATATTATATTTGTGGCGTTGACACAACATGAGCCAGGTGGCGCAAATGTTTGCATATGCTCGGCTACGCAAGTTTCGCATCCCAAATGCAAGAATTCCTTTGTGTAACAACGTTTACTTTTAATCCCTACGATACAACACATTTTTTTTTACAGAAATTGTTAATCGAGTTAAACGCACATCGGCGGTAAGAATGCATAATATAATTTTTCCCGCCGGTGTGCGTTTTATTCTGTAAACTTTCAGACAAATCAAGAATTTAATGGTTTGAAACCGTTGCTCGATAAGTTTGACATTATGTAACTTCAAAAGCAGAAACCATAAAGGTGACGCAAATTTTTGCATATGCTCGGCCTCGCAAATGTAAGAATTTCTTGTGAAACAATTTGTTTATATTTTTTTTTACAGGAAATTCAAAATTTATTGGTGCCATAAGCGGTTATTCGAGTTAAACCTACATCGGAGGTAAAAATGGTTAATTTAATTTTTCCCACCGGTGTGAGTTTTATTCTATTAACTTTTAGCCATACATCAACAATTTAACACAATTAAATTTTATGTATTTTAATTTAAATGCACTGCTTTGTGGCGTTGACACAACATGAGCCGCCAGGTGGCGCAAATGTTTGCATATGCTGGGTTACGCAAGTTTTGCTTCGCAAATGTAAGAATTGCTTGCGAAACAATTTGTTTATTTATATTTTTTTTTATAGAAAATTCAAAATTAATTGATATAAGAGGTTAATCGAGTTAAACCTACATCGGAGGTAAAAATGGTTCATTTAATTTTTCCCACCGGTGTGAGTTTTATTCTATTAACTTTTAGCCATACATCAACAATTTAACACGATGAATATTATATTTTTATGTATTTTAATTTAAATGCACTGTTTTGTGGCATAGGCCAGATGGCGCAAATATTTGCATATGTTCGGCTACGCAAGTTTCGCATCTCAAATGCAAGAATTGCCTTTGTGCAACAACGTTTACTTTTAATCCCTACGATACTACGCACATTTTTTTTTTACAGAAATTGTTAATCGAGTTAAACGCACATCGGCGGTAAGAATGCTTAATATAATTTTTCCCGCCGGTGTGCGTTTTATTCTATCAACTTTTAGCCAAACATACTATAATGTATTAATTTAATTTAAATGTATCACTTTTTGGCGTTGCCGAGTAAATTGATTTAAAAACCATGAGTCATTTAGGTGGCGCAAATATTTGCATATGCTCGGCTACGCAACTCTTCGCATTTTTCTGTATTACATAATATGAAAAGAGGTTGTTTATTTTTTACAGAAAATTCAAAATAAATTGGTATTTTAAAAGGTTACTCGAGTTAAACTTACATAGGGGTTAAAAATGGTTAATATATTGTTCCCCCCTGTGTGAGTTTGATTCTATAATCTTGCAGCCACACTTCCAAAATTCAACGCAATTAGATATTATATTTATACTATCATCAAATCAACTCAAAAAACATGAGTCATTTATTTGGCGCAAATTTTTGTTGCATATGCTCAGCTACGCAAGTTGCGCTTCTCAAATGCTTTCTTTTAATCCGTATGATTCAAATCACTTTTTGCAGAAAGGGTTAATCGAGTTAAACCCACATCGGCGGAAAGAATGCATAGTATAATTTTTCCCGCCGGTGTGCGTTTTATTCTGTTCACTTTCAGACATACGTCAGGAAATTAACGCAAATATATAATTTAATGCCTTTGAGTCGCCCTCGATAATTTTGACATTCGACGTAAATGAGGGTTAAAAACAAACCATTAAGGTGGCGCAAATTTTTGCATATGCTCGGCCACGCAAGTTACGCATCAAAACAAAATTTCTCATTATTTTATAAGGGTATGATGAGAAGTTGTTTATTTTGTTTACAGAAAATTGGTACCGTGAGAAGTTACTCGAGTTAAACCTACATCGGGGTTAAAAATCGTTAATTAATTGTTCCCCCCGGTGTGAGTTTGATTCTATAAACTTTCAACCATACATGAAGAATTTAACGCAATTAGATATTAAATTAATTATTATTATTGCATGTGCTCGGCTACGCAAGTTTCGCCTCACAAATGCGAAAATAGCTTGTGAAACAAAATTTACTTATAATCCGTATGAAACAAAAAACTTTGTAAGATGAAATATTCACTTTATTATTTTATATGAAGAACAATAAAAGCTTTTTTATTAGAGAAGGGGTTAATCGAGTTAAACCCACATCGGCGGAAAGAATGAATAATATAATTTTTCCCGCCGGTGTGCGTTTTATTCTGTAAACTGTTAACCGCACTACTAATAATAATGCATATATATTAATGTTATGAAATTTTTTATAGTATATACAGGGCCGCCCCGAAGTTTTTTTTCAACTTATTTATCAATTAATTTAATTTCTAATCTAGAAACTTCAAGATCAGTTCAGCCTTACCAAACATAACATCAAGCAGTGGCGTATTTAGGGGTGGGTAAGCCTCCCCACCCTCCACGGATGGATCAGAAGCCCTCCGTGACAAAAATAATGTTTACTACGCGGTTTTAAAATTGAAATAAGTAATAGTTTCAAATAAGAAATTTATTTAATTTTTGGAATTTGTCAGTAAACTCTTTGGTCTAAATGATTGGATTAACGAGAATCTGAAAAATAATCTGGTTTACCCCCACCCCCAAAGGGATTTTTTAAATACGCCACTGACATCAAGGAACAAACAGACAACTATTTTGCTGGCGATGAGTATTACATTTGAGGTCGGGAACATTGCAGGGTTATCAGCGTACACTTCGCTACTTGTAATTCGCAATTCTAAAGGAAGAAGTTCAACGAGTGGAAGGTTGCATGCTCTCGAGATGATAAGTTTTCAATATCTACATACGTGTTGTTGCTTGAATATTTAAGTGAGAGGTCTCGTCAAGGGTAGTGAAAAACTTTTGTTTCTCCGGGATGTGTGTAACAGCTGCCGAATGCTTGGAAGAATATCTGTCGCTGTCTCATAGTATTAAAAATTTTGCACAGGGGCCGTTCATAAAATACGTTCGCATACAAGGGGGTCTTGCTGAGTGTGACAAGATGTGACAAGAGGGACGGGGATCTACGGCAATGTGACGTTCGCAGTTTATTAAAATATTTTAAATTAATATTTTTCAATAAATACTTTTTCCTCAATTTATATTATGATATAAAGTCATTCATTTTATATTTAGTAAATATATAGACTTTAATTATACTCAAAATTTGTGTACTATTCATTGAAATTTATTATATTTAGGGGGTCTTAGTTTTGTGACGTAATATTTACAGGGGTCACAGAAAGTGTGACACAGCGTGACAATGGGGGGTCAAAAAGTTGGTTTTAGCGTGACGTATTTTATGAACGGCCCCACAGCATATTATATGTTTTTTCCTGCTTTTCTAAAATAAATGTTTTTTTTAATTTACACCGCCAAAAAATCACATGTATTTTATTTTCGTTTAAAAACTGCCCATTGAGCGGGGCTCAATCCGAGTACCTCAACTTCCATGTGCTTCGACGTTTGAGCGTCCAGATAGTAAAAAAATATGCTGCAAAAATGTTTCATGGATAACATTGACCCACAATTAGCTCTACTTAATTTTAATTAATACTCCCAGAAATGAAACTATTGGAGCACCGAGTCAACGCTTGATGAGCAAATAAATGCGAGCCGTTCTTCCTATATCATACGAAGCTCTTAAACCTCAAACAGTCACCAACCGATAGAACCAATGAATTTTCTTTGGATTTCTACGGATTTGCAAATAGGTTCTCGACCACCTTTCGTTGCAACGCTAAGCTGTGTCAGACGAAAAGAAGAGTTTTTGAAATATCTCGGCAACATAATTTTTAAACTAAACATCGATCTCACTGCGATATGACAAATTTCTCCATCTTTTTTCTTGAACGCTGTTGCGTTGAATAAAACTTTAACGAAGAATTGGGCTACTTTCCTTGCAACGTTAAATTACTCAAATGTCGAAGATCTTCACGAGTTTATGGCACGCAACACTTGATCTTCTACGATTGAAAAACCCGTATCTCTTTCTGATGGTGGATCGGGAAACTTGAGAATACGAGACGGAATGGATGCTTCGACTGCAGATCCGCAAGTGTTTCTTTAGTATCGGGAGCCAATGCATCATGCGATTGTTCCTCAAACGTCTCCATCTATAATTTTGTTTTCAACAATTTTTGTTAAATTGGAAGGAAATCATTCTTGGTTGATTATGATATCGGATGATAATTTTGTCTATTGTCGACACAAGCAGATGGAGAAATCCATTCAAATGGCTAATCGTTAAAAGTGAAACTAAAAAAGTAGACACAAGAAGCATTATTGGAAAGTAAAGGGTAAACGATAGAAAAATGTCAAACGTCCACCTTATCGAGTAGTTTAAAATTGTAATTTTTGTATTTGTCTCACCTTACAAAACTACATTATGCAACTGAGAATTGGAGATTCTGTCTCGATTCCACCCGTGCAATTTGCTGGCGGAAGGTCCAGTCGACATAACCAAACTTCTTAGCTTTATGGAATGCTGGTGCAAAGCCCTAAATATTCTTCGTCCAGTATGGCGGAAACTGTTTGAGAAAGATCGATCTCTGGTAACTCAATGCTGTTCGATTTGAAAAAAAAATACAGCACTGCAAGTTCACCATCATCCATTTTGGAAGTGGCTACAGTTACGCCAAACGCAGGATTTAGGAAGTGTTGCAAGTTCCGGTTACACAGAGATCTTCATTTCGACTATTCAGTTTTTAGCAGAACTGTTTACCGCCTCTGTTTTCGTACTTCTCTCTGTCGAAAGCAAATTTTCAACTAAAAATCCTTGTCTCCCATCTAAATGTGTCAATATCATTTTTTGTTTACTTTTATGCCAATATACTGTATAAATGTGGATCTGTAGATGGTCTTTTATTTTCTTAGGCCAACAATTGTGCCAAAGAAGGGGGTGGGGTAATTAAATCGATTAAAATTTGATAGTAATACCAATGCTGCAGGAGGGGGGGGCGAGAGTAGCACCGGGAAAGCTGCCATCACTTTATCAACGAAAAAAAATGAAATTTTTAAAATTAATAGGTTCAATAAACAATAAAACGTCTAATGACAGCAGTAACCATTGCCGAAAGCTCACGAATAATTTCGTTTTAGTGTTTATTTAACCTATTAATGTTGAAAATTTTAATTTAACCTACAGGGTGTTCTCGTGACCGTGGTAAACCTTTGAGGTGGTGATAGAACACTTTTCTAAGAGATATTTTTAAATAAAATTTTTGTCCTAGTCCAGAAATTCAAAAAATTGCTTTAAAGAAAGGTACCCCCTCACCAGGGTTTGAAAACTTATTATCCACCCCTTTCCATTCGATCGTACACTAGCAGTGTCCTCATGACTGGGATTGGAATTTTATGAAAATAGACAAGAAACGAAATTAAGCGCAAAAGAAATTAAAATAGAAAAAGTTGCAGTTTTCTGTTACACCCAGGACGGAATGAAAAACCTGTAAGCAAATTTCAGGAAACTCAAAAAAATTTAATAAATTAAAGTTTTTTAATATTATGTGTATTATTAACCAACTATAAAATTTCAAGTAAATTAACCATAAACTTAACAAAGAAATCCTTTAATAGACTTCAACGCTAGCGATGAAGTGGGACTTTTGGTTCCGTAATCTCTTTTTTTCTCTTCTACCGATATTTACCAACTATATCCGACAAACTGTTACAAATCGGAGGTATTTTCCCTAGTGTGAGTTTTTAGATGCCTTCGCAACTGTGATTTTTGTGCACATCTATAATCACAAATATGACAAGCGAACGGTTTGGTACCGGAGTGAATTTTTAAATGAACGTTTAAAGTTGATTTTCTCGAACACTTATAGTCACAAATGTGACAAACGAACGGTTTCTGACCGGTGTGAGTGAATAAATGCGAGTTTAAATGTGTTTTCGCGAACATTTGTAGTCACAAATTTGGCAAACAAACCGTTTTTCGCTGGAGTGAGTTTTTAAATGCGATTTTAAATAAGATTGATATAAAGATTTATAGTCACAAAGTTTGCAAGCAAACGGTTTTGCGCCGGTGTGAGTTTTTACATGATCGGATAAACGTGAAGTATTTGAACATTTATAGTCGCAAATTTGGCAAGCAAACGGTACCTTTCCGGTGTGGGTTTTTAAATGTCTTTTTAAACTTGTTTTATGTACACATTTAAAGTCGCATATTTGGCAGGCAAACTGTTTGTCGCCGGAGTGTGTTTTTAAATGCGATTTTAAATTTGATCGATAGATAGATTTATAGTCACAAATTTTGCAGGCAAACGGTTTCTCGCCGGTGTGTGTTTTGAGATGATAGGTAAAACTTGATTTATTTGAACATTTATAGTCACAAATTTGGCAAGCGAACGGTTTTTCTCCGGTATGGGTTTTTAAATGCCTTTTTAAATTTGCGTTATGTACACATCTATAGTTACATATTTGGCAAACAAACTGCTTTTCGCCGGTGTGAGTTTTTAAATGCGATTTTAAATTTGATTGATATATAGATTTATAGTCACAAAGTTGACAAGTAAACTGTTTCGCGCCGGTGTGGGTCAATAAATGCGTCTTTAAACTTGACTTATGTACCGATTTATAGTCACAAATTTGACAGGCAAATGGTTTCTCGCCAGTGTGAATTCTTAAATGTGTTTTTAATACAGATTTTAATGAACATTTATAATCGCAAATTTGACAAACAAAGGGTTTCTCACCGGTGTGAACGAACAAATGAGAGTTTAAATATGATTTTCGTGAACATTTGTAATCACAAATTTTGCATGCAAACGGTTTCGAGCCGGTATGAGTGAATAAATGCGTTTTTAAACTTGATTTATGTGCTGTTTTATAGTCACAAATATTGCAAGCAAATGTTTTCTCGTCGGTGTGAGTTCTTAAATGCTTTTTTAATTATTTTTATCTGCAACGCTGAACCCACAAATTGCACATTCAAATAATGTATTTGAGCTGTTGAATTTTCTTACAGGGATCTCGTGTGCCAATTGATCACCATCGCTTTCTTCTTTAATGTCAATCGAATAATGCAAATCTTCTAAATTAAATTTCACGTCTTCCAGCACTTCCGATTTAATTTCAAAATTGCTGTTTGAATTATATGCAGTGTTCGAAACTTGATTGATGTTTGCTGTAAATTGTAACTCTTCTGGAGGTAGAACGTGAGCCATATCTGTAACAAGTTGTATTATAATGTAAAAACCTATCTGCTCATGTAGCCGATACACAAAACATGTCTCCGATACATAATCGTAAATTATCAAACACAGAACAGAAGGATTTTTCAGACAAACTCGTTACATACCGGTTCGTAGAGTGTCGATTATGCCAAACACCTAATAACGATTAACCAGGTTAGGGTTAATAAATATTGCAGGTTACCTCGTAACTCAAGCAAAAAGTGGAGAGAATTAAGATTATGCTGCATCTAACTGTCACCCGTCAGTTATTGTTATTCCCGGTTTTAAACCCAGACGGAGTGAGAATTTTTCTGATCATTTTCCCTCGAGGTAGAGTGCCAGAAAACTCTAAAACAGAGCCACCATACCCTCTTCAGGGTAAACCGACTGAGAAGGAATTATTAATAAACTATTTTATTTTTGCACTTCAATTCATTTGTTTACAAACTAAATAAAAAATTATTCACAAAATTAAAATCAAGTGCAACTTGCTCGGAGGTGTAAAAAATTCGAAATACCGAAAAAAGTTCAAAAACACGAGCAAGAAAAGTATAATTGTTTTAAATTGGCATCCATCAAAAGTTCAGCCGAGTGCAAAACCGATTTTAATTTAATTTAAAAATTTGGGCGCAAAATACCTTGGGTCAACTGAGTGAAATTGATTCAATAAATAAATTATGTTAAGAATAATAAAATTAAAATCGAGGGTTAATTTGAACAATTTATTATTCAAAAATCTACTTTTAAAACAGCTGCAAGTGAAAGGTAAGAATCAACAAAATTGTACTTAATTGTGTGATTCTATTTCAAGATGACCGGGACAATTTTGAAAGCCGCAATCCGCAAAAGTAATACAGGATAACGAACAAATTCGTTTTTTACGTTTCCAAAGGATAAGTCGCTAAGATGTACCCGTTACCCTGTTTTATTGTCAACGATGGCAATTCATTAACATAGTTCGGTTTTTCGGTGCCTTACGACAGCCGTAACAAAGTCAGTCTCTGTCCGAATTCAAATTGGGTGCCTTATCGTTAGCAGTTGATCGTGCTAACTAACAGGCTAATGACCGTCTAAACCTACTTTTGTATAAAATAGTTACACATCAAAAAAAGCTCCATCTATTAGAAATTTTCTAATTTCTATTAGAAAACTCTTTCTGCAATTTATTTATTGTGAACGATAGAAAAACTAAAACACCAAAAATTAAATGTTATCGGGTAGTTTAAAATTCAAATTTTTAAAAAACAGCTACATCAAGACCAATTTTTGCATAAAAATTTGTAAATAATTGAAGCCGATATATGCAGAAATCGAAGAACATGCACTCGAGATCTATTATGTATCGTAGATTTGCACAATGGCTTTTCTTACCTTACAAAACTAATTTTAATCAGTCAGCTGAGAATCGCCGCAGGTTTTGTCTTGATTGCAGACGTGTAATTTGCAATTGGAATTTTTTCTATGACCCACTTGAAGTAACAACTTTTTGGCTTCCTAAAATCCTGGTGGCACAAAGCCCCTAATTTACTTCGTGAAGTATTGAAACTGGGTTTGAGAGGCATCGATCTCTGGTAACTCGATGCTGCTGAAATTCACCGATTTATACCTGGGTGAAAAATCAAAGCACTGCAGTAACTTGACAATGGTGACTACCATCCATTTTGTATTTGACATCCGAGTGGCTACACTTACGCCAAACGCAACATTTGGAAGTGGCTCAAGTTCCGGCCTTTTTAAATTAAATATTCACTACACATTATTTGGAGTATTTAATTATTGCCAAGTTAATTTCTGTGCTGAAAATGTCCCTATTGGCTGTATTCGCTTTTTAAGTAAGACTTAAAAATAAAATTTACTATTATTAATGAATTAATCGCATTATTTTCTCCAAATTTTAAGGTATCAAATTTGAATCCGGTAAGAATTTAAAGCAGCTCTATGTTTCGGAAGGCACGGCAAGCCGGTTAGTCACCTGTGTTGATGAATTGCCATCATTAACAACAATAAACAGATTCACATGCAAATCTAGGGCCAACCTGGCAAGTTACCTCAGATGTAATATATTGAACCGATGGTAGAAAAATTAGAAAAATCGAAAAATAACAAAAACTAAAAATAAAAGGCCAGAATGCAAGTTAATTTTTGATAAAAGGTGAACTATAAGTTCTTGAATCGGAAAGAATTTTTAAAATTTATTTACCATTGAATAAAATGAATTTGTCAATTTAATTTTAAGTGGTAACCTCCGAATAAAGAGTGAATCGAAAAATGTACAACAAGATTCAAATAAAATGATTTTTTGATTTCAGCAAAGCCGTTATTATTGTTAAGTTGGAATTCCAAGTTATTTGGACGACTAAAAAGTCAAATTTTCGAAAAATGCAGTCCGATTACGACCATCGGTGCTGTTAAATGCAAAAGTGGTTAAATATTAAGTAAATTTTAAAGTGAAAGTGAAGATTTATGTTAAATTAATTTGTACGACAAAGAAAATTGGATGGTTTTAAAAATTTAATTAATGAAAATTTTATAATTAAAGCGAAAGTGCACAATTGCAATGAACGAGGAAGATGAATGGAAATTTGAAACCGATAACAAAAATTTTACTAACATTCACCGAGGGTACTACATACTTCCCCCCTCCAGATCATCATACATAAAAACACCGATGCCCATATTTAATCGATGTTAATATTCTAAAAAGAAGACGATCACAGCCTGGCGCTAAAGTGTGTCAACTGCTAACCGAGTCCCGCGGTTCAAACCCCGAAGGAGTCACAATTTTCTGATCGTCTCTTCCTCGGCAGGCAATGGCAAACCACCGAGGTAGAACTCTAAAATAGAGTCACCAAACCCTCTCGAGGGTAAGGAAAAACATTCTGAAGTCCGATCCTACCATTGCAAAAACATATCGAAATTACAGCAATACAAGTAGGTACATTATGAAATTACGTGTAAAATACAATTTACAATTTTGTTCCAACAATGAAATTTTAAAGCAACTATTTTTCACTAATAGGACTTTTCAATTCACTTTTACGTGCACTTTGAGAAGGACAAATTTTAGGCGGAAACGGTTGGTCGCCTTTACGGGTAATTAAATGAATACCTATATCTCCCTTTCGGGCACATTTATAATCACAACTGTCACACTTGACCAATTTCTCGTTAGTATGAGTTCTTAAATGACTTGTCAAGTTTATCTTTTGTGAAAAACTATAGTCACAAATTTCACACCTAAACGGTTTCTCGCCAGTATGAGTTCTTAAATGCGTTTTCAGATTTCCCTTTTGTGTGCATTTATAATCACAAATTTCACAGGTAAACGGCTTCTCGCCACTATGAGTCCTTACATGAACGTTTAAATCCGCTTTCCAAGCACATTTATAACCACAAATTTCGCAAACAAACGGTTTCTCGAGAGACCGTGAAACACGAGCAGACTTATCCATGAGCGATTGCAAAACATTATGAGTCTTCAAATGCTTTTTCAAATGTTCTTTACGTGCACTTTTATGATCGCAAATGTTGCATGTATAGGGCTTCTCGCCAGTATGAGTTTTTAAATGTCTATTTAAATCTCCTCTACGAGTACAGTTAAAATCACACATATCGCAGGCATACGGTTTCTCCCCTGTGTGAGTTTTAAAGTGTCTGTTTAAATCGCCTTTACGAGTACATTTCAAGTCACAAAGGTCACAAGAAAACGGTTTCTCCCCGGTATGGGTTTTTAAGTGTCGGTTGAAATCTCCTCTACGAGCACATTTACAATCACAAATTTTACATATAAACAGCTTATTGCTAATATGAGCTTTTAAATGTTTTTTTAAAGTTGCTTTACATCCACATTTGTAGTCACAAATTTTACATATAAATGCTGTCCTGCCGCTGGTTTCAGGTTTACATTCCATGTGCGGTTGATATTCTAGAATAGAAATCTCTTCTTTAATGTCAATGGAATGATGCAGATCCTCCATCTGAAATTCCATTTCTTCTTCTTCCGTCTTAATTTGGGGCTCACTATTTGAATCGAACAGAGGTTCCTGTAATACAGCTATCATTAGTTGATTTTTTTGCCGATGGGGGAAAAATTAGAAATGTCAATTTTTATTTCAGTTGAAATTGAAAGAAAATTTCAAAAACTCCTGTGATGCAATATTTGATGTCTTACTACTCATCGAACCAGAAGATGCAAAATTTCAAAATATTCTAGAAGACCTAACAGATCGTGAGAAATGGTCCTTGAAAGTAATTTGGTTTTCCTGATTTGAGCTTAAAATTCAAAAATTTCCTGACTGACAAAATTAATACGATCGACTTTTCCATGTATTCCCAACGCTCGGAACGAAAATTTTCTCAAAAAAGTTACCTGTGTCTTTATAACTGTTATATATGTTATTTCTACTTGTGCAAAAAATGAAAACAAATATAATTTTAAAAAAATTAAATGCAAGAAAAAACCATTTCTTTTTTTTGCATCGGTGCAGAGTTACCACCGAATTTTATAAAACAAATTCCCTGACTTTTCGTAACTTGGTAAACAAAATTCAAATATGGATCAATTATTACACCAAAAATTGTTAAATAAAAATTATTATACAAAAAACAATTGAATTATTCAACCAAAACAATTAAATAAAAAATAATTCGATTGAGGACCGAAACAAGTGAATTATTGAACAATACACTTGAATGATTAAACAAAACAGTTGCATTTTTGAACAAAATAGTTGCATTGAAGAACAAAATAGTTGTCTTATTACACAAAAGATAATGAAATATTAAACCAAAACCAATTAACTTATCAATATAACCAAACCAAAAATATTTTCATTGTTGAATAAACTAACTAATTATTGAATCAAACTTTGAAAAAAAAAAATATTAAACCGAAAATATTGGAATTGTTGAACAAAACAGCTGAATTATTGACTAAAATAGTTGAATTGTTGAATCAATGATAATTGAAGTGCTAAACAAAAAACAATTGCATTATTCAACCAAAAATATTAAATTATTAAACTAAAAATAATTGAATTGTTGATCGAAACAACTAAATTACTGAACATCAGTTGAATGATTAAATAAAACAGTTGCATTTTGAACAAAACAAAATTTATTTAAAAATGACTGAATTATTGAACCAACAATATTGGAATCATTTGAATTGCTAACTCAAGAACAAACCAAAAACAATTGAATTATTCAACCGAAACAATTAAATTAAAAATAATTGAAATGCTAAACAAAGCATAAGTTGAATTTATTAAACAAAGCAGCTAAATTTATTCAAGGACGCAGCTGAATTATTTAAAAAACAGTCGAATAGTTGAAAAATCTGATGAATTATGAAATAAACAGTCGAATTGTTGAACAAAATATTTGTAATGTTAAACCGCAACCTGGTGCATTATTAAACCAAAACCAATTAAATTATCAAACCAAAAATATTTGAAATGTTAAATAAACCAGTTAATTACTATTGACTGTTGGTTACTAAATAATGCTACTAATTTTATTTATTTAAAAAAACGACTGAATTCTTAAACAAAAAATATTGGAATTGTTGAACAAAACAGCTGAATTATTAAACAAAACAGTTGAATCAAGAATAATTGAACTTCTGAACCAGAAACAATTTAATTATTCAACTAAAACAATCAAATTTATTAAATAAAGCAGTTGAGTTATTAAACGCACCGGTTGAATTATTGAGCAAACCAGTTGCAATGTTGAACGTAGTAGTATATCTTTTGCATAAAACAATTAAATAGTTAAACAACACAGTTGAATTGTTTAAAAAACAGTCTAATAGTTGAAAAACTTGTTGAATTATTAAAGAAACAGTTGAACTGTTGAATAATAGATAATTGAGTTGTTGAACGTTTGTTCAATTAAACAATTGAATTATTAAAAAAACAATTAAATTATTAAACTAGAAGTATTTGAATTATTGAACAAACAAAAATAATTTATTTGTTTAACAAAAAAACAAATAAATTATTAAACCGAAAACAATTAAATTAATTATTAAGTTAATTATTTTTTAAATATTAATTTAATTAATAATTATTAATTGAATTGTTCATCTAAACAGCTGAATTAATGCAATAAATCAGTTGAATTATTAAAATAAAACAGTTGAATGGTTGAAAACCGTTGCATTTTTGAACACAGCCGTTACACTGTTCAGCAAAAACAACTAAGTTAGTATTAAACAAAATAGCTAAATTGTTACACAAAGCAGCTGAATTTATTAAAAAAATCAGTTGAATTATTTCACAAACTAATTGAATTATTTAAACAGTTGAATTTTTGAACAAAGCAATTCCATTGTTGAACCTAAACCAATTAAATTATCAAACCAAAAATATTTTAATTGTTGAATAAATAAGTTGAATTATTGTACGAAACAGCTGAATTTATTAAACAAAGCTGCTGAATTGAACAAAACAATTGAATTATTTAACAAAACAGTTGAATTTTTGAATAACGCAGTTACATTTTTGAGTCAAAACCAATTAAATTATCAAAGCAAAAATAATATTTGAATTGTTGAATTAACACGTTGAATTATTGGCTGAATTTATTAAATGCAGCTGTTGAATTACTGAACTTATTGTTGAATTATTTAACAAAATAGTTACATTTTTGGACAAAGCAATGACATTGTTGAACTAAAAACAACTGAATTGTTAAACCTAAACCAATTAAATTATTAAAAATAAATTGAATTATTAAATGAAAAAACTAAATTATTGAACAAAGCAATTGAATTATTGAAGAAAATAATTGAATTAATTAATTGAAACAGTTGAATCTTCGCACAAAGGAGGTATATTGTTAAATTTAAAACAACTGAATTATTAAACAAAACAGCTAAGTTGTTAAACAATACAGCAGCATTAGTTAAATACAGCAATTGAAATATTCAACGAAACAATTGAATTATTTAACCCACTAGTTGCATTTTCGCACAAAGGAGGTACATTGTTGAACTTAACAACTGAATTATTAATCAAAACAGCTAAGTTGATAAACAACACTGCAGCATTTGTTAAATACAGCAATTGAAATATTCAACAAAACAATTGAATTATTTAACCCACTAGTTGCATTTTCGCACAAAGGAGGTACATTGTTGAACTTAAAACAACTGAATTGTTAAACAACACGGCAGAATTTGTTAAACAAAGCAATTGAATTTTTTCAACAAAACAATTGAATTATTTAACGCAGCAGTTGCATTTTCGGACAAAGGAGGTACATTGTTAAATTTAAAACAACTGAATTATTAAACAAAACAGCTAAGTTGTTAAACAATACAGCAGCATTTGTTAAATACAGCAATTGAAATATTCAACAAAACAATTGAATTACTTAACCCAGTAGTTGCATTTTCGCACAAAGGAGGTACATTGTTGAACTTAAAACAACTGAATTGTTAAACAACACGGCAGCATTTGTTAAACAAAGCAATTGAATTTTTTCAACAAAACAATTGAATTATTTAACGCAGCAGTTGCATTTTCAGACAAAGGAGGTACATTGTTAAATTTAAAACAACTGAATTATTAAACAAAATAGCTAAGTTGTTAAACAACACAGCAGCATTAGTTAAATACAGCAATTGAAATCTTCAACGAAACAATTGAATTATTTAACCCACTAGTTGCATTTTCGCACAAAGGAGGTACATTGTTGAACTTAAAACAACTGAATTATTAATCAAAACAGCTAAGTTGATAAACAACACTGCAGCATTTGTTAAATACAGCAATTGAAATATTCAACAAAACAATTGAATTATTTAACCCAGTAGTTGCATTTTTGCACAAAGGAGGTACATTGTTGAACTTAAAACAACTGAATTGTTAAACAACACGGCAGCATTTGTTAAACAACACGGCAGCATTTTTTAAACAAAGCAATTGAATTTTTCAACAAAACAATTGAATTATTTAACGCAGCAGTTGCATTTTCAGACAAAGGAGGTACATTGTTAAATTTAAAACAACTGAATTATTAAACAAAATAGCTAAGTTGTTAAACAACACAGCAGCATTAGTTAAATACAGCAATTGAAATCTTCAACGAAACAATTGAATTATTTAATCCACTAGTTGCATTTTCGCACAAAGAAGGTACATTGTTGAACTTAAAACAACTGAATTATTAATAAAAACAGCTAAGTTGATAAACAACACTGCAGCATTTGTTAAATACAGCAATTAAATTATTGAACAAAACACTTGAATTATTTAACCCAGCAGTTGCAATTTCGGATAAAGGAGGTACATTGTTGAACTTAAAACAATTGAATCATTAAACAAAATTGCTAAGTTGTTAAACAACACGGCAGCATTTATTAAACAAACAATTGAATTACTGCACAAAATTAAATTGTTTGACCAACAGTTGCATTTTTGGGCAAAGCCGTTACATTGTTCAACAAAAACTGATTGAGTAATTAAACCAAAAACTTAAAATTGTGGAAATTTATCTTAAAAAATCAAATCAATTTTAGATTTTTAAGCAAATCTGTGAAATTAGCACTTTGAGCGGGGAAAAATCTTTGAAAATCTTACATAATATATCAAATTTTGTTGCTTTATGGTCTCACCATAATGAACTTTTTCTCGGTTCCTTGAAATTTGTAATAATGTGAATTGACTGTAATTAACTTTTTTTAAATTTGTATTCAACAACTGTTTTTTAAATTCAATACTAGGATGCATTTCGTTTAGTCGATCCATATTTTATATTTAAAAGTTAGGGAAAATTATCAATAATTGTAATAATTGAAACCGTGGAGAAGTCAAAGAAATTATTTTGAAAAATGTTCATTATTTTTGTTTAAATTAAAATTAAATTTTTTTGAAATTTCCAAGAATTTTTCCTGCTCAAAGTGTTAATTTCCTCGACTTGTTTAAAATTCCCCGACTTTTCCATGACATATATTATGCAATTTTAAATCTGCTGATATTTACAGATATGCAAGACGGGTGGGAACCCTGTATATTTTAAATATTTTCATTCTTCCAAAAATAATTAACTAATTGCCCAAGTGCGAAAAATGGAATCCACAGCATTTAATAGCCTTCAATCTTACAATCAGAGATGGTCATTGACCTGGTCGTTAACACGATCAACTGCTAACGTAAGAATGGTTTGAATTTGGCAGGGCTCTTTGCAATGCCATCTCCGTGTCTCGGAAGGCACGTCAAGACGGTGGTCCTCCTATGTTAATGAATTGCCATCATTAACAATATAAAATAAGGTAACATGCATATTTGAAACTATCCAAGCAAGTTACTTCAGATGTAAAACATATAGAAAAACAAAACAAAGAAGATTCTTACAATCGTAAAGATGTTGAATTACACTGATTTCGGCCAAAGTTTCTACATCTATCACAGCGAGCGATCACATTGTTATCGATATTATACAGATGAAACACCAAACCCTTGGCCCTCGCATAAGATACCACAAAGCTATGGCCTATTTTTTTAAAATCTAATTTGTTATCAAAACACCACCTCGCGACAGCATCGGACGACTACTAAAGGTGCAGACATCATTAGCATATAGTAGCACTATATTAACCTTAATCATATATTCAACGTAAAGCTTCTATCAAGAGAGTGGGATCTCATAACATCAATGACACCAATTCGTTTTAATTGCAGCAAACGGATGCTTGGTTTAACTGTCTTTGTTTTGTAAATCCAAGTGGATGATGATTTACACGTACTCCTCCTACGTCTACCACAGTGGAGGCAAAATGCATTAAGCAAGCTGAACTGTGAATCTAGAAAAAAAAATTATAATAATCTTACCATGTTATGGGTTAACTTTTATTTTAGAACCACTGGAGCACTCTATAATTAACCTAGCCCACTAACTTTTTAACGAAGAGGAAGTTGCATTTATCAAAATTATGGGTTTTTGAGACCCAAATTTATAAATCAAACGCAAATATTAAATAGGTTATATCAGGGTAACTCATAATTTCATTTGTTTATAATTAGTTTGAGATACCGTTCATAGAGGGCTTTATAGATTTGTTTTACTTTCACCCTGATATAACCTAGTCAATTATAAAATTGATTTATGTTTATATTGTTGTTTGTTCAACTGTTTAAAACAAAAGAGTTAGTGGGTTTCGATTATTTTTGACAATCGAGTTCATCAGTATTTGTAACTAAAATTCACCCATAAGATGGTAAGATTTAAGATAATTGTTTAATTTACTTTAGGATCTACCCCACAGATAATTCTAAAAAAATAATCCAGGTTATCGAGGATTTAAAGGAAGTTTGTTTATGAAGTATTGTCGAAAGGAACATTCCAGCAATGTGGCATCGGT
This sequence comes from Lycocerus yunnanus, assembly GCA_036346125.1. Taxonomy (NCBI): domain Eukaryota; kingdom Metazoa; phylum Arthropoda; class Insecta; order Coleoptera; family Cantharidae; genus Lycocerus; species Lycocerus yunnanus. Next base: position 160,224 of record JARFIX010000072.1, on the reverse strand, counting down.
TCTTTTTTGTTTTAAGTAGATCATTAATAATTACAAAACAAAGATAAAATAAAGGCGTAGTGCCTGTTTACATGAATCAGTAACTTGGGTGGTATTCCGCAGCCACTACCAGTACTCCGAGTGTATTAATTATTTTACGATTCTGACAATTCATCAACGTAGGGGGCCGTCGCACAGTGGTCTCGGTTCTCATTTTTGTGGGCATCGGACTCAACTCAGTATTCTAGGTTGATATATTCTTTTTTTGATAGAGAATCATTTACTGACCAATATTTCTAAATAACTTTTGTTTGAATTTGGCTTTAAGATGGCCAAAAAAATAATTTTAGCTAAAAATGTAGAAAACAATCACATTTTCGAATTATTATCAAGAAATTCATGTTCTCGTGGTTCTGAGTACCTTGTGGTTTGTCACATGTTCTACCTACGAAACTCTCGAGGTTCTTCGGTATAGCGTTATCACGTTATGGCTCTTAAATATCCGCACTTCGGATAATTCCATCATCCGAGTCTCTGGGTAACCTTCATGTGTGTAGTCTCCTCGCTGGGAGCTTGACGAAGGAATTCATTACCGCCAATCCATGTTTAATTGAAGAAATGTTGAGCTGTTTTCCTCTTTTATTTCTCTCCCCAAGTCCATGGGGCCGACGTGTTCTTCGGTGTGACTTTTCCATTTTTTGAATTAAAATCTTATAACCGCTCGGTGTGACCGTCTCGGTAAAGGTGCTACCTCTGCAGCGTAACCCCATAGTAAAGTACTTAAAAGAAAAATAATTGGCTTGGAACGAAATGGTATTCCTTGTTCGGTTTTGTCATTGATCTGTTTCTTCATTGTTTTGTTTTTTCATTGTTCGGTTTTTCCGTTGTTCTGTTTTTTCCTTGTTCTTTTTTTTCGTTGTTCTGTTTTAATTTGTTTTGTTTTTCATTGTTCTATTTTTTCGTTGTTCTGTTTTTCATTGTTTCTTCCTTGTTCTGTTTTTTACTTGTCTTATTTTCTCATTCTTCTGTTTTTTCGTTGTTCTTTTATTTCAATGTTTTCTTTTTTCATGTTTTGTTCTGTCATAAAATCTGTCAAAACACTTGCTAATATATTTTTATTACAGGATACCTTGTGCGATTCAAAACTGAACTCCAAATTAAGAAAGAGGACGAAGAGATGGAATTCAAGATGGAATATCTCCATCACTCCATTGACATTAAAGAAGAGACTCCGGTTATAGAATATCAATCGTACGTGGAAGACAAACCAAAAACAAGCAAAAAACGTTTTCATGTCAAATTTGTGGCTCTAAATGTGCCCGTAGAGGAGATTTCAACAGGCACTTAAGAACTCATACAAACGAAAAACCGTTTGCTTGTAACATTTGCGACTTTAAATGTTCCCGTAACGGAGATTTAAATAGACATTTAAAAACTCATACTTCGGAGAAACCCTTTACGTGCCATATTTGCGATCATAAAAGTGCACGTAAAGAACATTTACAAAAACATTTAAGTATTCATAATAGCATACATAAATCTGACCCGAAGGCAGATTCGAGAGGTCAATTGAAAATGTATACCGTCGAGAAATCGTTTATCTGTGAAATTTGTGGGTATAAATCTACTCGGCAAGCTGATTTAAATATTCATTTAAGGACTCATACTGGTGAGAAACCGTTCACATGTGATATATGTGGCCATAAATCTGCACAAAAGGGTAACTTGAGGGCGCATTTAAAAACTCACAGTGGAGAGAAACCATTTAAATGTGAAATTTGCGACTACCAATGTGCAAAGAAAGGAGATTTAAAAACTCACTTTAAAAGTCATTCAGACGAAAAACCGTTTTTATGTCAAATTTGTAACTACAAATGTAAACGGAAAGGGTTATTAAAAATCCATTTGAGAAATCATACTGGTGAAAAGCCATTTAAATGTGAAATATGTGACGCGAAATTTTCACGAAAAGGAAATATGAAAGTTCATTTAAGAACTCATACTGGCGAAAAACCGTTTGCATGTGAAATTTGTAGCTATAAAAGTGCACAGAAATGGGATTTAAAAACTCATTTGCTAGCTCATACAGGGGATAAACCGTTTGCATGTGAAATTTGTGAGTATAAAAGTACACGGAAATGGGATTTTAAGATGCATTTGAGAAATCATACTGGCGAGCTATTGTATAAATGTGAATTTTGTGACTATAAATCTGCACGTAAAAATAGTTTAAAGCGACATTTAAAGATTCATAATGACGATAAATTGTTTATGTGTGAAAAATGTAATTACAAATGTTCACGAAAAGGTGATTTACAAGCCCATCGTAAAACTCATCTCGACAAGAAATCATTCGCATGCCATATATGTGATTATAAATGTGCACGTAATCATCTGTTAAAAAATCATTTAATGATTCATTCTGATCAAAAGCCGTTTACTTGCGAAATTTGCGACTCTAAATTTACACGTAAACATCAGTTAAAAAGGCATTTAATGATTCACACTGGCGAAAAACCGTTTGCATGTGAAATTTGTGATTACAAGTTTTCACGTAATGATAAGTTAAAACAGCATTTATTGACTCACAGCACGGAAAAACTTTTTAAATGTGAATTTTGTGACTACATATGTGAACGTAAAGGTGATTTAACAAGACATTTAAAGACTCACAATGACGATAAAAATGCACATAAAACACATTAAAATGTCGTTTAGTAACTCGGGGGGGGGGGGAATTATTGAACTTCTCGGCTGGGAAATTGTGATCTGTATTGTTCAGTAAGCTAAAGTTTAGAAATTTATAGATGTATGCACACAATGTGATTCAACGTTTAAAATTTTTAATTGTGATCCGAACAAATTTAGATCGACTGTGCTGTCAAAATAACATTAATGGTAGCTTTCGAAGCTTATGCCGATGTTTCCCATCTTTTTCGATTACCTAAATTTAACCTAATAATCATGGGGTAAATGTATCGAGAAATTTTGTGTACCTGCAAAAATTTGGATTTCCAAACATTTCGAATGCAAAATTTCCAACGGAATTCCAACCAAAAGTATGCAACATTTTAGATATAATTACTTCGTGCTAGTAATTCCAAAGTGAAAATTCAATAATTTGTCAAATATGTCGTGTCCAGTCGTCTAGCTGTATTTTGCATTGTAAATATTAAAATAGATAATTCTTAGCTTAGCGCTTGTTAATTTGTGTAATTGATTGTAAATTGTAATTTATTTAAGAACAGAAAAAAAAAATTGTATAAAGCCGTAATTCACTGAGCACTTGTTACGTAGAAGTCTAAATCGGAGGGTATGTCTTACGGACAGTTCCGTTAAAATGATTAGGTATGCAAAAAAGTATATTTTAATTTTTGGTAAACCTACAAATTTAATTTTCTATTTAACTTCTGTAATTTTATTATTTTTTGACAAAAATGTTGTTTTTCTATTTGTTTAAAAGATTATTTCTTGTAGACTGGCGTTGGTCCGGCAAACCGGGCTCAAGTGGCCTTTTGATCTCCACATGCGGTACCCGCAACTGATTCCGAACTACTTCCTCTGCCACACGTTTGGCACCTTGGTGCAGCTTGGTATATAAAAAATCTGCATCGGACAACCTCTTTTATTAGCAGAGTTTAGTTAATGAGCAAAGGAAAATCCATTTTACCCAACTTCGTCCTTTCTGAATTTTTTTCTTTGTTTAAAAAAATAGTAAACTAATTACCACAGTAAAATAATAATGAATTACACTCTTCAGACCTTAAAAAGGAATTTTACTTACCGTACGTAGTTCGTATGTGCATTTAAAGAAAAATGCACATTTTCACAATTTTAAACGATTCACTAGAGAAAAATTTTATTCGCTAACCTGAATTACTGCTCAACCCACGAAGTGGACCCTACCTGTAGCAATGAAGAAAACCTCGAATTAATTTTTATGTCGAATGAGAAATATTTTTACCAAATTACCTTTATCACTGCAGTCCTTTCGCCTTATTCCTGTTGACCATGACAGATTTTTCAGATTCCATTCCAACAAATATCAGCAAAGCACAAACCCGAACAATGTCACACTTTTTTAAAAATTACGAATGAAAATTTTTTACATGAACACTTGGTAACACTACTTTTTCACTCGAATTTTAAAACAAAATTGATTAGTGATTTTTTATGAAACTTTCCTCAAGCTTCCCCACGATAATTCGTACTCGACACATCACACTCCCGCTCGCGAGATTTAATTTTCGCGTACGCGGACATCTGTGCTGAGCCTAGCTGAAAATTAAAAAAGGTTCAATTTTATTTTCGGTTTATATTTAGATTTTAAATTGCAATGTCTAAGGAAGCGTTTTCAATAATGATTTTAAATCTTAGATATTTGGAGAAGTCTTTGGGAGAAATCACCTGTGGCGCTTCTCGACTTTAAGTATTCTTACAGAAGTTTTCCTAATCGGTTGAAATCTTGAAGAAGAAAACAATAAAATCTGTGGTAAACCAAAAAATAGTATAATTAGCACAGAGAAATAATAAATTATAAATTGATTTAATTCAAACAGAAATAGCTTTTACCATTTCAGACTATAAAAAAATTATTTTACTTACCCCACCATGGTTTGTATGCACATTTAAAGAACAATATGTATTTTGACACAATTCACATGCTACATCACTGGAGAAAAATTTATATTGCGCACTAACCTGAATTTGCTGCTCAACCCACGAAGTGGACCCTACCTGTAATAATGAAGAAAATCTTTCATTAATTTTCAAGTTGAATGAGAAATATTTTTACCAAATTACCTTAATCACTGTAGTCCTTTCGCCTTATTCCTGTTGACTATGATAACTTCGTCGTAATTTCATTCCAGGAAATGTAAGCACAAACCCGACCACCATCACAGTTTTTTAAAAGATTACGAATGAAATTTTTGTATAACATGAACACTGGATAACACTACTTTTTTCACTCAAATATTAAAACAAAAGTGATTCGCGATTGTTAATAAAGCTTCCATCAAGCCTCTCCACAAAGATTCGTACTCGGCACATCGCACTCCCGATCGCGTAATTCGATTTTCACGTACGCGGATTTCAATTAAACTTATCTGAAAAAAAACAAGATTTATAATTATCATTCGAATCAAATATTTTGTAATGGAATTTTTTAAATTATATATTTATCAGTTCGTTTTGCGGTTATCCAGGATCGAACAAGCACCCATAAGACAAACAAAACCTCACCGGAGATCTTATTAAGTCATAATCATAATTCTTAAAAATTCATGAAGTTCAATATGGAGGATCCAAGATGGCGCAAGTTTTTACTATGTATTAGTGCTAAATCCTTCGGAAAATAAACTATCGTTGGATTTTCCGATAGTAACATTTTACCACATCTAAATTTTCCCTATTACACAAATAGTACCGGGTGGGCAATTCGAAAGGAAGATGCCGGTTGTATATCAAAAACCGATTAGCCCGCAGTTTTGAGAAAAATAATTATTACTAAACGAGTTGATGAATCATCAGCGTTGATGGAAACCAAACATTAAAGTTTTGAAATCAAATTACACGGTAAGGATCGGCGATGAGATTCGGTCGCGACTCGCCCAATCTCGCGACCCCCTTCAGCCGATCACCGCCAACTCTTACTTAGAGGTGGTCAAGTTCACCAAACAGTTGAAGACAAAGAATTGTTGATTGTTGAAAGGTGCCAAGAACCCAACCCTGAGCCCAATCACTTTTTTCAGCGCAAATGAATCAGGCACGAAGAAAGAGATGTGGGACCTGATCCTGGTACTCCGCAGTGCCAAAAAGGCTCAATTCAATGTATAATTTTGATAGCGTCACTGGAAAGATAAGTTAAATCTGCATCAACTTGATTCTAGACTTTTTATCGTACTCCCCTTAATCAGGGCGGGCAGGGGGAGTTAATGAATTATGTAATAATTAAATAGCTATGTCGCATGTAATCCTTATCCGAATTTTGTCAGCGTAAGATTATTTGAAAGAATATTTTAGGCCAATTACTGGATATATTAATTAATAATTGAAAAAATTTATTTTAAGGATACTAAATTTTTTCATTAATATAGAATCATTCTCATGGGCAAACTGGCGGGGCTTCGAAGCAGCTCACGTCAGCATCGGATCCCGCACCTTTAAGATTCGCCTTTTAGAGATCTGTTGCGACTCGGGAATATTTTTAGCAAGGTTACCGATGCCACCGACATCAAAATTATATTATTAAGAAAGTCTACTTCTAATATAATTTTAGCTCTAAAAAAGAGGAATTTCATGTTGACCACGGAAGACGGCACTATAGCAAGAGAGCCTTCACTTGAATTGCTCTCCGATTGCAGATTACGGGTACGCATTCTCCTGTATACTGCAGGAGTCTTAGAGGCCGCAAAAAAAAAATATTACCAACATTTTAGGTAATTCATTAGGAGATATGGGGATTTAAATATTGCATAATTCGTCCACTCCCCTTGCCTTTATTAAGGGGGGGGGGAGATGATAAAAAGGCCAGAATTAAGATAAAGCAGATTTAACTCTTTTTTCCAGTGGTGTTCTCAAAATTATAGATTTGGGTCAAAATCTTGAATTTTAAAATTCATCCAATCAATTACGTCCTCTATCGGTCACCCTAGAAATTTACGAAATATTTATGGCAATTTCTTTGAATTTATTTGTTTTTTACCTACACCTTGTTCATTATTTTTAGAATTTCTGCGAAGACGGTTGGTTTCCCAAAAAAATTTATTTAACCAAAGTTGTAACCCATTAATTTCGCTATCCGGTTTGTGTTGTTAGTTTTTTCTAAGACGTTTTATTTAAGAGATACGGGGTTCGCAATAAAGTAAAAATACTAAAACCTGAATTTTTTACAACATATTTTCCCTTAATGTAATTTATAACTCAAAATCCGTTGATTCTAGACAATAAAGGGTTGTAGCCTAATTTGTAGATAAGCGAATGATCTTTAAAAAAATTAATCTTTAATTACTAATATCGGACCTATGGCGGTTTAAAATCAGAAATTCAAAAAAATTGTTTTAAAGGGAGGTACATCTCGAGGGTTTGAACTTGGACAAAAATTTTGTTTGAAAATTAGTTTTAGAAAAGTGTCCTTTATCACCACCTCAAAGGTTCTTCACGGTCACGGGGACATCCGTATATAAAAACGTAATTTTTTACATCTGTCTCACAATCACTAAAGCGATAAGTACTCTGAACTTCAAGTTAGACTCATCGCTACCTGAAAGAGTAAGCATTCGACTACATATATGCCTAGTTTCGCTGATCCTCTAAGTTTTTCTCCTAAATGACCAAATTCTAGCTATTGTTACTGTACTAAGGCAGAAATTTAGATGTTGTTTCCATTTGAACTACATTTGAAAATAATTTTAATCTTTACATTAACAGATCGTGCTGCTCGGCGCGGACTGGCTGCCGCTAAAAAATCAGCACCCTTAAATTATCGACAGTCCTCGTCTGTGCAACACTCAACACAGCACGGTTCCTCACACCGCTATATTATTTATAAGTAAAAATCAACTCCTATCGTACATTAAATAGGAAAGGAAAATTTTAAATAAACCCGCGATTGTAAAACAAATGTGGGAAATGTAGTTTTTCCAAAAGAAATTTATTTTTAAAAATTAAAGTAATTGTAAATAAATTAACGTCACTTACCTAATAGTTTGTATTAATAAGAAGTACGGTCCTGAACTGCTACGAGTGGTTCTCTGCAAAGAAAAACATATTTCGTTACTCAATGAAAAACGATTTAAAAATTTACAAAATTTACTGCGCACATCACAAAATAATAAAAGATTATGGAAGGTGACTAACAACATCGCGCAATACAATAAAATATTTTTTTTTACAAAAAATAAGTTAGTCGTAGATTGGGAGAAAACTGTCAAAATGGAAACCGCATTTCTTGGGAAAATGCTGATAATGAAAACTGTACGTTAGAAAAGTTTTCATAATATAAAATCATCAATTATTTGTAGTTTAGAAATAAAATCATTTTGATAAATATTAGCATCGTCTAACAATTAAAATTGAAAATTTAAATTTGATTAGCTTGCGCCTTGCAATATTTTGACACATTGCGGCCACTTCTTCAACTTTCCACTTTGACTCTATTCAATTGTTTAATTGATAAAATGTTATTTACCTGCATTCACATTTAAACAATCATTTTCATTATTAATACAAAAAATTAAATTTTTCGTTTTCTACATCACATACTAATTATTCGATTAAAAATTATAATTAATGTTTCGGGGTAACTAAAGCGGAGCCCCGCGCAGCAGTGTCTTAAAACAATTGCTACTTTGACAAATAATTCGACAACCGCTTACAACAAAATTATTTAAAGTGTAGCTCTTTGGTTACTTTCTTAACAATAATTATTAGTTTAGAAATTATATTATGATAATTAGTTGGTTATGAAAAATTGTAGCATTTAGATCAGTAATTCGATTTAAATCTGCAACTGGTTGTGACCGGCAAAAATGACATCACGCGGCCATTACGGCTTAAATTTCGTTTTAGTTAAAAATGTTTTTAATAATTAAACAAAATACTGTTTACCTGTATTCGTATTGAAGCACCAATTTTCAATTAATAATACACAAATAATATGTATCTACTACATAAATTTTGCACTGCCCGGCACCGAAATCTAAGTGTTCACCTAATCAACGTTTTATTGCAAATGAATAGCGGCGTCTTACGCGATCTTCGCGTCATAAAACAAATGCTATGTCTTTAGCCAATTATAATTCGACAACCGCATTATGACGAAATTATTAGTGATGGCGGGTGCAAATGACGTTTAATTCGAAATTCAAAATGTATACAAATAAAGATTTTTACACTTTCATTGCAAAATTAAAAATAACATTGGATTCAACCCTAGAATCGTAATTGTTTATAATTCAAATGACTATTTTAAACCTGATTGTTTCAAAAATAAAATGTTTATTTTGAAATATTTTGTGTAGCTAATAAGTGCGACTCCCTAACATCCATATTTAAAATAAAAATCTGCCCTTTGTAGTCGACAAGCGTTCACAGCAAACTTTGGATAGGGTAATTTTAAATAATCCAAGTTGAGCATAATACATATTTTTAAGATTAGTTAAGCTACAAACCATCCGTACCAAGAGGCTTTTCCGGGGTTGGGATAGTGGAAGTTTATGAAGACTTATTAAGAATAAAATTTATAGTGTGGATTGTATTATTGCAATAGTAACTAAAAATGTTCCGTCGCCACAATAGCAACCGCCAAGGGAATATGTTGAAATCTTCAATTAATTTCTGTTAAAAATCTGCATGGGCTGCAAGAGGGGACATGGAATACTCCCAGTGCTGCAGTACTGGAAGACAAAACATTAATATCGTTTTAAATCGCAGTATTTAAGTATTCCCAATTATGAAATGTTAACCGGTAGGCCTGGGGGTATTCCATACCTCTGCGATGATCTTGTAGTTTTCAATTATTAATAGCAAGTACGAGTAAATGGAAAGAAACGGTAGTGCTAATGCTGGAGAATATTCAAACCCTTTCCAGACTCCTCGGTTAGCATGGGATTGCTTTGGCGAGCATGTCATGATTTCGTCCAACATACGAGATTAACAGAGGTTTGCTTTGCTTTGAATTTCTTTTCATTATTATTTCTTATTTTTTTCTGCAGAGCTACTTCTGATATCTCGAGTTCCCTTCATCTTTCAAAACACCGTTGATCTTCTAAAGATGTCTCAACAAGAAGTGGATGATTATTCATCAAGGATAATTTATTCGGTCTGTCCTTTTACTTTCCACTACTTCAAAAATTCACTCTTCTTCTTCTTCTTAAGAGAAAGAAGAAAAAATTCACAATCACCACATACGTTTTCTGATCCCTCAAACCCTCTGGTTACCAGAAGTTTGTTCTGGCATGTGGTTCTTTTCATTGCTATTTCTTCTTTCCTGCTGATGACCTTTTTCTGACATTTTATTATGATTTTATCGTGGGAAGAGTACTCCACTCCTACGCAATTTTATGGGATGACTTCTGTAGAGGTCTCCGAAAAAACTAAATAGATGCGCCGTATAGGCCGGGTGCTCTAGAGAGTATGGAATTTCCAGTACCAAAAGTTTTAGTTTTCTTGGGAACGATAACATACCTATTACTGGTGAATATTTCATACCCTCTCACCGTCCGGCCCCCCTCTCAATATCTTTCATTTTCAGTTGTTTGAAAAACTTCCTCTATTGATCACCTGACACTGAAAGCCATAACCCTTTTCAACAAGATTAAAGTGTCAGCAAATACTGGCCGACACTTTTTTTGCAATTTGAGTGTGGTTGAGTGTGATGCTTTCTAGTATGAGCTTTTCAACAACCGATTCGTTATGAAGGACCAAACAAACGTCCATCATAAGACAAACAAGCAAAACCACACCGGATATCTTTTATCCGGATAAAAATTGATCTAAATTTTGAATTTTGTTCACATCAGATTATTTTTGAGGATGTTTAATATGGAGGATCCAAGATAGCGTAATTTTTTTACTATTTAACAGTAGTAAAGCCTTCAGGAGGATGTCTGCATCATTGACGAAAACCGCATAGTTGGAATTGGTGCATTCGTTTTGAATTTTTGAACACACAAAAATCGTACATATCTACTAAAATCACTCTAAAAATTCAATCGGGGTAAAAATGGTGTCACATGTTTCTTCAAAAAAACTGCATTAAAAAATTTTTACTGAAAAAGGGAGAGGGGTGAGTGTAAACGTATAAACATATCGTGCATCGATTTGTGTATGGTATCAGATAAAAAAGCTAAAATGTGCTTTGCTTAACTTTGATTTATTCAAAAAATCCTCCAAGGCGCAGTTTCTATACTTTGCGAAAATGTTATACATTTGCATTGGATATTTTTTCCCGTGCTTCAAGGTTTTCATAATTAATTAAATTTTTAAATCATTTACATATCTTTTTGTTGTTTGAAAACTAAATTTTGCAAAAGCAATTTATTTAAACATTATCCTCGAAGAACCATTGTTACAGCTGTTCGATAAGGTAACGATAGAACATTTGTTAGTAATTTAGCGAATTTCTGTCAATATTATATTTTAGTCAATTGGACAGGAAGATGCGCCAAAAGTGGTCCAAGTCTTGTGGGCAGAGAAGGCTAGTACTGCCCTGCTGCCGCTGTGACGCTACCCTACTGTCATGTCTATCAAATATCACAAATCATATTTTTTGTTAATTACGGAGTGAGCATAAAAAATCAAAAATTTAATAACTTACGATTTAGCTGTGGAATCCTCGAGAGGAATTCAAATTTTCTATTTCGCTGGCTTCCATCAACGCTTCCTTCGTTTTTTCAACAATGCACACTGCAACTGCGTAGTTCTTCGTCATCTGGTTTCCAAAATCGTCTGACAAATAATCTGCAATACAAAATTTAATTACGCTTTGCACCAACATCACACAAAAATTAAACAACTACATTTTACGACGATGACGCGATAAACAGCCAATCGCGCGTCCATTGCTTTCAACTGATGCAACTACATATTATGTACTTCATTCCCAGTAAAAACTAACTTGATAGATAGTAATCGACTTAAATTACCTAGAACAATGTAGCCCTTAAACACGTCTTCTCCCAGATATGTTTTATAATTTCACCAACATTAAAACAAAGCATTTTTTTATCACTGCTTTTCGCCAAACAAAACGACGCTTCTTCAGCCGAAAATTGACAGAAAAAGAACACGTAGCAACTGTTTACACGACAGGTGGCGAAAGAGCGAATTAAAACTACCACCTACTTATAAACGATTAAAAGCTAAACAAAATTCATCAATCACGGTAAAATAACTAAACCCAACTGGAATTTTTCCCTAACTACAAATAAAGATTTTGGGTTGGAAAACCACATTCTAACTAAAATTATAATTTAAATTTTCACTTCAAAGTACATAATGACTTACCCAAAGAAGATTGCAAGGTAAAAATTTTTCAAGGTTTCTTCCGACGATGTCACTTCGCGGACGTTAAACGAAGGAATGACTGTCGGCGGGTTCGAGCTGCTCAATTCAAATTTAATTTTTTGTTGTTTCCGAAAATGTGGTCACATTGATAAGTTTTTTTAGCATGATTATTTATAATCGAACGATGTCTCACTGTATAACTTTAATGAAGTTTTTAATCAAATTTTTGAAATTTTACGCTTACAGGGTGCAGTAAAAAAGTAAGTTCATTTTTGGTTTTTCCCGCTATCAAATTTGATTTAACCTCGACAAGCAGGAAAAATTATTTTCTTGCTGGAGTAAGGTTAAAGTAATATTTATTCCCAATCCAGGGGGTCCGTGTTATGGTCAGGAAAAATTCTTTACAGGCAAAATCCGGTACATGGAGAACGAAGAGGTACGCCTTGATCGTCACTTACTACGTGCGCAACGCCTTTAACTACGCGGGGTGGTAGCACATTCTCGGCATTCTTGTTGTCGGCTATCTAAAGGAAATCTCTCTCATGCTCAGAGACGACGACCATACAATAACCATTACCAGCGAGGTTCCACAGAATTCGTACCTGTGGAACGTTGTGTTCCACAGGTACGAACAAGCCAGGCAACGACTCTCCTTTGCTCTAGGCGAACCACCTACACCAGATAACACTGTCCAATACATGTTGGATTGCCCCTCCTCTGGCAGCAAATCACCACCCTGCTGACGAACATCATAAAAGCCAGAGAAGAAAGGGAAAGGGGTGAAGAAGCAGCAGTCAGACTACGGAAACGACACCCTCGTAGACGATCCGGCGACCAAGAAGAAAAAGAAAGTGAAAGTGGTAGAGACGACACTTTAAGTGAAAACGAGACAAACACCAACAGCGAAGCAGATCATCAGTCGGAATAAACAAGAGTTAATAACGGAGGCATACCCGCAAACAAAAGAGATCGCGGAAGAAGCACAGATTTGCAAAACGCAAACACCCACCGGAATCCGAAGAAATGCTTGAAAGCGAATGCCGGGAGTCCGATGTGGTAGAGGGGTGAGTTTAGTGGGCGAAACCTCACACTTCCTAGCAAAATCAGTTAGGAGTAATTTTCAAGTTCTCGTTTCCCTGCTTGGTCTAAAAAGAGAAAAAATGAGGTTTCAATATGATTTCATCTGGTATACAGAGAGATCCAAAAGAGAGAAAAAGCACTGGAGCAGGAATAAGTGGGGGAAAAACGGACGAAGTTTTTAGTATCAACCTGGGATGCCACGCTACTGATTTCTAAAAGGATTACAGGAGCATCTGCGTCTTTACCGACAGCCAGGTTCCAATCAATCAAAGTTGTAAAACACTGCCTCGATGCACTGGTAGTATAAGTTTGAATGTAGTAATTATATTTCAATGTAAAAAATTATATGTGAAGTGTGGAACATGCCTTAAGTAAATGCAGTCAAAGTATTTGCTGATGGAACAGTTACATACTCATAAAACGGATGTTTAGAGGCTATCAACCCTGAAAAACGCTGATCACGTTATTTCGAGTTGATGTCGATAAACTTGCGTATTTTTGCAAATGTATTAGTTGCAAGTTATAGTTCTTAGTCTTAATTTATTTACAAACGGTAACTATGCCGCTCGGTCATGGAATTTGTTAAGTAATTTTATTAAACAGATCATATTTCACACTAGTGATATTGACATAGTGCAACGGTCAACGCTAAGGTGGATGCCAAAACACGCGGGAATAGGGGGGAACGAAAAAGCAACTTCTTTAACCAGAGAAGCTACAAGAAAACTTCTGATGGGTTCAGAACCAACTTGCAGGATAGCCTTACGACCGCAAAAGGGGCAATCAAGGACTTACTAAGATACTCCCACCTGACTGGGAAGGGGGTCCCGGGACTGAGGCATTCGCAGATGTTCATTAGATGTTCGGACGAACAAAAGGGTAAGAAATCCGTAAGCTTAGTAGAACACGGGACGAGAATATTAGAAGATGTCCCGAGTTGGGGCAGATGAAAAAGTATAAATTGCCTGTCATTAAAGCACTCTCCTGTACTGTTGTAGGCACAACAAGCAATTAAACGCTGAAGATTTTGACACTCCATTTTGACAAGACATAAAGGGAATCTTAAAGAGAATGAATTTCCTGTTGTATCGGCCAACTACAAGAATTGACCTAACTATCGTTTTACTAATCATGGTAGAGGATCCCAAATCGGATTGGCAAAACCCATAAACGGTTTAGCCTCCCCTTCGTAGAGAGAGAGAATCATGTAGCATTCACAAATTCGCTGATCAACCCCAAGCAACCAGCAAGAGTAAAAAATTCTAAGTCAAGACAGGGACCGTACCTCTTCTTCAATGCAACCGTTGATGGACACAAACCTAAATATACGTCAATTTTCTTCGCAATCGCTTATTGGACTGTAAATTGGTTACCTAGGTAGCAAAGCCTACCAACAATGGAACAATGGTAAAATTAAGTATTACTTACCCTTTAAAATCATTCGTAGTCAGGTCTCTTTCGTCTAAATGGAATAACTCACAATGAGGCAAATTAAAAATCAAATAAATTTATTAGAAATAAAAAAACGTCGGGGACGGTTTCGCGTTGTAAAAGTAAAAACGCCCGCTTCTCTCGAACTGCCGCACTTATGGCTGATTTCTTCACTTAGAGATATCTCTTAGATAATCTATTTATATGATAAATTAACGAAGTAGCCAATCATATTTCTGATTGTTTTGTTTTGCTGCCCTCTTTGTTAATTTATCTAATAGATAGATCATCCAAGAGATGTCTCTAGGTAAAGAAATCGGGCATTAGGCCGACCAAACTTCTCGACCCAACTGTCAATCTACGTCCTTTTCTTCTATATTTATGCCGTCGTGTTTGAGTGCCGTTTTAGGAAAATGCTGTGTTGTGACCTTATTACGTAATTGTTTTAAGGGAGCTTGACATTTTTAAGGAAAGTGGATTGAAGATGGCACTTACCGCAGCTTTTAGTAATTAAATCGTGATCTCATACGCGATCTACTAAAACTTTATTTAAAAAAGGTTATGACGTCAATCTCGATAGTCTTTTTAATAATTTAAATAAATATTCAACCAAATTCAATTAATTTATGAAGTTGTTTAGACGTTTATAAGACGCGAAAGTTTGGAAATAACTGGAAAGCGGCCTTAAACCGGATTAGTTTTCAATTGAAGATACTTCGCATCAGGAGGTGATCTAATTGAAAAGAATAAAACATCCGGACCCGACAGCATTGTAAACAGGGTCTGAAACGTTTTAACATCTCGAATACCGTGCCGTGATTCGAGCATTTTCTGTGTCGTTTGAAAGGTTACCGGTGTCATTATACTGCCCAAACGTATAGAGAGAACCTATGAAACCCTGCTCTCCTTCCTGGTAGTATCTTTAAAACTCGACATGACCATGGAAGAAAATCAATCTATCCTTCTGGTTTGGCAGTTTGGTTTTCGTCCAGCACTATCCATGGTGCAACAGGTGCCGAGGCTGGTACATTGGAAGGAAAACAAGAAAACGGAACAGCGTTCCTCGATGTTATCAAGGTGTTTGATAAAATATGACACCAGGTTCTGCTTTTTAAAATAATATATCAAAGGATATAAAATCCCAAAGGGCATCAATCCAGCACTTTTAGGCTAATAGCGTCTTGTTTAGCGGACCAAAATTCAGGCTAGCAGACTTCTGCGCAATCGTGGGATCTATTTTAGCTTTCAAATTGTCCATCTCTTGATGATCTGCCGTGATTCTGTACTCGAATGGCACAGCAGGTTTAAACAGCTTATTTAGTTCAATCCAAGATATGCCACGTCTTCAGACCGCCCTCGGTGCTCTCAAGATATGGCGTCATCTGTCACATTAAAATAAATTGGTTGGATAAATTCAAGAAAAACAACCTCAAGATATTTGGTATCGAGATCTCTTGGAACAGTAGTTCCAAGTACTTAACGATAACTCTGAACTACAAGGTTAGCCACGAAGGCTTAATTTTTGTCTCCAACCAAATAGTGCTGGAGCATTCCAATCTGGAATCCATCAAAAATTTATGGCGCTGCGGGCATCCTTAACCACCCTTTAGTCCAAAAGCTGAGCAAGTTCAATTTGACGATTATTTAAGATGTAAGGAGTCAAGGTAATCTTGCAGTCTCTACAACCATAAGACAACCACATTTTATTTTTGTTTCAGATCAACGGATAAAACCTCGGTGAATTTCTAAGCAACAGGAATAATACTAATGCTGCCGCTACGAGCCAAACTGGTCGGGAACTGTTGCAGTGGTTGGGATGGTCTCCCAAAGGTTACCTTATAACTTGCTATATCTGCTAAAATATTTGTCCGTTCTTTCCTCGCTTACACTGGATTGGTCCAGTGTTTTACCATCTTGAATCTATTTGTATACCAGATGGAATCATATCGGAACCCCACCTCCTGCT
The DNA here is from genome assembly GCA_036346125.1 of Lycocerus yunnanus. Classification (NCBI taxonomy): domain Eukaryota; kingdom Metazoa; phylum Arthropoda; class Insecta; order Coleoptera; family Cantharidae; genus Lycocerus; species Lycocerus yunnanus. The sequence goes on along the minus strand of JARFIX010000072.1, from coordinate 143,759 downwards.
TGGTAGCCTCACTCGCTAGGTCTCCATCACTAAAAACGTTAAACCACCACATTAGGCCCGCGTGTGTTACTATGAATATAACAACTTTCATGTAAGGTCAAAGAACAAATCTTGGTTATAGTCCCCACGGGTTTTCTCCCTGATCTTGATCCGGCTAAAGGATTTTGCCTGACCATAATATGCAATTCTTGGATTGTGTATAAATAGTATTTTAACCTTCGCCAGCAAAAAAGTAAGTTAACTTTAATACTTTTCCTGATGGTTGTCAAAGTTAAATCAATTTGCTAACGGAAAAACAAAAATGAACTTACTTTTTACTGCACCCTGTAAGCGTAAAATTTCAAAAATTTCATTTTAATTTGATTAAAAACTTCATCAAGGTTATACGGTGAGACTCGTTCGATTATAAATATCCACGCTAAAAAAACTTATCAATGTGACCACATTTTCGGAAACAACAAAAATTAAATTTAAATTGAGCCGCTCGAACCCGCCGACAGTCATTCCTTCGTTTAACGTCCCGAAGTGACATCGTCGGAAGAAACCTTGGAAAATTTTACCTTGCAATCGTCTTTGGGTAAGTCTTTATGTACTTTGAAGTGGAAATTTGAATTATAATTTTAGTTAGAATGTGGTTTTCCAACCCAAAATCTTTATTTGTAGTTAGGGAAAAATTCCAGTTGGGGTTTAGTTATTTTACCGTGATTGATGAATTTTGTTTAGCTTTTAATCGTTTATAAGTAGGTGGTAGTTTTAATTCGCTCTTTTGCCACCTGTCGTGTAAACAGTTGCTACGTGTTCTTTTTCTGTCAATTTTCGGCTGAAGATGCGTCGTTTTGTTTGGCGAAAAGCAGTGATAAAAAAATGCTTTGTTTTAATGTTGGTGAAATTATAAAACATATCTGGGAGAAGACGTGTTTAAGGGCTACATTGTTCTAGGTAATTTAAGTCGATTATTATCTATCAAGTTAGTTTTTACTGGGAATGAAGTAGTTGCATCAGTTAAAAGCAATGGACGCGCGATTGGCTGTTTATCGCGTCATCGTCGTAAAATGTAGTTGTTTAATTTTTTGTGTGATGTTGGTGCAAAGACCTAATTAAATTTTTGTATTGCAGATTATTTGTCAGACGATTTTGGAAACCAGATGACGAAGAACTACGCAGTTGCAGTGTGCATTGTTGAAAAAACGAAGGAAGCGTTGATGGAAGCCAGCGAAATAGAAAATTTGAATTCCTCCCGAGGATTCCACAGCTAAATCGTAAGTTATTAAATTTTTGATTTTTTATGCTCACTCCGTAATTAACAAAAAATATGATTTGTGATATTTGATAGACATGACAGTAGGGTAGCGTCACAGCGGCAGCAGGGCAGTACTAGCCTTCTCTGCCCACAAGACTTGGACCACTTTTGGCGCATCTTCCTGTCCAATTGACTAAAATATAATATTGACAGAAATTCGCTAAATTACTAACAAATGTTCTATCGTTACCTTATCGAACAGCTGTAACAATTGTTCTTCGAGGATAATGTTTAAATAAATTGCTTTTGCAAAATTTAGTTTTCAAACAACAAAAAGATATGTAAATGATTTAAAATTTAATTAATTATAAAACCTTGAAGTACGGAAAAAATATCCAATGCAAATGTATAACATTTTCGCAAAGTATAGAAACTGCGCCTTGGAGGATTTTTTGAATAAATCAAAGTTAAGCAAAGCACATTTTAGCTTTTTTATCTGATACCATACACGAATCGATGCACGATATGTTTACACGTTTACACTCACCCTCTCCCTTTTTTCAGTAAAAATTTTTTAATGCAGTTTTTTTGAAGAAACATGTGACACCATTTTTACCCCGATTGAATTTTTAGAGTGATTTTAGTAGATATGTACGATTTTTGTGTGTTCAAAAATTCAAAACGAATGCACCAATTCCAACTATGCGGTTTTCGTCAATGATGCAGACATCCTCCTGAAGGCTTTAGTACTGCTAAATAGTAAAAAAATTACGCTATCTTGGATCCTCCATATTAAACATCCTCAAAAATAATCTGATGTGAATAAAATTCAAAATTTAGATCAATTTTTATTAGGAATTATGATTATGACTTGATGAGATATCCGGTGTGGTTTTGCTTGTTTGTCTTATGATGGATGTTTGTTTGGTCCTTCATAACGATTCGGTTGTTGGAAAGCTCATACTAGAAAGCATCACACTCAACCACACTTAAATTGCAAAAAAAGTATCGGTCAGTATTTGCTGACACTTTAATCTTGTTCAAAAGGGTTATGGCTTTCAGTGTCAGGTGATCAATAGAGGAAGTTTTTCAAACAACTGAAAATGAAAGATATTGAGAGGGGGTCGGACGGTGAGAGGGTATGAAAGACTCACCAGTAATGAGTATGTTATCGTTCCCAAGAAAACTAAAACTTTTGGTACTGGAAATTCTATACTCTCCAGAGCACCCGGCCTATACGGTGCATCTATTTAGTTTTTCGGAGACTTCTACAGAAGTCATCCCATAAAATTGCGTAGGAGTGAGTACTCTTCCAACAATAAAAACATAATAAAATGTCAGAAAAAGCTCATCAGCAGGGAAGAAGAAATAGCAATGAAAAGAACCACATGCCAGAACAAACTTTCGGTAACCAGAGGGTTTGAGGAATCAGAAAACGTATGTGGTGATTGTGAATTTTTTCTTCTTTCTCTTAAGAAGAAGAAGAGTGAATTTTTGAAGTAGTGAAAAGTAAAAGGACAGACCGAATAAATTATCCTTGATGAATAATCATCCACTTCTTGTTGAGACATCTTTAGAAGATCAACGGTGTTTTGAAAGATGAAGGGAACTCGAGATATCAGAAATAGCTCTACAGAAAGAAATAAGAAATAATAATGAATAGAAATTCAAAGCAAACCTCTGTTAATCTCGTATGTAGGACGGAATCATGACATGCTCGCCAAAGCAAGCCCATGCTAACCGAGAAGTCTGGAAAGGGTTTGAATATTCTCCAGCATTAGCACTACCGTATCTTTCCATTTACTCGTACTTGCTATTAATAATTGAAAAACTACAAGATCATCGCAGAGGTATGCAATACCACAGGCCGACCGGTTAACATTTCATAATTGGCGAATACCTAAATACTGCGATTTAAAACGATATTAATGTTTTGTCTTCCAGTACTGCAGCACTGGGGAGTATTCCATGTCCCCTCTTGCGGTCCATGCAGATTATTTTTAACAGAAATTAATTGAAGATTTCAACATATCCTCTTGGCGGTTGCTATTATGGTGACGGGACATTTTTAGTTACTATTGCAATAATACAATCCACACTATAAATTATATTCTTCATAAGTCTTCATAAACTTCCACTACCTCAACCCCGGAAAAGCCTCTTGGTACTGATGGTTTGTGCTTAACTAATCTTAAAAGATATGTATTATGCTCAACTTGGATTATTTAAAATTACCCTATCCAAAGTTTGCTGTGAACGCTTGTCGACTACAAAGGGTAGATTTTTATTTAAATATGGATGTTAGAGTCGCACTTATTAGCTACACAAAATATTTCAAAATAAACATTTTATTTTTGAAACAATCAGGTCTAAAATAGTTATTTGAATTATAAACAATTACGATTCTAGGGTTGAATCCAATGTTATTTTTAATTTTGCAATGAAAATGTAAAAATCTTTATTTGTATACATTTTTGAATTTCGAATTAAACGTCTTTTGCACCCGCCACCACTAATAATTTCGTCATAATGCGGTTGTCGAATTATAATTGGCTAAAGACATAGCATTTGTTTTATGACGCGAAGATCGCGTAAGACGCCGCTATTCATTTGCAATAAATCGTTGATTAGGTGAACACTTAGATTTCGCTGAGGTGCAGTGAAAAATTTATGTAGATACATATTATTTGTATATTATTAATTGAAAATTGGTGCTTCAATATGAATACAGGTAAACAATATTTTGTTTAATTATTAAAAACATTTTTAACTAAATCGCAATTTAAGCCGTAATGGCCGCGTGATGTCATTTTGCCGGTCACAACCAGTTGCAGATTTAAATCGAATTACTGATCAAAATGCTACAATTTTCCATAACCAACTAATTATCATAATATAATTTCTAAACTAATAATTATTGTTAAGAAAGTAACCAAAGAGCTACACTTGAAATAATTTTGTTGTAAGCGGTTGTCGAATTATTTGTCAAAGTAGCAATTGTTTTAAGACACTGCCGCGCGGGGCTCCGCTTTAGTTACCCCGAAACATTAATTATAATTTTTAATCGAATAATTAGTATGTGATGTAGCAAACGAAAAATTTAATTTTTTGTATTAATAATGAAAATGATTGTTTAAATGTGAATGCAGGTAAATAGCATTTTATCAATTAAACAATTGAGTAAAGTCGAAGTGGAAAGCTAAAGAAGTGGCCGCAATGTGTCAAAATTTTGCAAGGCGCAAGCTAATCAAATTTAAATTTTCAATTTTAATTGTTAGACGATGCTAATATTTATCAAAATGATTTTATTTCTAAACCACAAATAATCGATGATCTTATATTATAAAACTTTTCTAACTTACAGTTTTCATTATCAGCATTTTCCAAGAAATGCGGTTTCCATTTTGACAGTTTTCACACTTATTTTTGTAAAAAATATTTTATTGTTGCGCGATGTTGTTAGTCACCTTCCATAATGTTTTTATTATTTTGTGATGTGCGCAGTAAATTTTGTAAATTTTTAAATCGTTTTTCATTGAGTAACGAAATATGTTTTTCTTTGCAGAGAACCACTCGTGGCAGTTCAGGACCGTACTTCTTATTAATACAAACTATTAGGTAAGTGACGTTAATTTATTTAAAATTCTTTTAATTTTAAAAAATAAAATTCATTTGGAAAAATTACATTTCCCACATTTGTTTTACAATCGCTGGTTTATTTAAAATTTTCCTTTCCTATTTAATGTACGATTGGTGTTGATTTTTACTTATAAATAATATAGCGGTGTGAGGAACCGTGCTGTGTTGAGTGTTGCTCAGACGAGGACTGTCGATAATTAAGGGTGCTGATTTTTTTAGCGGCTGCCAGGCCGCGCCTAGCAGCACGATCTGTTAATGTAGAGATTTAGAATTATTTTCAAATGTAGTACAAATGGAAACCACATCTAAATTTCCGCTTTAGTACAGTAAAAATAGCTAGAATTTGGCCATTTAGAAGAAAAACTTAGGGGATCAGAGAAACTAGGCATAGATGTAGTCGAATGCTTACAGGAAGCGATGAGTCTAACCTGGATTTCAGAGCACTTATCGTTTTAGTGATTGTGAGACAGGGTTAAAAAATTACTTCTTTATGTACGGGTATTTCTGTGACCGTAGAGAACCTTTAAGGTGGTGATAAAGGATACTTTTCTAAAACTAATTTTCAAATAAAATTTTTGTCCAAGTTCAAACCCTCGAGATGTACCTCCCTTTAAAACAATTTTTTTGAATTTCTGATTTTAAACCGCCATAGGTCCGATATTAGTAATTAAAGATTAATTTTTTTAAAGATCATTCACTTATCTACAAATTAGGTTACAACCCCTTATCGTCTAGAATCAGCGGATTTTGAGTTATAAATTACATTAAGGGAAAAAATGTTGTAAAAAATTCAGGTTTTATTGTTTTTACTTTACTTGCGAACCCCGTATCTCTTAAATAAAACGTCTTAGAAAAAACTAACAACACAAACCGGATAGGAAATTAATGGGTTACAACTTCGGTTAAATAAATTTTTTTGGGAAACCAACCGTCTTCACAGAAATTCTAAAAATAATGAACAAGGTGTAGGTAAAAAACAAATAAATTCAAAGAAATTGCCATAAATATTTCGCAAATTTCTAGGGTGGCCGATAGAGGGCGTAATTGATTGGATGAATTTTAAAATTCAAGATTTTGACCCAAATCTATAATTTTGAGAACACCACTGGAAAAAAGAGTTAAATCTGCATTATCTTAATTCTGGACTTTTTATCATCTTCCCCTTAATAAAGGCAAGGGGAGTGGACGAATTATGCAATATTTAAATCCCCATATCTCCTAACGAATTACCTAAAATATTAGTAATATTTTCTGTTGTGCGGCCTCTAAGACGCCTGCAGTATACAAGAGCATGCGTACCCGTAATCTGCAATCGGAGAGCAATTCAGTGAAAGCTCTCTTGCTATAGTGCCATCTTCCGTGGTCAACATGAAATTCCTCTTTTTTTAGAGATAAAACTATATTAGAAGTAAAATATTTGTTTTATAATATAATTTTGATGCCGATGGCATCGGTAACCTTGTTAAAAATATTCCCGAGTCACAACAGATCTCTAAAAGGCGAATCTTAAAGGTGCGGGATCCGATGCTAACGTGAGCTGCTTCGAAGCGCCGTCAGTTTGCCCATGAGAATGATTCCATATTGATAGAAAAAATTTAGTATCCTTAAAATAAATTTTTTCAATTATTAATTAATATATCCAGTAATTGGCCTAAAATATTCTTTCAAATAATCTTACGCTGACAAAATTCGGATAAGGATTACATGCGACATAGCTATTTAATTATTACATAATTCATTAACTCCCCCTGCCCGCCCTGATTAAGGGGAGTACGATAAAAAGTCTAGAATCAAGTTGATGCAGATTTAACTTATCTTTCCAGTGACGCTCTCAAAATTATACATTGAATTGAGCCTTTTTGGCACTGCGGAGTACCAGGATCAGGTCCCACATCTCTTTCTTTGTGCCTGATTCATTTGCGCTGAAAAAAGTGATTGGGCTCAGGGTTGGGTTCTTGGCACCTTTCAACAAACAACAATTCTTTGTCTTCAACTTTTTGGTGAACTTGACCGCCTCTAAGTAAGAGTTGGCGGTGATCGGCTGAAGGGGGGTCGCGAGATTGGGCGAGTCGCGACCGAATCTCGTCGCCGATCCTTACCGTGTGATTTGATTTCGAGACTTTAATGTTTGGTTTCCATCAACGCTGATGATTCATCAACTCTTTTATTAATAATTATTTTTCTCAAAACTGTGGGTTTAATCGGTTTCTGATATACAACCGACATCTTCTTTTCGAATTGCCCACCCGGTACTATTTGTGTAATAGGGAAAATTTAGATGTGGTAAAATGTTACTATCGGAAAAACCAATAATATTTTATTTTCCGAAGGATTTAGCACTAATACATAGTAAAAACTTGCGCCATCTTGGATCCTCCATATTGAACTTCATGAGTTTTTAAGAATTATGACTTAATAAGATATCCGGTGTGATTTTGTTTGTTTGTCTTTTGGGTGCTTGTTCGATCCTTGATAACCGCAAAACGAACTGATTAAATATATAATTTAAAAAATTCTATTACAAAATATTTGATTCAAATGATAATTAAAAAATCTTGTTTTTTAGATAAGTTCAATTTAAATCCGCGTACGTGAAAATCGAATTACGCGATCGGGAGTGCGATGTGCCGAGTACGAATCTTTGTGGAGAAGCTTGATGGAAGCTTTATTAACAATCGCGAATCATTTTTGTTTTAATATTTGAGTGAAAAAAGTAGTGTTATCCAGTGTTCATGTTATAAAAAAATTTCATTCGTAATCTTTAAAAACTGTGATGGTGGTCGGGTTTGTGCTTTACTTACATTTCCTGGAATGGAATTACAAAGAAGTTATCACAGTCAACAGGAATAAGGCGAAAGGACTGCAGTGATAAAGGTAATTTGGTAAAAATATTTCTCATTCAACATGAAAATTAATGAAAGATTTTCTTCATTATTGCAGGTAGGGTCCACTTCGTGGGTTGAGCAGAAATTCAGGTTAGTCCGCAATATAAATTTTTCCCTAGTGATGTAGCAAGTGAATCGTTTGAAATTGTGACAAAATACATTTTTGTTTAAATGGTGGGGTAAGTAAAATACTTTTTTACAGTCTGAAATAGTAAAAGCTATTTCAGTTTGAAAACTAAAAAACTTCTGAAATTTCCTTTTCCTTTGTTACTTTACCGAACTGGACAGGTGGACATTTTAATTACCAAGCCAGTGAAAGTGGAGGAGTAAGGCTCACTTTCTCTGGAGCTCAGAATGGCCACTTGAGCCCGGTTTGCCGGACCAACGCCAGTCAAAATTTAATATGATTACTTGCTTAACGCGCTTCTTTTGTGTTTCTTCGGCTGCGCAGCTCTTCGCCTCCTCTGCACTGCAATATCGTAGTTGTAAAGCAAAAATCAACTAGTAACAAATTAAACCGCAAAATATTCATTTATAATAGTTTAATGATGATTTAAATGTGACATGCAGATTATAATAACTTTAAAATTATGATAAGACGTCAGAGATCCGCGCGCCACTCTGCGGGCACACTTCAGGAAAAATCTAACCTATTGAATTTTTTATGGATGAGAAGTTGCATTAATACTAGCAAAAATTAGCTATTGAAGCTCAAATTTCAAGTTTATAAATCAAAAAAACAAGTTGTTTACTATTAGTTTGGAATACCGCTCAAAGATGGCGTACTGAACAATTGCACTAGTTCATCAAGCTGTCATAACGGTCATAACCGAATTTAGAATTGGGCGTTGAAGCTTTCACCAGGTTCAATCGAATCATCCAGACTTAGCTTTGTGCACAATCTCGAGGCAAAGTTCTCTTAAATCCACTACCAACAACATATGAAGGAGAAAAGTTAGTGGGTTAGATTATTTTCGATTGTATCGGCGTTTTTCAAACGGAAATTTAACCAAAAAATGGTAAGATTTAATGTAATTATTTAATTTAATGTAGTACCAACATGATGATTTTAAATAATCGTGGAATAAACAACAAATTCAAATTGATTTCAATTTTTTCTTTGTATCGGAAAACTACGACTAGCTAAGGTCAATTCGTTTTTCTAAATCCATCGTAGACCTTGTTTGATTTATGATTTAAAACGGAAATTATTAGATAATTTCGTTGATCTACGAGAGCCTCTGTTATTGAAAATAACGTTTTCATTGGTAGCTGCTTTCAAACGGGAGTATTTCTCGGAAGTCAGCGACCTAATCAAGACATAGACACCGTGACCGATATTGACAGTATTTCTTTTGACGTTTTCCTTTATTATTACTTTTTTACCATTTCTAATTCAATCAAAATGCGTACTGAAGATAAGTTTATTGCAGGAAACTCGTTCAAATAGTTACCCTCCAATAAAGACGGAACCGGAAATGGAGTTTAATTTGGAAGATCTGCATCATTGCATCGACATTAAGGAAGAACCTCTCGAATATCAACCGCATGTGGAATTTAAACCAATAACTAACAAAAAACTGTATATATGTGAAATTTGTGACTGCAAGTGTGCAGGTAAAGTCGAGTTCAACAGGCACTCAAAGCGTCACTTGGGGAAGAAGCCGTTTGTTTGTAGAATTTGTGACCGTAGGTTTGCATGGAAGTCGGATTTAAAGGTTCATTTGAGGGTTCATGTTGGCGAGAAACCCTTCACCTGTGCAATATGCGACTATAAATTTACCCAAAAGGGAAACTTGATAACGCATTTGAGGGCTCATAGGGGTGAGAAACCGTTCCCATGTGAGGTATGTGGCTCTAAATTTACTCAAAAGGGAAACTTGAGAACACATTTAAAAATTCACAGTAGAGAGAAACGGTATAAATGTGAAATTTGTGACTATAAATGTGAACACAAAAAAGAATTAAAAATTCATTTCAAAACTCACATTGGCGAAGAAACTTTTTCATGTGAATTTTGTAACTACAAGTCGACACGTATGTTTAATTTGAAGATTCATTTATATAATCATACTGGCAAAGAAACGTTTGAGTGCAATATTTGTAGCTATAAATGTGTACGTAATGATAGTTTAAGAAGGCATTTACTGACTCATACGGAGGAAAAACCGTTCGTATGTGATCTTTGCGACTGGAAATTTACACGTAAGGATAAGTTAAAACAGCATTCAATGACCCACACTGGGGAGAAACCGTTTAAATGCAATCATTGTAATTACAGATCTACAAGTAGCAGTAATTTAAAAATTCATTCTAAAATTCATACTGGTGACAAACCGTTCAAATGTGAAAAGTGTGATTACAAATGTGCCCATCGGGTTAGCTATAAAATCCATTTAAGAACACACACTGGAGAGAAACCGTTCCAATGCGAATTTTGCGATTTTAAAGGTGCACGTAAAGATCACTTAAATAGGCATTTAATGACCCACACTGGCGAAAAACCGTTTGTATGCAAAATTTGCAATTATGAATTTAGACGTAACGATAAGCTAAAAAGGCATTTAATGATTCATTCCAACGAAAAGCCGTTTAAATGTGAAATTTGCAACTTTAAATGTGGACGTAAAGATAATTTAAGGACCCATTATAAAACTCATAAAGCCTAGGAACTATTCTCGCACTCGACTATCGGAATGTTGTGAAGTCATCGTTCAACATTGATAAGAAAGGCGAGTACACAAAATTGTATTGTTTCTTTTATATGTCATCTTCTTCCTCTTTTATTATGCCTCTCTTGCTCACCCTGGCAGTGCTAGGTATAACCGACAGCCGTTAGGCGGTCACCTGACCTCGCCATCCGGCCCGCACCCCGAATAACCGCAGGCATTACGAACAAAGAACTTTTCATCCCATAATCTCACCGAGCTAATGTGATTAAACTGCAGCATGTAGATGTTCACCGGAAGGTCGAGCCAAGAAGCTCCACCAATGCCAGGTACTGCCGCAGCCGGCCCGAAGCCCCAACAAAGCCAGGCGTTGCTCAGCCGATGGGGGTGATTTTTACCCTATTTGACATCAAATTAAGGGAACCGCTGGCTTCACGTGTTATCCGAAGCATGGAGACTCTCATAGATAAAAAGAAAACTTTTTTACGTAGACGTAGTTGATTGCTCTAACTACTAGGCTAATGACTGCCTCTTTGTAATTACATCAGGAACATCAGTTCTCTGGCATTGGGGTATTATGTAGTAGACTACTGTGTTCCAGGTTAGACGTCATTTCTGAAGTAATAAAATTACATCATTACCGTTGCTGCCAGTTCTTGCTCACATAGCTCCTCTTGAAATGTTAAATTAATTAATGTATGTGGTTATTTTATGAATTTTCTAATTTGCGTAAGTAAAATAATTTCTTTGTTAAGTGTAGTTGTAAATAATTTGTTTTTTAATGAATAATTAAGATAGAGGCGATTTATTGAAACTTATTCCAGCATCCAAATGCTTTTCCGAGTAACTTGATTTTATAGGAGGCTGAACCTTGGCTTCGAAACACCGTGACTACCGGTTGAAACTTTTTAATTCAATGCACTGTCATTTAACTGTCAGAATGTCAATATTTGCCGTAAAACCTTAGATTTAGCACTGAATTCTGAAGATATTCTTTAATCGTCAATATTTTATTTACTAGGAATTTTTGAACTTCGGGGCAACGTTTACCGTATCGAAATTAAAAGTAAAAACCAAAAATTTCAAGTATTTTCGAAGTTAGTTTACGTATTTAAAATACATGACAGTATAATTGAAATTCACCTGTTGGTTTCTCATCTCTTAATTGTTCGACAAAGCTCTTTTCTTTAATCCAAATCTTCTAAAATAAAATTTTTTTTTTCATGCAATATTGGTAACCACATGATTTGTGATCTGTCCAGTGACAGTTTCCAACTACGAATATTCAAAAACTAACTATTCTCCGATTTCTTCACTCGTAGTTATCTTCAAGTTAGCGAATTTCAGGTTAAACTGACGAAATAACCAATTTTTTTGATTGATTTATTTGTTTTGTTCTAGCCTGATTGGTTATTTTGTCAATTAAACCTGAAGTTTGCTAATTTGAAGATAACTATGAGTGAAGAAATCGGACATTTGTAGAACACCTAATGTCAAAATATATGTCAATCAATTAAATTAAATCAAATAAATCTTGCTGGTAGGTCCTGGCCATGATACAATATTATTGTATCATGGGTTCTGGTAATGATGTCTTTTAAGTCTTTTTTGGGTTGGTAAAGGTTGCTAAGACTTGGGCCAGATTGTTTGGTTGTTCGGGGAATCTGTGGTAATACTTAGTGCTGGAGGCTTGAATTTCTTCTTTAATCGTTTTTACCTGGAGTTCTTGATGGAAGACCTCGTTTGTGATCAAGCCCGTAGACAAGATTTCATTTAGAGAGGGGGGGGGGCACCCGTAAAAATTTGCCAACTTGAAAATATCTACACCTATTTATTTTCAAAATTCAAATTTTTTACTTTCAAAAAGAATTTTTTTAACACTTGGGGGGCGCATGCCCCCAGGTACCCCCCGGCTACGTGTCTGTTGACTCATAATCTGTAAACCTTGAATGTTTTGTCTATCAACAATGAGGCACTCACACCATTTCCAGAGGTTCCACCGTTTCCCAGGGGTTCACACCTCCGGTTTGTTCAGTTTATTCTTTATCAGAAATGAATTGAAGATGTCAGCATAACCGATCTAAAAAAAAGAAGTTATCCCAACTTTAACAAGTCATACTCAAGTAACTAATATCCCAATTAGCCCAAATTATAAAACAGAGTTTTACAGACCGGGGGGTCTGGGGGGTGTGGAGCACCCCCAGGTACACTCAAACTGTGGTACATAAATTTTCAAACTTACGGTCTACAATAGTAAGCGATTAATAATGAAAGTTATTAGCACAAGAAATATAAAGCAGTAAATCTGGGGTATGAATTCCCCAGTGTAATATGTCATCCGATCTAAAAAAAATCTCTAGGAAAACTAATTAACCCTAACTTTAACAAGTCACAGTCAAGTAACTAAACCTTACTCACAGGCACGTAGCTAGGATTTCATTGGGGGTAAAAACTTTTAGAAATTTTCCAGCTTAAAAATACTTACACCTATTTATTTTAAAATTCAAATTGTTTACTTCAAAAGAATTTTTTAACATTTCGGGGAGGGTAAACGTGCCTGTTTACTCATAATTTGTAAACATTGAATGTTTTGCCTTTCAACAGTGAGGTACTGGAGGGTGTTCCACACCCCCCAGACCCCCCGGTTTGCACAGTTTATTTTTTATTAGAAATAAATTCAAGATATCAGCATAACCGATCTAAAAAAGAAATATAAAGCAGTAACCAAGAATCTGGGGAGAGAGAAGATTATGAATTCCCGGATAGTATATTATCCGATCTAGAAAAAATCTCAAGAAAAAGAAGTTATCCTAATTTTAAGAAGTCATACATTCAAATAAATAATATCCCAATTAGCCCAAATTATAAACCATGCTTTTAGAGACCGGGGGGTCTGGAGCACCCCCCCCCCCCAAGTGCACTCAAACTGTGATACATAAATTTGCAAACTTATGGTCTACAGTAGTAAGCGATTAATAATGAAAGTTATTAGCACAAGAAATATAAAGCAGTGACCGAGAATCTGGGGGGGGGGGATTATGAATTCCCCCCAGTATAATGTCATCCGATCTAGAAAAAGTCTCTAGGAAAACTAATTAATCCTAACTTTAACAAGTCATACTCAAGTAACTAACATCCCAATTAGCATAAATTATAAACCAAATTTTTAGGGACCGGGGGTCGGGGGGTGTGGAGCACCCCAGGTACACTCAAACTGTGGTAAATATATTTGCAAGCTTATGGTCTTTAGTATTAAGCGATTAATTGTGAAAGTTTTAGTACAAAAATATAAAGCAGCGACCGAGAATCTAAGGGGAGAGAGGATTATGAATTCCCCCCAGTATAATATGTCATCGTTCTCAAGAAAACCAAAGCGTTATAATAAACCGTAGTCATAATCTGTAAACATTGAATGTTTTGCCTTTCAACAGTGAGGCACTGGAGGGTGTTCCACACTCCCCAGACCCCTCGGTTTGTGCAGTTTTTTTTTTATTAGAAATAAATTGAAGATATCAGCATAACCAATCTAGAAAAAATCTCTAGAAAAACTAATTAATTATCCTAACTTTAACAAGTCACACTCAAGTAACTAACATCCCAATTAGCTCAAATTATAAACCATACTTTTAGAGACCGGGGTCTGGGGGGTGGCTACGGACTTGTTTGTGATATACCATGGGGCGTCACAGATTTTTCTTAACGCTTTATACTGGAATCGTTGTAATATTTCAATGTTGGAATTACTGGCGGTGCCCCTGAGTTAGATGCCATAAGTTCAGATGGGTTTTATGATGGCTTTATATAAAAAAAGTTTATTTTCTAATCTTAACTGAGAATTCTGGCCAATTAACCAGTTTAGTTTATATAGCTGAATGCCAAGCTGTTTGCGTTTGCTCCATATGTATTTCTTTCAAGCAAGTTTACGGTCTAGATGCATCCCGAGATACTTAATGTCTTTATCTTTTGTTGGAGAACGTTTCCATTGAGGGTTACAGTCGGGCAAGTTTCTCTATTTGACTGTCACCACAGTGACAGATTTTCTTTGTTCGCCTTTAATTCCATTTTTTTAACTTTCTATTTTCCTTTTTTGGATGCTGTCTAAATTTGATTGTAGCATAATGGAGGCAATGGATGGGTCTGTATGTGAAGTCATCGGCAAAGGTGGCCACCAAAGCGTTTGGCGAGGCTGGAAAGTCTACGGTAAATAAAATATACAGGACCCAGCACGCTACCCTGTGGGATGCCAGATTGATTGGGATAAGTGCGGAGCATTCGTTCTGGATCTTGACCTGAAAAAAAATTTTCTGTTAAGTATGATTTGATTATGTGGCAGTAGGTTGACGGCAATTGTTGCTTTATTTTGTACAGGAGACCAACGTGCCAAACCTTGTCGAATGCCTGTTTCACGTCGATGAAAGCGGCTAAACAAAACTGTTTTTCTTCCAGATAATATAAAAAACAAGGCTTACAAAATTACTGTATAATCAAGTTGAGGTTATGTTAACAAAGAATTAATTATTCTAGTTTTAAACGCATACTTTTCTTACCTGAATAAGTCGAGTTGATTGCACGTTATCGTTTTATCAACCTTTCGGTTAAAAAATTACTATTATACAACTACAATCGTTACTGTAAAACGGCGGTTAATAAACAATTGGGAGCGGTTATTTTTACCATAGATACAGTAACTATGGATACGCCATTGAGTACGTGACTGCGTTTTAATGCCCGGTTTCACAAACATTTGAACTGCGATTTCGGCTTATATAATTTAATCGCAGTTTAAACATTTGTGAAACCGGGCATAAGTGTAAAACTGTAAAGTAGAAGTAGGAAATCACTTTGAGTGCTCAAACGCTTAATGTTAACATCAACATTCATAGGATTTTTTCAGAATCTGCAATTTTATTTTTTAATTTTTTTATTGACATCGAAGAATTTTACAATTTGTCTAAAGACAATAGGTAAAAGGTATGAAATTACGTCGTAGGAGTTTAGCACCTGAGAATGTTCCAATCGGCATCCGAAAAGACTTAGTCGTCACTGGTGACCGGGTTTATGAAGCCCTTATAATGGAAATAAGGAAGGGATGGGCGAATAATATTCTGGATAATCGTAAAATGTATGCATGCCATCGTGCTGGTTCTGCTTTGAAATTCTATTGCATGGCGTCATGGTAGTGCTCGATGGATTAGATTCTTCGCAATGGTGATAGTAATCAATATGTGGAAAATCATACCTGTAGTGATGATATATATGGTGATAGTGATGAATCACAACTTCCTGACATTTTTCTACCGAGTTCTTAGAATTTTCACAAACGGAACAATTTTTATCTTCTGGCTGAGTTATTTTATCCATTTCGGATATGCTAACATTCACTTCAAATTTGGAAGTTATAATGTTTGGTGTTGTTACATTTGATGTAGTCGTTTCTTCTAGTCCACTGTTATTACTATCTCCAGAAGTCGAAGTTATATTTCCTTCATTTTCGGAAGTTATAATCGTTGCTTTCATGTCCTCAGATATTGGAACGTTGTTACTATCTCCAGAAGTCGAAGTTATATTTCCTTCATTTTCGAAAGTTATACTCGCTGATGTCGAACTTGAATTTTCATTGCTTCCATGTCCGCAGCTGCTTGAGTGTTATTATTATCTTCAAAAGTCGAAGTTAAGTCGCCCGAGTCTGATGATTCATTTTCAGGATTTACAGAAATCTTCGTAGTTTCTGCCGTGCTGTAGGTTGTGGGCATTTCAACTTCTGTTGAAATTGTTGATGTTAGTGTAATATTTATTGCAACATCTTTGATAGTCAGTTCGGCAGTACAATTGACTGATGGTACTGGTGCATGCGGAAGATCCTCCCGACTAGGCGGAAGATATTCACGACTGGGTGGATAACTGTCAAATGAAGATTGTGTTTTGTTGTATATTATGAAATATATTATTCCATTATTTTTGGCTACATTAGTCTGGTGATTATTTTCAAAATTTGGAGAGTTTTTCGATATTATACTTTCTGCTGGATATTTGCTTTGTTCATCGTCCAGGTACTGTTCAATATTTTGAACAGTATCATACTGTTTGTGCCTTCCGTTGGGATAAATTGGGTTTTCTTGTTTGCGATTACTGATTTGCTTATTATACAATTCCTGACTTTTTCTATCGTAGTTATGGTAAAAACCAGCAGGATCTGAAGAATCCGCTCTAAGTTGGTAATAGTTTCCACCAAAATTATTGCAGTCCAAATAATCGATAACTGCAATAAAATATTTAAATATTAAATTGAATTAATTTGTAATTTAACGATATCTTAATTATTTGTTAATCTAACAAATTATTTTAAGCGAAATATACGAGATAAAATAATATATCTCTCACTGCCATAGTGAGTGTCAAGTTACCAGAATATATAAGTACAAAATTTACGCGCTTTACGCATTTCAAGCAGACTCCTGGTATTGCGAGTTCCTAACTTTTTTTAAAATTTCTTTGCGAAAAGAATATTACAAAATATAATATTATGATAATCAGATTTGTTATTTAATAAAAATTTTAATTTTATTTTAATTAATATTACTTACTTTTAATTGAATCATATTTCCGTAATGTAAAGTTGTAGATATGCGACTACATGTAACACAAAAGAATTATAATTGAGAAACAAATGCAAAACGATGAGTATTCTTTCATAATTAATATAATTGCATTGGTTAGTTACAAAAGATCATATCTTTTTTACAACCTTCTTTGTTTATTTTCGCATAAATTAAAAAATTTCATTATATAAACTCTCAACGAGCAATAAAATGGTTTCGTGAATTGCATAACAACAAGGTCGTCCAGTTTTTATTTTATATATATGTAATTATGTAAAATATGAATATACGGTAACGTTCTTATTATTTTATTTATAAACAATTTAGAGTAGGTCGTACCTACTGTAATAAGGGTCGATGGGATACCATTTTCAAGAAAATTGTTAAAAGGTAAATTAGAATTAATCAGCCCCCCGACTGATGGGGCTAATTTGACGCAGCCCCTTGTACGTTTTTATGGTAATTTTAAGCATTTATTAACACATTCTCGGCAGGGTTCGGTAACATTCTAATGAAATTAGAAAAAAAAACGAAGCGGCGTACTTAAAACAGCTAATTGGGCTTAACTCCCCCCCCCCTGTTTTTATAAGATAATTTTATTCAAGTATACACAAATTTCCTAAATTTAATTCTTGGCTGCGTTTTTTTAAAATGAGATATATTTGGACAAGCGTACGGACTTAAAACACCTCCACCTCTTACGGGGCTAATTGGATGCAGCCCCCTGCTAATTTTTTTAAGTAATTTTAATAATGCAGCCTCTATAATTAATGTAATTGTAATTTTTAGCTTTGTTCATTCAAATTCAATAAAAACTAGAATTATTTTACATAGAGGGCGAGGCTAAAAAATCCCCACCACTGATGGGGCTAATTAGACGTAGCCCCCTGTTTTTTAAAATAATTTTTTTCAAGTATACCCAAAATTTCTATAATCAATTGAAAATTGTAATTCTTGGCTGGGTTCGGCTACATTCTATTAAATTCTTGAAAAAACTTGAAATATTTTAAATAGAGGGCGGATTTAAAACCGCCCCACGACTGCTGGGACTAATTGTACGGAGCCCTCTTCTAATTTTTTAAAATAATTTTAATCAAGTATTCACAAAATCCCTGTAATTTATTTAAAATTGTAATTCTTGGCTGTGTTGTCAATCATTTCAATAAAATTAGAAATAACAGGCCAAGGGGGCAGAGTTCAAACAGACCAACAGAACAATTTCACTTTCAATTTCATTTCAATTTCAGAACGGTTTCACACTAAAATGCTACTGTTTTATTAAATAGAACAGTTGAATCGTTTCAACTGCTTCAGTTTAACATGCAACTGTTTTATTAAACGATTCAACTGTTCTGTTTAATAATTCAACTTGTTTATTCAGAAATTCAATTGTTTTAGTTGTTTTCAAAGTTCAATTGCTTTAGTCAATCTTTAATTGTTCTGCTTAACAGTTCAATTACTTTATTAAATATTTCAACTGCTTATTCGACTATTTTTTAACAATTCAACTGTTTTATGCTATGAAGCCACGGTTTCACACAAAAATGCAACTGTTTTATTAAATAGAACAGTTGAATCGTTTCAACTGTTTCAGTTCAAACATGCAACTGTTTTATTAAACGATTCAACTGTTCTATTTAATAATTCAACTTGTTTATTCAGAAATTCAATTGTTTTAGTTGTTTTCAAAGTTCAATTGCTTTAGTCAATCTTTAATTGTTCTGTTTAACAGTTCAATTACTTTATTAAATATTTCAACTGCTTATTCGACTATTTTTTAACAATTCAACTGTTTTATGCTATGAAGCCACGGTTTCACACAAAAATGCAACTGTTTTATTAAATAAAACAGTTGAATCGTTTCAACTGCTTCAGTTCAAACATGCAACTGTTTTATTAAACGATTCAACTGTTCTCTTTAATAATTCAACTTGTTTATTCAGAAATTAAATTGCTTTAGTTCTTTTCAAAGTTGAATTGCTTTAGTCAATTTTTAATTGTTCTGTTTAACAGTTCAATTGTTTTCTTAAATATTTCAACTGTTTATTCGACTATTTTTTAACAATTCAACTGTTTTATGCTATGAAGCTACGGTTTCACCCAAAAATGCAACTGTTTTATTAAATAGAACAGTTGAATCGTTTCAACTGTTTCAGTTCAAACATGCAACTGTTTTATTAAACGATTCAACTGTTCTATTTAATAATTCAACTTGTTTATTCAGAAATTTAATTGCTTTAGTTGTTTTCAAAGTTCAATTGCTTTAGTCAATCTTTAATTGTTCTGTTTAACAGTTCAATTGTTTTCTTAAATATTTCAACTGTTTATTCGACTATTTTTTAACAATTCAACTGTTTTATGCTATGAAGCTACGGTTTCACCCAAAAATGCAACTGTTTTATTAAATAGAACAGTTGAATCGTTTCAACTGTTTCAGTTCAAACATGCAACTGTTTTATTAAACGATTCAACTGTTCTCTTTAATAATTCAACTTGTTTATTCAGAAATTCAATTGTTTTAGTTGTTTTCAAAGTTCAATTGTTTTAGACAATCTTTAATTGTTCTGTTTAATATTTCAATTGTTTTATTAAATATTTCAACTGTTTATTCGACTATTTTTTAACAATTCAACTGTTTTATGCTATGAAGCTACGGTTTCACCCAAAATGCAACTGTTTTATTAAATAGAACAGTTGAATCGTTTCAACTGTTTCAGTTTAAACATGCAACTGTTTTATTAAACGATTCAACTGTTGTCTTTAATAATTCAACGTGTTTATTCAGAAATTCAATTGTTTTAGTTGTTTTCAAAGTACAATAGTTTTAGACAATCTTTAATTGTTCTGTTTAATATTTCAATTGTTTTATTAAATATTTCAACTGTTTATTCGACTATTTTTTAACAATTCAACTGTTTTATGCTATGAAGCTACGGTTTCACCCAAAATGCAACTGTTTTATTAAATAGAACAGTTGAATCGTTTCAACTGTTTCAGTTCAAACATTCAACTGTTTTATTGTTTCAAACGATTCAACTGTTGTCTTTAGTCAATTTTAATTGTTCTGTTTAAAATTCAATTGTTTTATTAAATATTTCAACTGTTTATTCGACTATTTTTAACAATTCAACTGTTATATGCTATGAAGCTACGGTTTCACACAAAATGCAATGTTTTATTAAATAAACAGTTTGAATCGTTTCAACTTCAGTTCAAACATCAACTGTTTTATTAAACGATTCAACTGTTCTCTTTAATAATTCAACTTGTTTATTCAGAAATTCAATTGTTTTAGTTGTTTTCAAAGTTGAATTGTTTAGACAATCTTTAATTGTTCTGTTTAACATTCAATTGTTTTATTAAATATTTCAACTGTTTATTCGACTATTTTTAACAATTCAACTGTTTTATGCTATGAAGCTACGGTTTCATCAAAAATGCAATTGTTTTATTAAATAACAGTTGAATCGTTCAACTTTCAGTTCAAACATCAACTGTTTTATTAAACGATTCAACTTTTCTTAATTAATTGTTCGAAATTGTAATTCTTTAGCTGCTTTGTAACAGTTTATTAAAATTTAATTGTTTGATTAACAGTCAAGTTTAAATATTTCACACTGTTTAATTTGCTATTTGTAACAATTCACTTGTATTTATGCTACTTACATATGTTAATATGAGAAAGTATTGTTTTCGTGCAGAAAAAAATTTGAGATTTTGATGGATTTACACTTTTGAGGTCCCTGAGTAAAATAAGACCATTTCAAAAATGTCTGTGTTGTGTGTGTGTGTGTGTGTGTGTGTGTGTGTGTGTGTTGGTCAAATTTTGTGTGCGACCTACAGCAAAACTAATAGGAATTTTCAAACAAAATTTTGGATTTTGTATCCTTATGTTGAGACTTAGAGCTGATTAGATTTTGGCTAAAATTGATTCACGGAACTATTTTTTTATTTTTTAAATTTTATTATTTAATATTAGTTTTAATTAATATTTCAAAACTAATAAGAATTTCAAAACTAAATTTAGGATTTAGCATACTTATGTCGAGATTTAGAACTATTAAATTTTAGTTAAAATTGTTTTATGAAAACTATTGTTTTTTAATTTTTTTAAGTTTTATTATTTAATATTAGTCTTTATTTAATATTTTGAAAACTAACAGAATTTTCTAAACCAAATTTGATATTTCCTATCTTTATAGCTGGAGTTAAAGTTATTTAAATTTTGGTTAAAATTGGTTCATGGGAACTATTTTTAAAATTTTTAAATCTTATTATTTAATATTAGTTTTTAATTAATATTTCCAAAAGTAAAACGAATTTCTAAACTAAATTTAGGTTTTCGCATATTTTAATCAATATTTAGAACTGATTAAATTTTAGTTAAAATTTGTTTATAAAATCTATTGTTTTTAATTTTTTTAAATTTTATTATTTAATTTTAGTCTTTATTTAATATTTTAAAACTAAAAGGATTTTCAAAACTAAAGTTGAGATTTGTTATGTTTATGGCAGGAATTAGAGCTGATTAAATTTTGGGTAAAATTGGTTCATGGAAGCAACTTTTTAAATCTTTTATTTAATATTAGTTTTATAAAATATTTCAAAACCTAATGAGAATTTCAAAACTAAAGTTGGTATTTTGTATCTTTATATTTAGACTTGAGCTGATTAGATTTTGAGTCACATTGGTTAATGGAAAATATTTTTTCTTTTATTATTAAAAATTATTTTTTAATATTTAATAATAATATGATAAAGTCATGGGCATGCACATCCGATTTTTTAAGATAATTTAAATTATGTATTTATAAAATCCTCATAATTTAAAAATTGTAATTCTTGACTATGTTGGGTATAATTTTAATAAAATTAGAAATATAAGCGCAAAGGTACAGAGTTGAAACAGCCCCCAATTGGTGGGGTTAACTAGACACAGCCCCTTCGTACTTTTTTAAGGTAATTTAAATCAGTTTTCATAAAATCCTTAAATTTATTTAAAATTGTATTTTTGGGTTATGTTGGTTCTAATTTAATAAAAATCAGAAATATTTTACAAAGGGGCGGAGGTAAAACAGCCCCAATACTGATGGGGCTAATTGGGCGCAGCCCCATTCTACTTTTTTAAGGTAATATAAATCATTACAGAAAATACAGAAAAATGAATTAACATTTTATTAAAATTAGATATATTTCAAGAAACGTACGGACTTAAAACTGCCCCACCATTAATGGGGCTAATTACATGCAGCCCCCTTGTATTTTTTTAAGGTAATTTAAATCATGTTTGCATAAAATCCTTATATTTAATTTAAAATTGTAATTTTTGGCTGTGTTCGTTCAAATTCAATAAAAACTAGAAATATTTGACGTCTAGGACTGAGTTAAAACAGCCCCATAACTGATAGGGCTAATTGGACGCAGCCTTCTTGTACTTTTTTAAGATAATATAAATCTCTTATTAACAAAATCCTTATAATTAATTCAAAATTTTAATTCTTGGTTACGTTTGGTAAAATTAGATCTATTTGAATAAGCGGGACTTAAAACAGCCCCACGACGGATGGGGCTAATTGGACGCAGCCCCCTTCTAAAGTAATTTTAATCAAGTATTAACCAAAATCCTTTAATTAATTTTAAAATGTCATTCTTGGCTGCGTTCGGTAACATTTTCTTAAAATTAGTTATATTAATTTGAATAAGTAGACAAACTTAAAACAGCCCCCCTCCTCTACAGATGCGGCTAATAGGGCGCAACCCGTTGTAATTTTTTAGGTAACTCTAATCAAGTGTTCACAAAATCCTTATAATTAATTAAAAAATTGTAATTCTTGGCTGTTGGGTATCCTAATAAAATTAGAAATATAAGGTCAAGGGGGCAGAGTTAAAATAGCCCCACAGCAGAGCGATGCCCTCTGTACCATGTATTCTGAAAATCCCTATAATTACTTTAAAATTATAATTCTTGGCTGCATTCAGTAACATTCCATTAAAATTAGATACATATTTGGACAAGCGGGCGGATTTAATGCAACCCCACAACTGGTGGGGCTAATTGGAAGCTGCCCTCTTAAAAGTAATTTAAATCAGGCATTCACAAAATCCCTAGAATTAACTCAAAATATAAAAATAATAAATATTTAGCAAAGGGGGCGAACTTAAAACAGCCGACGGCTGATGAGGCTAATTGGACGCAAGTCCGTTGTACTTTATTAAGATAATTTTAATCAAGTATTCATAAAATTCATATAATTAATTTAAAATTGTAATTTTTGGCTACATTTCGAGGTTATAGAGGAGTCCGCTAAAAATCTCTTTCATAATAATCAAAGGGGAAAATGTACTTTAAAATTTAAACCGTTCCGTTGCCTTTCCACCCTTAAATAGTACTAAATATTGCTATGATCCAAACGATAAATGCAATAGTTTTAAATTAAACTAAAACAATTGAACTTTGAAAACAACAAAACAATCGAATTTTTGAAGGAACAAGTTGAATTACCTATTTAATAAAACAGTTGAATCATTTAATAATGTTAAGTTCAAACAGTTGAATTCTTGAAAAAAAATTGAAGAAACAGTTGAAATGTTTAATAAAACAATTGAACTGTTAAACAGAACAATTAAATATTGACTAAAACACTTGAACTTTAAAAACAACTTTAAATAAATGACTTTCTGAATCACACGATCACGATCTGCCTATATCTATCCACTGCTGGATGTAGGCCTTCCCCATTTCGCTCCACCTCCGTCTGTCCCTCGCTTCCGCCATCCAACGCACTCCAGCCACTTTCCGGACGTCATCCTTCCATCTTGTATTTGGTCTGCCAACACTTCTTCGTCTTCAACTTCTTCGTTATTGAACGTGTTTCCCAGCTAAAATGGAACTGGGCTGGATATATAGCTCGTCGAGACGACAACAGATGGACAAAAGAGTTCTGGAGTGGAACCAAGAGAAGAACGAATTTCTGAATACACAAGATGAATTATTAAACATTGCATTTTCCCACAAAAACAATTAAATTATTAAATCAAAAACAGTTGAATTGTTAAACCAAAAATAATTGAATTTTGAAGGAACAAGTTGAATTACTCAATAGGACTGTTGAATCGTTTAACAAAACAATTGCTTTTTTGAACTGAAACCGTAGCTTTTTAGCATAAAACATTTGAATTGTTGAAAAAGTTGAAAAACAGTTGTAATGTTTAATAAAACAACTAAAACAATTGAATGTTTAAATTTTAAAACAAGTTGAATTATTAAACAGACAGTTGAATCGTTTAATGAAACATTTGCATTTTTGAACTGAAACCGTAGGTTCCTAGCATAAAACAGTTGAGTTGTTGAAAAAAAGTTGAATAAACAGTTGAAATGTTTAATAAAACAATTGAACTGTTAAACAGAACAATTAAATATTGACTAAAACAATTGAACTTTGAAAACAACTAAAACAAATGAATTTTTGAATAAACAAGTTGAATTATTAAACAAAATGGTTGAATCGTTTAATAAAACAATTGCATTTTTGAACTGAAACCGTAGCTTCCTAACATAAAACAATTGAATAGTTGAAAAAAAGTTGAATACACAGTTGAAATGTTTAATAAAACAATTGAACAGTTAAACAGAACAATTAAATATTGACTAAAACACTTGAACTTTGAAAACAACTAAAACAAATGAATTTTTGAATAAACAAGTTGAATTATTAAACAAAACGGTTGAATCGTTTAATAAAATAATTGCATTTTTGAACTGAAATCGTAGCTTCCTAGCATAAAACAGTTGAAAAAAAGTTGAATACACAGTTGAAATGTTTAATAAAACAATTGAACAGTTAAACAGAACAATTAAGTATTGACTTAAACAATTGAACTTTGAAAACAACTAAAACAATTGAATTTACTTACCAATTTAAAAGTGAATTTTTCCAAAATTTGTTGTCCGATCACAAATTTAATTGTTTTATTAGTTAATTAGACCCTCATCCTTCATTATTGGAAATTTTTGTTTATCGATGTGAGAGTCCACTCATTTTGTTTTCGGAAACAGGTCAACAATGCAAATTTTGACTGTCCGTAATGATCTATTATGTATTTGTATGAGTTTTGTGATAGAATTAACTCGACAATGAATCATGGTAAGTTAAGTTACCTTCTAATTTCAAAATATTAAAATTTAAATGTTTCAGGTTTTTACGATACTTGGTGAAGGCTTACTTTATACAAATAATGACGTCATGAAGTGACTCAAAAGTCGGATTGATGTTATCGTAACAGTACAGTATATATAACAAATTATAGAACTACAAAAGTTCAATAAATATCATATTATTATCAAATTTATTATAATCCTGTGAAAGTGCAGAAGATCAGAATACAAAATATTGCACAGAAATAATTATTTATAAAAAGTTACTAAACTGCTATAAAAAAATAATTAAGATTTCTTCTATGGATCGTACTGCTTGATGCCGGAAGGTGTATTCTCATGTAACTGAGAAATTTCTACGTCGACTATGAAATAATATAAATATCTGATCTTAACATGCAATTTAATTTGTGAGCATAACTACAATCACACATTTCAAAAACAAACAATCTGTATAAGGCGTGCTTTTTTCAATGCAGCTTCTGACCACGGCAAACGAATACTTGGCAGTGTGGATTTTTAAACTTGATTTGTGGGCACACTTTTAGTCACAAACTTCACTTCTTTTTTTTTCGGTGTGTTTTTTTAAATGCATTTTTAAACACCATTTGTTAGCACTTTTAAAGTCACAAATTTCACAAGTAAACGGTTTTTCGCCTGTATGAGTTTTCATATGAATTATTAAATTCGATTTGTGAGCATATTCGTGGTCACAAACTACACAAACAAACGGTTTCTCGCCCGTGTGAGTTCTCATGTGCGTTTTTAAATTTGATGTCGTTGTAAATTTGGAGTCACATACCTGGCAAGTAAACGGTCTCCCTCCGGCATGTCTTTTTTCATGCCTTCTTAAGTACAGTTTCAAACCACACTTGTAGTCACAAATTTTACAAGCAAACGGTTTGTCGGTGTTGTGAATTTTCAAATGCATGTTTAAATTTGAGAGGCGGGCAAATTTCAAGTCACAAATTTCACAAACAAATGGTTTCTCGCCGGTGTGAAATTTTTTATGATCTCTTAAATGAGATCGTGTTGAACAACTCAAATTACAAATATCACAAAGAAAGCCTCCGGTGTGCTTTCTTATATGCCTTTTTAAAGAATATTCCTGAGCACTTTTATAGCCACAAAATTTACAAACAAACGGTTTCTCGTTGGTGTGGATTTTTAAGTGCACTTGTAAATTTGAGTTGCGGGCACATTTAAAGTCACAAATTTGACAAATAAACGGTTTTCGCTGGTGTGAGTTCTTAAATGCATTTTTAAATTTGATTTGTGAGCACTTTTATAGTCGCAAATATCACAAACAAACGGTTTCTCGTAGGTGTGGATTTTTAAATGAGTACTTAATTGTGATTTCCGAACGCATTTATAATTACAAATTTCACAAACAAACGGTTTTTGCGGTTTCAATGCAGTTTCATTTGTGTCTAAAAGATTTTCATTCGTTTCTGCTGCAGGATTCTCATCTTGTAATTGTTCGGTGTCGCTCTCTTCCTTAATGTCAATCGAATGATGCAAATCTTCCAAATTAAATTTCACATCCTCCAACTCTTCGGTTTTAATTTCGGTATTGCTAGTTGAGTTCAAATCTTGAGGTTCAACGCTTTCCATAATTTGTAACTCTTCCGGGGGTAACACTTGAGCCATACCTGTAAATTATTAGAAATTGAGAGTGCACATTCAAATTTGGATAATTAATATTAGGGTTACGACAGATTTAAGTGAAAAGTAAATAAGAAAGATGGTCTAGTGGAAAATAACCGTAAGCCGGGAGTGCGAAAATCATACAAATCAACCGATATAGAACTTCGCGAACTCTTTTCCCTGAAATCCGTTTAATTTTTAGCAGTTTTGCAGTTCAATAATTTTTGTTTAAACAATTTAACCGTTTTTGGTTTAATAGTTCAATTGTTTTTGTGTCAACATATCAAGTGTTACATTATTTAACAGTTCAATTCAACTGTTCTTCGCAATTTATCAGTTCAATTCAACAATTCAACTGTTCTTCACAATTTATCAGTTTTGTTAATCACTGCAACTGTTTTATTCAATAATTCAGTTATTCTGTTTAATAACTAAACTTATTTGTTCAACAATTTAATTGTTTTTGTGGCAATAATTCAATTAATATATTTAACATTTGATATATTAATTATTTTTTTTAACAATTCAACTGTTTTATTCTACAAGCCTGCTATTGTGATAAAAAATCCAATGTTTTGTTAAACAGTTCAATTGTTTGATCAATAATTCAGTTGTTCTGTTTAATAATTCAACAATTCAATTATTTTTGATAAGACAATTTAATTGTTTGTTCAAAAATGTAACTGTTTTGTTTAATAATTCAACTTGTGTGTTCAACGATTCAATTATTTTTGGTTTAACAATTTAATTTGTTTTCGATTTTATAATTTAATTGTTTTATGACAACAATCAATGTGTAATCGTCTACTATTTTCTTCAACAATTCAACCGTTTTTCAACAATTCAACTGTTTTTCAATAATTCAACAGCTTCTTTACAATTTAACTTCTTATCAAGAATACAACTGGTTTATTAAACGGTTCAACCGTTTTGTTCAATAATTCAAGTTTTGCTTCAATAATTTAATTGTTTGTAACAATTTAATTGTTTTGTTTAATATTTAATTGTTTTATGTCAACAATCAATGTTAATTATTTTACGTTAACAATTCAACTGTTTTCAACAATTCAACTGTTTTCAATCAATTAACTGTTCTACAATATATTTTTTCAAATATGCAACTGTTTTATTAAACGATTCAACAGTTTTGTTTAATAATTCAACTTTTGTTCAAAATTAATTTTTATTGTTTGGCAAAATTCAATTGTTTTAATGTCAATATTTAATTGTTTTTTCAACATGTTCAATTAGTTTTATTAAAATTCAAGTTTACTTCAACTTTTTTCAATAATTCAACTGTTCTTTCAGAACTAATATTTGTTCAAAATGCAACTGTTTTATTAAACATTCAACTGTTCTGTTTAATGATTCAACTTGTTTATTCAAAACTTCTATTGTTTTAGTTGTTTTCAAAAGTTCAATTGTTTTGGTCAATATTTCATTGTTCTGTTTAACAGTTCAATTGTTTTATTAAACATTTCAACCGTTTTTCATTTTAACATTCAACTGTTTTATGCAGGAATCTAACGTTTCAGTTCAAAATGCAACTTTTTATTAAAGATTCAACTGTTCTATTTAATAATTCAACTTGTTGATTCAAAATTCAATTGTTTTAGTTGTTTTCAAAAGTTCAATTGTTTTGGTCAATACATTTCAATTCGTTATTAACATTCAACTTTTTTCATTAAAATTTCAACTGCTTTTATGCTAGAGAGCTACGGTTTCAGTTCAAAAATGCAATTGTTTTATTGAGCGATTCAACTGTTGTTTAATAATTCAACTTGTTTATTTAAAAAATCATTTGCTTTAGTTTTTTTCAAAGTTAAAATGTTTTAGTCAATATTTAATTGATCTGTTTAACAGTAAAATTGTTTTAATAAGCATTTCAACTTCTTTTATGCTAGGGCTAGTTTCAGTTCAAAATGCAATGTTTTATTACGATTCAACTGTCTGTTTAATAATTCAACTTGTTTATTCAAGAAATTCAATTGTTTAGTTTTTTCAAAGTTCAATGTTAAACTTTCAACCGTCTAAATTTAAAATTGTTTGTGAATGTTAAAGAAAATTGTTTTTTAAACATCAATGTTTAACCACTTTTCAACAATTTTATTTTTATGCAGAAGTAATGTTTCTTTTAGTCAACATTCAAGTGTTTTATTAGAACATTCAACCGTTCTTTAATAATTCAACTTTTTATTAAAAGTTCATTTGCTTTAGTTGTTTTCAAAAGTTAATGTTTTGTCAATATTTAATTGTCTGTTTAACAGTTAATTGCTTATTATAACATTTAACGTAATTTTAACAATTCACTGTTTTATGCTAACTACGGTTTCAGTTCAAAATCAACTGTTATTAGATTAACTGTTCTTAAATTTAACTTGTTATTCAAAATTCAATTGTTTTATTTTTCAAAGTTAAATGTTATCAATTTTAATTGTTGAATTATTTTATCAAACTTTTTCAATTTTCAACAATTCAACTGTTTTATGCTAGGAAGCTACGATTTCAGTTCAAAAATTCAACGGTTTATTAAGCGATTCAACTGTTCTGTTTAATAATTCAACTTGTTTATTCAAAAATTCAATTGTTTTAGTTGTTTTCAAAGTTCAATTGTTTCATTAAACATTTCATTACCGTTTCTTAAATTTTTTGCAACAATTCAACTGTTTATGCTAGGAAGCTACGGTTTCAGTTAAAAAATGCAACTGTTTTATTAAACGACTCAACTGTTCTGTTTAATAAATTCAACTAGTTTATACAAAAATTCAATCGTTTTATTTGTTTTCAAAGTTCAATTGTTTTAGTCAATATTTAATTGTTCTGTTTAACAGTTCAATTGTTTTATAAAACATTTCAACCGTTTCTTCAACTTTTTTCAACAATTCAACTGTTTTATGCTAGGAAGCTACGGTTTCAGTTCAAAAATGCAACTGTTTATTAAACGATTCAACTGTTCTGTTTAATAATTCAACTTGTTTATTCAAAAATTCAATTGTTTTGTTGTTTTCAAAGTTCAATTGTTTTAGTCAATATTTAATTGTTCTGTTTAACAGGTCCATTTTTATTAAACATTTGCAACCTTTCTTCAACTTTTTTAACAATTCAACTGTTTTATTAGAAGCTACGGTTTAGTTCAAAATGCAATGTTTTATTCAACAATTCAACTGTTTGTTTAATAAATTCAACTTGTTTATTCAAAATTCAATTGTTTTTATTTGTTTTCAACAAGTTCAATTGTTTTATCAAAATTTAATTGTTCTGATTTAACAGTTCAATTGTTTTTTAAACATTCAACCGTTTTTAATTTTTCAACAATTCAACTGTTTTATTAAAATTTAACTTTTCATTCAAAATAATGTTTTATAAAATCAACTGTTTTTAAATTCAATTGTTTCAAAATCAATGTTTTATTAAATTCAACTTGTTTTAGTCAAAATTAATTGTTCTTTGTAACAAGTTCAATGTTTTGCATTTATTTAATTATTTTTCAACAATCAACTTTTGTATAAACGCACTTTCATTAAAATAGTTTTCAAAACTTCACTGTTTTTCAAAATCAACTTTTTATTAAAATGATTTTCAAATATGTTTTAGTGCAAATGTTCAATTGTTTTTAAATATTTAATTGCTATTTAACAGTTCAATTGTTTATAACATTTCAAGTCTTAAATTTTTTCAAAATTCAATGTTTTAATAAACACAGAACTGGTTTCAACTTTTCCAATAATTGCAATGTTTTGAATCATGTTTGTTTAAAATACAATTGTTATTAATAAAATTCAATTGTTTTCAAATTCAAAGTTATATTTGTTTGCAATGTCAACAAGTCAAATATTTAACTGTTCGTGTTTATCTTTAACTTCACTGTCGCTGGTGCACTGTATATCCTAATGCTATCTTCTAAAATAGTACTTTTGACAGATATACAAGTACATAACCTTAAAAGTAAAACGTATTTGATCAAATATTTGAATTATGGTGGTGGTTTCTTAAGCCAACCCTTATTCATATCGATTGCAATATTTGTTATGATTTAGTGAGTTGGTATTATTTATTATTACGGTATACTATAAAATGGAGGTAACACAGAAATAATTGTTCCATTGTATTCTTCACATTACCATCAAGAAGTTTTGTTTAAAACAAGTTTTAAAATGTAAGTAAAATATATTATAATATTTACTTCAAACGAAGTTATGTTACATAGATGATCATAATATAACATAAATAATTTCTGTTTTATAGAGGCCATTGCCCAAGCGGAGGACAAGCAACAAGCAGCAAACGGTTGAAAAATTTACAGATATTCAACAGCAGCAAACCAATGCTGTATTAGAGATGAATCAAACGTTAAAAAAATAGCCCATTCAATGGAAAGGATTGCGAATAATATAGAAAACCATTTACGAAAAGAATAATTTTTATATATTAAAATAGTTATGTACATATTTATTTCTCGTTATTACTCCTTCTTGCCTATATTCATTGTTCTGCACCTGTTCTGATGGTAATGGTGGAAGCATGTCAATTTCTTCATTAACAAAAATTTCGTCTTCATTGCTATTGTACCTTAGTGCACTATTGTGCAATACAGTGCATGACAATATAATTTTTGATGCTCCATAAG
This sequence comes from Lycocerus yunnanus, assembly GCA_036346125.1. Lineage (NCBI taxonomy): Eukaryota > Metazoa > Arthropoda > Insecta > Coleoptera > Cantharidae > Lycocerus > Lycocerus yunnanus. Next base: position 112,298 of record JARFIX010000072.1, on the reverse strand, counting down.
GTTTATAATGGTGCATTCCGTCTTTTAATAGGCAACTAAAACAGAAAATTTGTATTAATTTATTGAACATCTAGTAATACTTTTAACTATTATACCGAAGCCTTCCTTTCAATAAACCGATGCATCTTTCCAAACCACTGCAAACTCGTACAAATGCTCGGTTATACAATTCTTCTGGAGAATTTGGTTGAAGATTTGTGAATGGTGTTAGCAGCCATGGTTGAAGCAAATAACCACTGTCACCTACAATATACATTATATTTAATAAAAAAATTTGTTTCTAGTTAATTGAAAATATTGTTACCTAAGATGTAGGTTATCCCTCAGATTGTTCCAAGTAGTTGGCACGCATAATGTTTACTAAACGACAACTTCCGGGATATCTTGAATTGATACTGATAATTCGTAGATTGGATTGGCAGACTTAGTAATATGGAATATTGTTTTATACATGATTTTACAGTACCGCTTACAAAATTATTACAATTTGCATGTTAATGCTGTGATAAAATTTTCGGTTGATGTATGCATGCTCTTGTTTGCTTGGTTTAGAATAACTACTTGAGTGCCATCGACCAAAGCTATAAGGTTAGGCATTCCTTCCACTCGCAAATCTAGAACAATTCTGAACACAATTTGTAAATATGACAAAATATATTTTAAATATAATTATTTACCCAATTTTAATTCATTTCTTTCGGCATCATTTCGAGGAAGTAGACCCAAATGATTAATAATTAAAGTGGTATCTTTTGAAATGCTTCGACTCACCATTAACTGACTAAGCAACCTCACGATGTTATTTCCGACCACTCTTTGGTATGAACCATTAGCCATAAATTGAAGTGCTGATAAAACATACACGAAATTATTTGTACAAGTGCAATCAAAATTATATTTAATTCTTACCATTCTCATACTGTCGTTTCGAGTGGATCATATTCCTGGTTCGATGTATGGACTTACTGCATTTAATAGGTATAATGCACCTTCTTTTGTTAACCTTTAGTTTGCCATAAACTCAATATTAGATAATTTGAAAGGATCTTGAGTATCTCTAAATTTCTTGTTATTTTGCTTACTCTAGTTTCCGTTTCTTCGTCCTCTTCGATCATATTTAGCATCTCGTAAAATATATACCCTTGAGCCATAATTACTAAAAACATAAAATAATTTAATTATATTACCTAACCTAACTATTGTGCACCCTAGAAGTGTAATATAATAAAACCATTTTGTTTTATATTAATTTATTTAATATTTAGAAAAACTTTGCAAACTTTTTTTTATTATAAATATTTTACATACTTACTATTATCAATTTACGTTGTATAAAAGAATTTTAACCACCAATAACTTCAACTCAACTAATGTTCACATACAAGATGCTTTCTTACGTTTCTTACTATAGAGACACCCATTGAGGTGTCTCTAAAATGCATCAATAGCGATACTACACATATACAACACACCATACACGAATGAAAAGACAGAGAAAAGACACAGCGTAAGCCACTGTATTTATGCAGTATTTCAAATAATTCTTGCGAAACACATCGAACACCACTGTAAATGCAGTATCGCAAAGTTATAGAATACCAAAAAGACTGTCGCCTGTCAAAATTATTGAACTGATAAACATCAATTAATATTAACACAAAAACAATTGAATTTTTCAACAAACAAGTTGAATTATTAAACAAAACATCTGCACTATTAAGTGAAACAGTTGAACCATTTAACAATACAGTTGCGTTTTTTAGCAAAATAGTAGCCTCTTCAAGTAAAACAGTTGAATTATTGAGAAAGCAGTTTAATTGCGAAGAAACAGTTGAATTGATGAACAAAGTGGTTGAAGCGTTAAACAGAACATTTGAATTGTTGAACCAAAAATATTTGATTTTTTAAATAGAAAAACAATTATATAAAAAAACACAATAGAAGAGTTTAACAAAACTTTGCATTTTTAATCAACTCATAGAAAAGCACAGTTGAATTGTTGAAGAAAATGGTTGAATCGTTAAACGTAACAATTGAAGTGTTGAACCAAAAATAATTGAATAGTTGAACCAAAAGTTGATTCAAAACAGATCTCCCAAATGTGAATTTTAACTATGCGGAATCCGATGCCGATTTTCAAATTTTCCAAAACAAATTCCGTGACTTTAAGGTTTTCTCTGATTAAGATTAATAATTTTCCCTGATTTTTCGAAACTTGGTAAACAAAAACAAAATATGGACCAATTATTATACCCAAAAAAAATCAAAATTTTACATTTTTGGACAAAGTAGCTCTTTTGCATAGAGCAGTTAAATTGTTGATCAAACCAGTTGAATTATTCGAACCAAACAACTGAACGAAGCAGCAGAATTACTTAACAAAACAGTTGCACTTTTGGTATTTGCTTTTCTCATAAAACAATTGAATTGCTGGAAAAACAGTTTAACGGAGTTGAGAAACCTGTTGAATTGTTGAATACGGGATAATTGAATTGCTGAACCAAAAACATTTGAATTTTTCAACTGCTGTCAAAGCAGACGGTATCGGACAAGGAAAAGTGGAAAAACATAAGACAAGCTTATGTCCAGCAGTGGGCAGAAGAAGACTGAGAAGAAATAAAAACAGATCTCTCAAATGTGAATTTTAACAATGCGGGATCCGATGCTGATGTGCTACCTCCAAGCACCAAATTTTCCAAAACAAATGTCCTGACTTTTTCAGATAAATTAACGAAGTAACCAATAATATTTCTGATTTTTTATTTTGCTGCTGTCTGATTGGTTACTTCGTTAATTTTCTAATAGATTTCTCTAGATGAAGACATTGGACATTAGTTCTAAAAGAAGATTCAAATTGGCAATTATTTTGGGCAAAAGAAGAAATGGGTCATGTTAAGCAGCAAAATAGTTATTTATGCATCCTAGTTTTACTCAATTGCCTTTCTTACCTAGCAATATTATATTCCGTTGATTCCACGAAAAAAAGCTGCTGTATAAATAAATAATGGAATGCTTTAATTTCATAAAATCAATAACACAAAACTGTCAATCGGAACCTGAAAATGGTGACAGTTGGTTTTGAGGTTATGTACGTTTACTATTGATATACCAACTGGGGATACGCCTTCCTTTGATACATTTTCCTTTTTATTTTTAAGATGTACAAAGAATTACCAGGTCTCAAAGGTGTAAAGAACAAATGAAGAACCTCCTTCCCCTCTGAATTTATTACACAAAGAAGGTATCATACAGAGATTTCTTGGAATTATCTTTACAAGGAATTGAAAAATAGTTGTCTTTAAGTACCTCAAGTTTACATACCTGCATAGGGTGGTTATTCCATAGATAGAGCGGGTTGCTATGACAACCTGGGTGATAAATTAATATTTTGGAAAGATGTCGAAAGATGGCGCCACTACCATCAGAGAGAGCTGTAAGAAACAAAATCAGATTAGTGTGTAATTCATGGTAATTACCATGTTATAACCTAATTGCGATCAATAAAACGTACAATTTCGATTGATTTAGCAAATTAATTAGTGGATCTTGAGAATTTATCATCAACACATTTATAAACCAGCAGAAAATAATTTGATTTGAACAACACTAGTGCGTGATAATTTTAATTATTATAAAGTGTGCTAGTGGCTCAAAAAGACGTTCACTCCGAAAATGGTAAGATTTAATCGTACATTCAACATCAAAGACAACGCCCGAATTACTACTATTATTTGATACAAATCATTTTCGGTGCGGGAGTATTGATTAGTTATATTGTGGAGGGGAATGCTAGAATTTCTAGGGATAAATCGATTCTTCTAATAGTTGGCGAGTTCCGTTGTATAGTAGGGATAATATAACTTGGCAATGACGTCATCGCGCGTAAGCACTACCATTGGCTAGTAACCAAAAGGGACCAACTGTGGGCCTTATCCAACGCGAACTTTTATATAAATTTCAGAGGGGGGCAATAAAATTGTTTAGGTGGCCTAGAAATGGGCTTCGGCAGGTCGTATTTCGTGCAGATCAGGACTGAGCGTTTCTTTTCTTCGCAGTTGAGCCATCGATAAAGATTTATTGAATGAATAATCATAAAAACAACAAAAGAATAAAAACTTTGCATAATTTAAGATTGTGTCGGCAGGGGATGCGGATAATGCGAATCTCGTTAATCCAATCATGCCGCTGTTTTTCGTTTCTCGTAATTTTTTTAACGGGCTAATGAGTTTCTACAGAGTATCTTTGGTTCCGATCGGTCATTCAAACATGGAAATCGTACAAACGCCGGTCCTGATCAATAGGAATAGGGGTTACCCCCTTATCGGTCCGACACGATCAATAAGTTCTAGTAGATATTTTATTCAGTATTTAATGATGCGTTAAATTATTCGTTGTGTAAACCCTGCTGTATATTGGTATTGTTTAGTTACCATGGCAACTGCAATTTTATAAAACAAATTGCAGGGGTGAATCCTACCTGCCAATAAATTATGCAACCTAAACACGCGAACAACACAAGGTTGTTTTTCTTTAAAAACTCGTAATGGGTGTGTTTGTTGCAGGAAACTCCGTACCATTCCGAATGCTACCCCCTAATTAAGATAGAAAAAGAAGAAATAGAAATCAAGGAGGAAGATCTGCATCATTCGATTGATATAAAAGAAGAGATTTCTTATGTGGAATGTAAACCGGCAGTGCACCGAAAGCGGTTTATATGTGAAATTTGCGCCCATAAATCTGCACATATGGCAAATCATAGAGTTCATTTGAGAACCCATACTGGGGAAAAGCCATTTACGTGTAAAATTTGCGATTATAAATGTGGATACAAAGCAAGTTTAAGTCGGCACATAAGAACTCATACAGGGGAAAAACCGTATACATGTGAAATTTGTGAATATAAATGTTCACATGTGGATAGTTTTAAACTTCATTTAAGAACCCATACTGGGGAAAAATTGTTTACGTGTGAAATTTGTGACTCGAAATGTGCCAGAAAGGAGATTACAACAGACATTTGAGAACTCATACAGGGGAGAAACCGTTTTCTTGTCAGATTTGTGATTTTAAATGTATACGTAAAGGAGATTTGAACAGACACTTGAAAACCCATACCGGTGAGAAAGCGTTTATGTGCCAAATTTGTGACCATAAAAGTGGACGTAAAGAACACTTACAAACTCATTTAAAAACCCACGATGTCTTGCAGACACGGATACGTAAACCTAAACGTAAGGCAGAAAATCGTTTAGGAATGCATGTTGACGAGAAACCGTTTACTTGTGACATTTGTGACTTTCGAACTGCAAAGAAAGGGTGTTTAAAGATACATTTAAGAACTCATACTGGGGAGAAACCGTTTTGTTGCCAAATTTGTGACTATAAAAGTGCACAGATAGGGGCATTGAAAGCACACGTAAGAACTCATACTCACGAGAAACCGTTTAGCTGTGAAATATGTGATTATAAATGTGCTCAAAAGGCAGCTTTAAAGGTGCATTTAACAACTCATACTGGCGCGAAGCCATTTAAATGTGAATTTTGTGACTATACCTGTGCACGGAAAGCACAATTAAAACTTCATTTAATAAATCATACTGGCGAGAAACCATTCAATTGTGACATTTGCTGCTACAAATGTAATTCGAAAGAAAATTTAAAAAGGCATTTAAGAACTCATGCGGCAGAGAAACCGTTTAAGTGTGAAATTTGTGAATACGAATGCATTCAAAATAGAAGTTTACAGAGACATTTAAAAACACATCATCATTTCGAGAAACAGTTTACTTAGATAGAACATAACTGTAATATCTTATATTTATTGATTAATTGAAATTTTGATTAAGTTTAAGTTATTGCAATAATTATTATCGGGGAAGGGACACCGGGAATTGGAGAACATGGTTGCCGAACTTACCAGAATCTCGAAAGCGGGGTCTGCAGCACTTAGCACAACTAAGTGCTAACAGAGAGCTACAGGAGAACACGTAAATGAGAATATTGTAAAGAGAGTGACTTGCAGTATGGACTCGAAAATGAAGTTTCTCTGTGTGTCCGAGGTATCCACGGAGGAGGTTCGACCAATCCGATCAGACCAGGAGCTGAAGATTACGTTACATCCAAAGAACTGTGTCGACATAGTGTGTGATTTAATGACTTTGATCTAGTAGATACCTTTGTTTGAAAAAACAATCTGTTCCACAACAAATAGAAAATCAAGTCATAAAATTATCAATTTTTCTTTTCTCAAAAATTCACTAAAATAAGTTTATTTATAAAATAAATTAATTTTATTACCTTAATTATTTTACTTATTTTTCAAATTTGATATTAATGAATTCTCGTTTATTTTTATTCAATTATATTAAGTAAACTTGATTCGATTAAATTAATCATCCCAACAGTCATTTCTGTTCATATCTCGGAGCCTTTAAAATAACACAACTTGCATTCGTCAAAATCCGATGCCAAGTGTAGTTTTTCTAAAAGGCCCCCCCCCCTCTCCGCCAATTTTTGTAATTTAATTATATACTTGCAAAATTACACTAATTAAATTAGTATTGTTAGTTCTTCATAATAAATTGTTAACATTGTATTAAAATTAAAAATTTCACGTGAGGGGGACAGTTTTAATCTAGCCCCACCAGTCATGGGGCTAATTTCACTTAGTCTCCCTTGCTATTTCTTATTGTAATTCTTCATAATAAATTGTTCATAATGTGCGCAAATTAAAAATTTTAAAAGGGGCAAACCTACTTTATCCCAACCGACAACGGGGCTAATTGTACTCGGCCCCCTTATTTGTCATTGTAATTTGATAAAATATTCGCAAAATTAAACAGATTGAATTAATATTGTAATAATTTACATTGTATTGAAACTAAAATTTTAAGACAGGGGGCAGTCCTAGTTTAGCCCTACCGGTCGTGGGGCTAATTGTAATTAGCCCCCCTTCCGATTTGTCAATGTAATTTATTGAATTACATTTTTGCAAAATTACATTAATTGAATTAATATAGTAATTCTTTGCAATAAATTGATTACAATGTACACAAATTAAAAATTTGAAGTGAAGGGAGCAATCTTGGTTTAGCCCCCCTTAATATTTGTCATTGTAATTTGATTAAATATTTGCAAAGTTTAACTAATTAATTTAGTATTGTAATTCTTTCTAATAAATTGTTTACATTGCATTGAAATTAAAAATTTTAAATTAGGAGGCAGTCTTAATCTAACCCCACGGTCGTGGGGTTAATTTCACTCAGTCCCCCATTCCGAGATGTAAATTAATTTGATTAAATTTTGCAAAACTGCACTAATTAAATTAATATTGTAAATCTTTGCAATAAATTGATTACAATGTGCACAAATTAAAAATTTTACGTGAAGAAAGCAATTTCAGTTTTGCCCCCATTCGTATTTGTCATTATTATTTGATTAAATATTTGCAAAGTTAAACTAATTAATTTAATATTGTAATTCTTTCCAGTAAATTGTTTAAATCGCATTGAAATTAAAAATTTTAAGTCAAGGGGGCCGTTTTAGTCTAACCCCACGGTCGTGGGGTTAATTGCACTCAGCCCCCCTTCCGAGATGTTAATGTAATTTGATTAAATTTTCGCCAAATTACACTAATTGAATTAATATTTTAATTATCAAGAATAAATTGTTTACATTGGGCACAAATTAAAAATTTGAAGTGAAGGGAGCAATTTTAGTTTATCCCCTCCCCCCTTCCTATTTATTATTGTTATTTGATTAAATATTTGCAAAGTTAAACTAATTAATTTAATATTGTAATTCTTTCCAAAATTGTTTAAATCGCATTGAAATTGAAAATTTTAAGTCAAGTGAGCAGTTTTAGTCTAACCCCATGGTCATGGGGCTAATTTCACTCAGCCCCCCTCCGAGATGTTAATGTAATTTGATTAAATTTTGTAAAAATTACACTAATTGAATTAATATTTTAATTATCAGGAATATATTGTTTACAATGGGCACAAATTAAAAATTTGAAGTGAATGGTGCAATTTTAGTTTAGCCCTTCCCCCCTTCCTATTTGTCATTATTATTTGATTAAATATTTTCAAAGTTAAACTAATTAATTTAATATTGTAATTCTTTTCAATAAATTGTTTAAATCGCATTGAAATCAAAATTTTAAGTCAAGTCAGCAGTTTTAGTCTAACCCCATGTTCGTGGGGCTAATTTCACTCAGCCCCCCTCCGAGATATTAATGTAATTTGATTAAATTTTCGCAAATTACACTAATTGAATTAATATTTTAATTAGCAGTAATAAATTGTTTACAATGTGCACAAATTAAAAATTTGAAGTGAAGGGAGCAATTTTAGTTTAGCCCCCCTTTCTATTTGTCATTGTTATTTGATTAAATATTTGCAAAGTTAAACTAATTAATTTAATATTGAAATTATTTCCAATAAATTGTTTAAATCGCATTGAAATCAAACATTTTAAGTCACGGGACAGTCTGAATCTAACCCCACGATCGTGGGATTAATTGCACTCAGCCCCCCATTCGAGATGTTAATATAATTTGATTAAATTTTCGCAAAATTACATTAATTGAATTAATATTGTAAATCTTCGCAATAAATTGTTAACAATGTGCACAAAATAAAAATTTGAAGTGAAGGGTGCAATTTTGGTTTAGCCCCCCTTGCCATTTGTCATTGTTGTTTGATTAAATATTTGTAAAGTTAAACTAATTAAAATAATATTGCAATTCCTTCCAATAAATTGTAAAATCGCATTGAAATCAAAATTTTAAGTCAAGGGGGCAGTTTTAGTCTAACCCCACGGTTGTGGAGTTAATTGCACTCCGCCCCCCTTCCGAGATGTTAATATAATTTGATTAAATTTTCGCAAAATTACATTAATTGAATTAATATTGTAAATCTTCGCATAAATCGATTACAATGTGCACAAATTAAAAATTTTAAGTGAAGGGAGCCATTTTAGTTTAGCCCCTCTCCCCCTTCCTATTTGTCATTGTTATTTGATTAAATATTCGCAAAATTAAACTAATTGAATTAATAATGGGTGTCCGTTAAGATATCTGGATTCACAATATGGAATCTGGATATTTTACGGTTTTTAAAGCAAATTATGAAAAATGAGGGTCTAATCAGCAGAAAAAAAATTTGCGGTCGGTTCAAAATTTTGGAAAGAACGGCTTTAAAAATTAATTTGTTAATTTTATTTATTAATTTATGTCTAATTAACAGATTAAAAAATAAAATGTGTGGTCGTACTGCAAATTTTAAAAAATACAGGGATAAATCCGGGATTTTCCGTGGTTGCGTTTGTCAAAACCGACCCTCTACTTCGGTTTCCTGCGCTCCGGGTCGTTTTAACAACCGCTTTACTAACTATAAAAATATCCCCCAGACCGGTTCTGCTCGGTAAAGTGTAGATGTAAACCCCGACAGATAAACTAAATTTTGGCTATTACTTCCGGAAGAGAAGGAGGTTAGTTGGCAAGCCAATACCTGTTGTGCGAGATCTTTAATTGGTGGTCACCTTCGGGGGCGGGTAACATGACCAGTTTATTTTACATGTTATCCTCTAATATTTCCAAAAAATGATCGAGATTAACCGAAGGTGATCGATAACTTGTTATTACGACTACGCTGACTGACCTCTTTGATGGGTAGCACGTCAAAGCGCCGAAAATAAAGACACCGAAAACCAAAAACGCCGAAGTCAAAATGCCGATTTTAACGTTTTTGTTTTCATAGTTTTTGTTTTTGGTGTTTTGGTTTTTCGGCATTTTGTTTCTGGTGTTTTTGTTTTCGGCGTTTTGACATGGAATCCTTTGACGTGACACGTTGAAAACACGTCTTCAATTTTAATTGGTTTGGCTGGATTATTATTATTGGGGTATTTTCAATTTAAATCAAGGAAAATTTGTAAAAGTCAAAGAATTGATTGAGAAAATTCAATGGACACTCGTAAACATCTAACAAAAAGTTTAGTACCTTTTATGTTGTTACGCGACTCTTGCGGGAAGGAGAGGGTGAAAGATAAACAGTGTTCCCACCGTGGAGAAGTGAGATCGTCCTGGGTATGACTTTAAACTGCACCGGTGCATTGCCATCGATATCTTGAATTTAGGTGCTCATTTTTCTTCATTTTTCAATTCAATTCTAATTTTCCATCTTCGGACATGACGGACGTAATTTTCCCCACTGCTAGTGTACAATCGAATGAAAAGAGAGAGTGGGAAATAAGTTGGGCCGGTTATGCGCTGATGGAAGTTCCATGTCGCTCACGAAACAAGTCCCCACGTCTCTTTCCAGCATTTTTCACACGAAATATACCAACATTTTTCGAAATTTCACAAGGGCTCTCTGTTCGCTTTACTTTCAATTAATCCAAATTCGAAATTTTTCAAATAATTTATTAATTGAAGCAATTTCTGATGACTTAACTAACAAAATAACCCTTTCAGGGTCAAATAATTAAATAAAAACAATTTATTTAATGGTTTTTTTTTAATTACTTTTTGTTTTGTATTTCAATTTTGGTTTTTAACGCATAGGGGTGCTATTTAAAATTTCGAAGTGAAGTAAAGGTAGCTGGTGGGAAGGAGGGTAATCTTAAAATTCCCCATTGCCATTCAAATCGACGTGCGTGTTCTTTTTTTTTAAACAAAAGTTATTTTGACTGACTACTTTTGAAACGAACGCCCTGTATATTTCTTGATCAAAGGTTAACCCAAGAATCGAATATCCCATTTTCCTAACTAAACGTAGGTTTCATGTTACGCCACTGATAATTAATTGACAATTTGACAGTTAATTTGACGTTTTAGTTATTGTCATTTTTAACAAGGTAGTGGAAATTCAATCATTTTTATTCAATAAATAAATCTTGTGTTGACCTGATGGCACAATAAAATTGGTAAATTATTGTCATTGTTCGGAATGGATCTTTCGGAGGAATTACAAAATGGTAGCAAAGCAGATCCGAAGCTAAAGGAGTTGTATGATTTCATCGACATTCAAGACGAAGCTTCAATGTTCGAGGTGTTATTATTAGAAGTATTAGAAAATGGTAGCGAAGAAGTTAAAATTGAAGAAACGGAAGACTCGGATATCAAGCTAGCAGACTTGCATCATTCCGTTGATATTAAAGGAGACACTTTCGAATGTAGGGTGTGCAACAAAAAATTTACCCATCAATGGCAACTTGAAGAACATGAAAAAATTCATATTGCAGAGCAACAATTATCCTGCGTAATTGACTGTGATAAATTTTCTGTTGTGGCATCATCGACATACGATTTAGTATTTTCTTGTAAACTGTGCTACTATAAAACTTACGAAATTGACAGTTTCGAACAGCATTTAAAAACGCATTCTACTGCACGACTTGTTTCTTCTCCTCAAAATAGAGTTTTGGTAACTCGCACATTTGAATGTAAAATTTGCGACTTTAAATGTTCTGTTGAAGAAACTTTCGACAATCATTTAACTACTCATTCCGGCAAGAAACTATTTGTATGTAAAATATGCGATTATAGATTTTCTTTAAAGAAAGGTTTGGAAAAACATTTGCGAACCCATGGCGGTAACAAACTGTTCGAGTGTAAAAATTGTGATTTTAAAACTTACCGAAAGGAAGATTGGAAAACTCATTTACTAACTCATCCATTTAAGTGTAATATTTGCGATTATCGGTCTACTCAAAAGATTCAATTGAAACATCATCTTGAAATTCATACAGGCAAGAGAGCGGTTAACTGCAAAATTTGCAATTTTAAAGGTCGTCTAAAGCAAAAATGGAAAAAATATTTCGTAATACCGGCGAGAACAATTTAAGTGTAAAGTTTGCGACTTGAAGTGTTTTGAAAAATCAAATTTGATAAAGCATTTTTTACAAACTCATGTGGGCGAGAAACCAAAACCAGCGTTTCTCACCAACAAGTGGACAGACTGGGAGCTATTTAAGTCAACGCTTGAAGAAAAGATCAACATAAACGTCAAGCTCAAAACCCCGCAGGAAATTGATAATGCAGTGGAAGAACTAATAAAAACGATCCAACAAGCATCCTGGGTCGCTACACCTGAAGTAAACGCAAATGTAAAAAGTGTAAATCACTCAATTCTAATTAAAGAAGCTATCCAAAACAAGAGAAGGTTAAGAAAGATTCCTCAATTTTTCGCCATAGGCGCGCATGTATTATTTTTAGGAAAGATTTTAATGCATGACTCATAAGACTAATCAATCTGTAGTCACTACAGTGTCTTGCGTTCACCTTTTTGGGCAGTGTAATAAATGTTGACTTTAGCCATTCTTTATTATTAATCTATCTCCCCTTTCGTTTCGTTGTCCTAACCCAAATCCACCTACTGCCGTCCCCTCTCGTCCTTCGCCTATCTTTGCGTTTAGGTCTCCCATCACTATGGAAATATCCGAACTTTTTGTTGTCTTTATTAGTTCCTGGATTTGTCCATAGAAGCGCTCAACTTCTTCGTCACTTTTGTCTAGTGTTGGCGCGTATACCTGAATTAGGTTTAAATTGAATGGGGTTCCACGAATTTTGAGAAGCATACATCGGTCAGAATATGGTACAAACCCGTAAACAAATTTCTGCAGTCCCTTAGAGATCAAAATACCCACTCCATTTCTATGGTTTCTGTCTTGTTCCTCGCTTCCAGAGTAGTACAGTGTACCTTTTCCGTAGTGCATCGACCGTTTCCCGGCCATCTTATCTCGCTCATGCCAAGGAAGTCCACTTTTAGTCTTTCCATCTCCTGTATCGCATTCGCCAGTTTTCCAGCTTGGAACAGGGTTCGAACGTTCCAGGTGGCTATCTTCAGGGGTTGGTTTCGTTTTCTGCCGACCAGTCGCATAGTTTCCGTGTGAAGCCTGGCCGTCGCCTCAACGTGGCCGGTCAATTCACAATTTCACACCTCCAGTCCCGGAAACCGGGAGGCGGGAGACTTATTTAACATTTAACATAAGTCACAGATAGCAGTATGTTGTTTGTATTCCTTTGTAAATACTTGGTTGCGTTTATGATTAGCAACAAAATATATTAGATCCTTAATGTAAGATACTAATCACTGTTGAAATTATATTATTGTAATGACTTGAAATGTATAAACTAACCGACTATTGCTCACGGGCAGATTTCGGGTAATATAGGAGTTTGTAATATTTGCTACACATTCTGAAATTCGCGCCACAAATTTCGAATCCCAAACCGAGATAACCTTGGCCTAACATCGTGATCGTCAACAGGACACCCCAAACATCGTGTAAATCGTAACCCAACTTCTTTAAATAGACGGAAAACACATAGTAGTTGAACCCTAATATAGGAAGACGTGAACATGACCAACCTAACCTCTTCTGAAAATCCAGTGGCGTCACCACTAACCCCATTTACTCACCCAGTGGCGTCTCCACATACCTAAACCTATAAGCAAACTACAGAAATAACTAAGAGCTTTATATTTGACATGACCTTCTCGGAAACCTTCAAACACCAAATACTCCATCAGGAAATAAAACACAGGACTGTTAGGTTTGAATATTTATTAAATATCAACCTCACGGTAATCCGAGCAACTTCAGAATTATAGAAAAGCCTCGGTGCTCATTTGTGAGACCGGTTATTTCATTAATTAAATAGTGTCAATATGGACTTAATTTTATAAATGGATCTCTAGTATTTCGGATCGTAATTAGGTATCGGATAAACGTGAAAACAACATATCGTTAAATAGTAAGCATTCAGCTAGGAATTTCAATTGTTATTGGTTACTGTAGGAAGCACCATTTGTTTGCTTTGTCATTGTAGATGCTACAATTGACTATTATTAACTTTTCATTTGTCTTTGTTTTAATATTGTGCTTTAGCATATATAATTAAAATTACTCAATCTGGTCTGATTGGTAAATCGACAGTGCGACTAAATAAACGCTGAATCATTTAAACCAATTAATTATGACAATAATCTAAATAAAATAAATTGACCTGATAAATACCTAGAAATGAACCAATCACCACAAAACGTTGTATTTAATTCACCCAGTAACCCCCAAGGATCAGAAACATACCCCAAATCACATACAACAAGGAAGGGCACGTACACAACCTCAAGCTCCCACCTTAGCTAACTGGTCTCCGCTGAAAACCTTCGGGACGACTCCATGGACCTGACAGTACCCTTGTTTCGGGCTAGCCACCTGCTTTGAGAACCAGTAGCCCATACATACAAATCACATTTAATTGGCAACCAAATTAATCAAATAACAACATCTAGTGGTGAGTGGCCATTTTGAAACTACCCAAAGCCGGTACTGAAAAGTGCGCGCCCCCGGCCATCTTGAATAAAATTCACAACCCCTTAAATACTAAGTTTACACCAAATCAAATAATTACCTATAAACCACAAAGGAAAATTACCATAAAACCTTAAATATAAATGAGTAAATACCTAGTTACGATCGGAAAGTATACCAAAGTCATTTTATAAAATTTACCAGGAAATAACATAAATTATCAAACACCCGAATTAAATATAGATTAATTAAATAATATTAAATTAATTATGACCGACAAACACAAAACCAAGCTCTTAGTAAATTGTTAAACCCAAACATAAGACAAAATATCCCTTTAAACCACGCCATCAAACCAAAATGGCCTCTCGAACAAAGGAATGAAATCGGATGATCGAAGTTATTGATTTTAAATCATATAAAATAAATAAAATTACTTACTTGGAGATTTTCACAAATTTAGATTTTAAATCGTTATTAATTATTACTGAAACTTACAAATCTGATTAAATTTAATTCACACTGATAATTTGCAACGGTTAATCTAGTCGACTGACTCGTTCAAAGGTTCAGGTCTGAATGACCGTTATCTTTAGCATCATCCGCATCTCTTTCTACGCCCTCTGGGATAATAACCAAAATTGACAAAAGACTCCTACTAATACAGTGAATTATAATGATCTCTGATAATACTTCTTTTCCCGTCGTACCGAGATGGCGTGAACTTTACAATTTAACTGAATTTTAATCTTAAATCCGCGAATATTTGAATAGTAAAATATAATATTACAGAACGACCCCAAAACATTTACGAAGAAGAATGGTCTATGCTTGTTCGGACATGTTTTCTTGATTATAAACCAAATGTCTATAACCTATAACTCAATCTCATGAATACTGAGGCTTTTCTTTAACTCGTGTCTGTGGAACCCTCAGCAAAAGAAATAAATACCCATGCTTTGCAACCGAAGTAAAATAGCATGCCTATTTATCTAGATATGGTCAAACCACAGTAAATCCCAATATCTCCGAAGGAGTTGCTCACACTAACTACAAAGATGGAATAACAATATCTATAAACTGTAGCATGAATGCTTTAACAAAATGTATGAACAAAATAACAAGTCTTGGATTGACTGCAACTCAAACAATAGCTGAACTTAAACTTAAAAAAATTTAAACAATAATTCAAACTTAAACTCAAAATTAACATAATTAATTTATTACTACCATGCATTAATACAAAACATAAAACAAATCTATTAAATAACACCTAGATGGAGAGAAACTTGCACAACATGATCCCTTGTCACAACATGGTATAATCTCGAATGGGACGCCCATGGTTGGAAGGTTCCCTGCTGTACGCCACTGTTAACAGAAAACACAAGCAGAAACTATCTTTCAAAAAAATTAAATTTATTACTCAATTTCTACTTTATAATACAACTTCAAATTATTAATGTTATAATTACCCTTCCTCTCATCCGTCTCAAAATCAACTAAAGTATAAACATTGGGATGAGGGTTATCTATTACTCGGTATGGACCGGAATATAAAGGACAAAATTTACCCACGATATTATGAGCTGCATCTGAAAGATGCTGTTCTCTTAGCAAAACTAAATCATTAAAATCTAACTGATCATTGAACGTCTTAAAAAATCTTTTTCTATATTCCCCTGCTTGTACTAATTTCTCCCTAACCTTCAACCTGACCTGTCGAACATCCTTAACCTTTGTCGCGGAACCAGAGTAAGAAGCAAATCGGATAATGGACTCGGTGGATTGTACCCTTGGATAATCTCAAATGGTGAAAAACCTGTCGAAAGGTGAGGGGTGCTATTGAATAAACATTCAATATTGGTTAACTGTCGCGCCCAACCCGAGTGTGATTGCCCGCAGTATGTTCTAAACAACCGACCTAACTCCCGCATAACCCTTTCCGTAGGATTAGATCCCGGATGCCTAATAGAAGAATACGTAACCTTAATCCTTCACCCTCTAACATTGATTTCCATTTCCTCGATATAAACTGAGTCCCATGATCACTCAAAACTACCTTAGGCTTAATGATCTTTGAATAATCGTTCAGAATCCTTTGAGCTGATACCTTGGCCTGCGCTCTACGTAACGGATATAACTTGACAAACTTTGAAAATGAGTCAATCACGACAAAAATGTATGAAAACCTTCCCCATCCCTGAGGTAATGGACCATAATAATCTACCGTAACTAAATCCCCCGGATTCTCTACAATAACTGGGTTCATTGGACCTATTAGATGCCGATTAGGATGTTTGACCTTCTGACAAATATCGCAGGACCTAACAATTCTCTTGATGTGATCAAACATATTACGGAAATGAAAATTTGCTTTAACAATTTGTAAAATTTTAGTAATACCAAAATGACCGTACATTTGATGAACACTGCCTATGACCCTATCGATCAATTCCTTGGCAGTACTACTTTACTAGCCCCAGTAACCCCTTCTCGATAAATCAGAATGTCACCGTACAAACCGAACCTCGCATCACCCACATTTCCCCTAAGAATTCTTTCGTATAACGGACCTAAATACTGATCATTTCTCTGCATCCCCTAACTGACCAAAAGACATTTCTAAATCGCCCCAACCCAAAACTTCAAAGAATGTCACCAACACATCTGAACCAAAAGAAGCAA
Source organism: Lycocerus yunnanus (assembly GCA_036346125.1). Taxonomy (NCBI): domain Eukaryota; kingdom Metazoa; phylum Arthropoda; class Insecta; order Coleoptera; family Cantharidae; genus Lycocerus; species Lycocerus yunnanus. Next base: position 95,291 of record JARFIX010000072.1, on the reverse strand, counting down.
CCACCGGTTGATTTCGAATACCCCCTAACTGAGACGTACCGGATACCGGGTACCTTGAAAGAGTATCCGCTACAACATTATCCCTACCTCGAACATGCTCAATCTCATAATCGTACTCGTTTAAAATCAGAGTCCACCTCGTTAATCTATCGTTCAATAATCTACACTGCTTCAAGAACTTAAGCGCATAATGGTCCGTCCTAATAATTATTCTATTGCCCAATAAAAGACTCCTAAACTTTTGCAAACCAAAATAATAGCTAACAATTCCTTCTCAGTTACTGTATAAACTAACTCGGGACCATGCAAGATACGACTCGCAAAACCTACTACTCCGTGTTCTGCGACCCCATCCAACTGATATAAAACCACCCCTAAAGCCACATCCGAAGCATCAGTCTGTAGATAGAAGATCTTAGACATATCTGGAAATCGAAGCATGACTGTATCGATAAACAAAGTTTTAACTTTCTCAAATGCTAACCGTTCATTCTCTCCCCATACCCACTGAATACCCTTCTTCAAAAGACGCGTTAACGGAGCAATCTCATGACTATACCTCAAAGCAAACCGCCTATAATAATTACACAACCCTATGAAACCCCTTAAATGTTTAATGTTACGTGGTGGTGGAAAATCCCTAATAGCTACAACCTTCTCTGGATCAGTGGAAATACCATTCGTGGATAAAATATGCCCCAGAAATCTAACCTCCTGCCGAAAGAAAAACGTCTTTTCTAAATTTATGGTCATATTAGCATCCGACAGTTTATCAAAAACAATTCTAAGGTGTTCTAAATGTTGAGATATTGAACTAGAAACTACCAGGAGATCATCAACATAATTAACAGTGAATTCGCGTCCCTCGGGACCTAAAATAATATCCATACCCCTAGTGAACGTACCCATAGCTGTCTTCAACCCAAACGGAAGTACCTGATACGTGTAAGATTTTCCCTCAAATAAAAAGGCGGTATATTTCGTGCTGTTAGCATCTAATGGAATTTGCCAATAAGAGGAACGTAAATCAATAGTGGTCATATACCTAACACATTGAAATGACTAAAAAATGTCTGCGGGAGTTCGAGGTGATTCGGTGTCCGCAACCATCTGTTTGTTCAACCACCTAGCATCTAAACAAATTCTAACCTTCCCATCCTTTTTCCTAACAACAGTCATAGGACTAGCAAATGCCGAAGATTCGCGTTTGATCACCCCCAAATCTAACATCTGTTGAATCGTATCACGGACCTCCCCTCTCAAACTATGTGGTATCGGATAAGGTCTCCTAACAAATGGGGTTTCATGAAGTAACTTAATGACATGCGTATATTTCGAAGTTCTACCCGGAAACTCACTGAAAATCTGCTGATACTGCAGCAACAAGCTAGATAAATTCTTTGAATCTACTTTATTCAAACCAGTCAACCTTACTTTCTCCCTGAGTGACTCTAATTTATTATGATCAAATTCTACTTGATTACTATTCCTAATCTGTGAAAATACTGGATAGGTATCCCCTGAAGTATCTAATTGAAAATTGCAGCTCGTTACATCTCCCATTCCTGTAGCAAAAGTGACACTATGCATTTTGTTATTTATTGACATTACAAATTTACCCTGATCAAAATCAATTCTACCCTTGACACTATCAAACCAATCGACCCTAAAATAACTGGACGAATTAAACCCTTGACTACTAATGTGACTTGTCTAAAAACCTCTTCTAAACCCTCAATTCGAAATTCTAATAAAGTCTGCATTTTAATTCGCGTACTATGTTGCCCTGTAGCGGTCTTTAACTGAGTACAGGTGACTGGTAAGATTGGCAGACACCCTTTATCCCTGATGATATTAAAACAACCTTCCTCTATGCAAGACACTTCACTACCACTGTCTAACAAAGCTAATAATTGGTGTGATTGGCAATTAACAAAGATATGTGGCAAACCTCGTGAGACTGACACACCGATATCTCTTCCCAAAGTGGATACCCCAAAATTATCTACCAACTGAATTTTCTTAAAAGATAGGGGGTTCAAAATCCCGTTACTGAATTTGCCTAATCTATCCCCATAATGACAACCCATTGATCTGATTATATCCCTACCTTGACCATACAGCTTCCTAATTTCTCTCATTAATTGTCCCCAAAGGTACCACGTGAAAATGACCCTCAAAGTTCAAAGGATATTCCCCAGACAAGGTTGAAGTGCCCCCCTTAACAAATTTAACCGGCTCAAAAGGTAAATCCCGGAAGGTGGTAGGCAAGGACGAAGTTCCCTTCCTTAATTCGTCCTGCGTTCGTTTCCCGACTGAAAGTCTTCCCTTGAATCCGTTTGCTCGTTCCCCATGATGGCTAAAGGCCTCCTATCTCCCCATCAGAGAATTCACCACTCTCGAATCCCTTCGATTCCCTGAATGCCTCGGCCGGTCATACGGTGTAACCCGCCTTGATCTAAAAACCCCCTCGTCGTCGTCCTTATTGGACTCCTCCCTCTTTAAAAGTTTAATCGCGGAACTAAACGATTTATCTGCTATGATACCCCATAAAGCCCGAATGTACTTAGGGAACAACCGCATTACCCTATTGACCATCATAGTTTCGCTTTGCAATATGTTGATCGTACGCAACTCGTTCAACATTTTAATAAAATACTCCGACATGGTGAACCTCCTCCCTGGCTGAAATTTAAGCTCCAACTTCTTATTCATGAAATCCATCTGATCATCCTCTGACCAGTAATTATCTAAAAAATCCCGTTTGAAATCCTCAAATGATTTCCACCGCCCGTTATGCAAATTTGCCCAATCCTGAACGTTATCCCTTAAACAAGTGATTACCGTGGCCAACTTGTCCCCATATATTACGTGCTTTATCTTCCAAAATTCCTCGAACCTCTGAAGGAAGGTCACGGGATTGTGTTGTTGACTTCCCTTAAAAGTGGGCTTCTCGACTGGGTTATCATTTGCTGATTTGATTGCCAGCGTGTTATTGAGAGCGTCATGCCAATCAGCACCAGAAGGGCCAGAAACTGATCTTGGTTGTGAAGCAACTCCCGTTGACGTCTCCTGCACTCCGATGGCAACCTCCTCATCAACTCTACTGTTAGTTATTATGGAACGACTACTACCTGATTGGGTTCCCTCGCTGGATGTTGGAACTGCATCTGTCAATCTTCGTATCGTCTCCCTCATCTCTCGCATCATCTCAACCATCTCCTGTTCCCTACGCTTCGAATCGGCCAGCTCCTTCTTCATAAACTCCATCACCTCGCTGTCCTCGTCCCTCGCATGTCGGCGATTGTTTCGGTTAGAGCTTGCCATATCTATATCGAATCGAACACTTAGCTAAAAACAGACAAAGGTTAATCACATCTTTTCAACTACTACAGTTTTCTATGAAAACGTCTATTCCTGAAACACAGAAACAAATGTAGCTAAACAATAGTTTAGCTACTTCCCAACTACATCATGGTCGCGAGCACCTAATGTAATATTTGCCCTAATTTTCGAAATTCGCCACAAATTTCGAATCCCAAACCGAGATAACCTTGGCTAACATCGTGATCGTCAACAGGACACCCCAAACATCGTGTAAATCGTAACCCAACTTCTTTAAATAGACGGAAAACACATAGTAGTTGAACCCTAATATAGGAAGACGTGAACATGACCAACCTAACCTCTTCTGAAAATCCAGTGGCGTCACCACTAACCCAATTTACTCACCCAGTGGCGTCTCCACATACCTAAACCTATAAGCAAACTACAGAAATAACTAAGAGCTTTATATTTGACATGACCTTCTCGGAAACCTTCATAACCACCAAATACTCCATCAGGAAATAAAACACAGGACTGTTAGGTTTGAATATTTATTAAATATCAACCTCACGGTAATTCGAGCAACTTCAGAATTATAGAAAAGCCTCGGTGCTCATTTGTGAGACCGGTTATTTCATTAATTAAATAGTGTCAATATGGACTTAATTTTATAAATGGATCTCTAGCATTTCGGATCGTAATTAGGTATCGGATAAACATGAAAACAATATATCGTTACATAGTAAGCATTCAGCTATGAATTTCAATTGTTATTGGTTACTGTAGGAAGCACCATTTGTTTGCTTTGTCATTGTAGATGCTACAATTGACTATTATTAACTTTTCATTTGTCTTTGTTTTAATATTGTGCTTTAGCATATATAATTAAAATTACTCAATCTGGTCTGATTGGTAAATCGACAGTGCGACTAAATAAACGCTGAATCATTTAAACCAATTAATTATGACAATAATCTAAATAAAATAAATTAACCTGATAAATACCTAGAAATGAACCAATCACCACAAAACGTTGTATTTAACTCACCCAGTAACCCCCAAGGATCAGAAACATACCCCAAATCACATACAACAAGGAAGGGCACGTACACAACCTCAAGCTCCCACCTTAGCTAACTGGTCTCCGCTGAAAACCTTCGGGACGACTCCATGGACCTGACAGTACCCTTGTTTCGGGCTAGCCACCTGCTTTGAGAACCAGTAGCCCATACATACAAATCACATTTAATTGGCAACCAAATTAATCAAATAACAACATCTAGTGGTGAGTGGCCATTTGAAACTACCCAAAGCCGGTACTGAAAAGTGCGCGTCCCCGGCCATCTTGAATAAAATTCACAACCCCTTAAATACTAAGTTTACACCAAATCAAATAATTACCTATAAACCACAAAGGAAAATTACCATAAAACCTTAAATATAAATGAGTAAATACCTAGTTACGATCGGAAAGTATACCAAAGTCATTTTATAAAATTTACCAGGAAATAACATAAATTCTCAAACACCCGAATTAAATATAGATTAATTAAATAATATTAAATTAATTATGACCGACAAACACAAAACCAAGCTCTTAGTAAATTGTTAAACCCAAACATAAGACAAAATATCCCGTTAACCACGCCATCAAACCAAAATGGCCTCTCGAACAAAGGAATGAAATCGGATGATCGAAGTTATTGATTTTAAATCATATAAAATAAATAAAATTACTTACTTGGAGATTTTCACAAATTTAGATTTTAAATCGTTATTAATTATTACTGAAACTTACAAATCTGATTAAATTTAATTCACACTGATAATTTGCAACGGTTAATCTAGTCGACTGACTCGCTCAAAGGTTCAGGTCTGAATGACCGTTATCTGTAGCATCATCTAGCATCTCTTTCTACGCCCTCTGGGATAATAACCAAAATTGACAAAAGACTCCTACTAATACAGTGAATTATAATGATCTCTGATAATACTTCTTTTCCCGTCGTACCGAGATGGCGTGAACTTTACAATTTAACTGAATTTTAATCTTAAATCCCGCGAATATTTGAATAGTAAAATATAATATTACAAGTTCAATAAAAAAAATATATACTTTATTGCCAAATTGACCAACCGATTCTTTTCGAATATTATCAATTGCATCTTTGGGAATCTAAAACATTATTTGCTATAATAATATTAATATGAAAACATAAAACTCACCAGTAATCTTTCAATTACCAAAGCGGATTCACTCAAAATGACTTCTAAGTCTTCCTTAGTTTCGGATATTTCTGCATGGTCACCATAATCAGTATTTTTTTCAACTGCTGTTTTTCTTTTTTTCCTTGAAAGGTTTTCTGTTTCATTACCTGAGAATAAACGTTTTTTTGCTTTTTGGACTTTATTGGCAGTTTGCTTTTCCATATACAAGGAAAAATGTTGCCCAGGAGTATTTCCGGTTTAATTTTTCTTTAATTTAGTTAATAATTTTAATTATTAACAAAGAAAATGAAAAAAAAGTTTCATAATAAAGAGGTATCTCCACGATTCTAAAAAAATCAGAAATTATGGTTAAATCAAAATACACTCATATTCGTTCGTAAAGACAAAAAAATCAAAAAAGCTCTTGTTTACAAAAACACGTTTACCCCTGCCCTTGCATTGGCTAAGCTCCGACGGTTAGGGAGAGCCGCGAATCCATACAGGTAACCTATAGGGAATAATAAAGCAACAGATCTAAAACGCTTTAATTTATTCTCCCCAAAATGGAAGGCGTGCGTACTTATCAGAATATAAGGCAGTTATAGCAAGTTAAAGTGAACCCAGACTGAAGACCTGACGTTCACAGAATCGTACAATCAATGCCGCTTTCCATTTAGGGTGGAAAAGCGATCAAACCGAAATTACAGTTTTTTTTACACAAAAAACAAACAATTAAAACTCGCTGTGATGCGACAAAGAACTGCCCGTCCACTGCAATAATAACAATCGACACAAAAATGACAAATGCCTACACAATTCATCATTGAATAACAAGCATTGCACATCCTTAAAGCTTTAAAAACTCACCACCTACGCACAAAAGAATCGTATTCGTCTCGTCAAAAATATCCCTTATCATTGGGAATCCTTACTTCGGTATATTCCTGGTTCGATGGTAACGAACTCCAGCTTTGCCTAAGTGTAGAATCTAAAACTAAAGAACGCACAAAATTCTTATTAAACAAATGAGAAATACCTGTAATCGATCTTATTAATCAAAGACAATAAAGTTCAGCCTTGAACATTTAGCAAACAGAAATGTGCTGACCGTCACATCTGGTGTCGGCTGATCTAATAATGTAAAAACCCTCCAAAGCAGACGAAAGAACACACTCTTGGTTACCAAATGAAGAACGGTGGCTCCAATCAAGAAAACAAAACAAAAGCTATCACGCCACACAGGGCGCTATAACTCGCTGGCCAACACTTTCCAATTCAAAAATATAATAAGCGACTCCAATTACATGAAGTCACTCTATGGACAGATTAGCCAGCACGCAGCACCATTAAATAATTAATTAATATGCTAACCAATATTTAAGGTGTATTGGTATAATTAAGTACATATCATGATTACAAACATCAACCTAAAAAATAATTGCCAATTGATATTGTTTCGTAGTGTAAAAACTTACGTGGTAATACTATTTGAGTCTATTTTTACATATTACATTTGATTTACATTTACATTTTGAAATAACGATTAATATTAAAACCCCGATATAATATTTTAAAAGCAATTAACTTATAATTAATGATACAAGCAAAGTTTTTTTTATAAGAGAAACTGTTTTAAAATGTCGATTTTTGAATTTTCACTATTTTACTAACACGAAATTGAAAGAATTAGAACTTGAAAGCCACTATCTTTCTGCTATGTGAATTTTCAAATTAGATTTATTAGATTTAATTTGTACGCACACTTTTGGAATCACATATTTCATAAGCAAACGGTTTCTCCCTATGCAAGTTCTTAAGTGATTTATTAACCCATCTTTTCTAGGACATTCATATTCACAAATGTCACAAGCACGCAGTTTCATTCTGGTGTAAATGAATTTTTTAAATTTATCTTTAGAGCAAATTTACGGTCACAAACTCACAACACAAGCAAACTATTTCTCCCCAGCGTGAGTTTTAAATGCCTTTTAACTGTTTCAGACATTATAAAATCACAAAATTTCATCTTGAAAAAAGCTTATCTTAAAGCTTTAAATCAACTACCAAAAGAGTTTTGTCAGTATTTTAAATGCTTTAATTATATTTTGCAATTTATAATCAAATTTCCAACAAACGGCTTGTCTCCAATTAAGTGAAATATTTATTAAAAATTAGAATTTCTGTACATTTATTATAAATCAAAAATTTCACCCATTTAAAACAAATGCTTGTCCGTATGTGGTGTAAATGTCTTTAAAGTATGTTTAAGCAGATTTAAATCACAAATTTCACAAACAAACGGCTTGTCAATCAGGAGTTGTTAAATGATCATTTAAATTTGTTAATCCGCCAAATTTCAATCAAAATTAAAGCAAACGGCTTGTCTCCAGTGTAGTTGTTAAATGACTTCAAATTAGATATTACATTAATAATACAAATTTTAGCAATAAATCGGCTTGTCTCGTGGAAAGTTGTTAAATAATTTAATTTTGATTTACGGACATTTATAATCACAAATTTAAAGCAAATTTTTTCAGTGTGAGTTTAAATTCTTTTAAATTTGATTTAACCATATAAATCTCAAAGCAATAACAAAAAGCTTATCTCCAGCGTGAGTTTTAAGAATTTAAAAACTGATTTGATTACTATTTATAAGATTTATATAAACTTTTGCATTTCAATTTGATTTGAATTTTCTATTAATTAAATTCAGAATATTTATAATTTTTCATTTAAAAATTTTCAAATAAACAAGGATTTAAACCATCCTTAGGCATTCATTTACAAATTCAAGCACGGTTTCATTCTGGGTTATCTTTTTAAATTTATCTAAAACAAAACGAATTTAAACAGATACTATTTTCCTGGTATTGTAATGCTTTTAAAATTTTATTTATAACAAATTTACAAAATGTCATTTTAGGTTAAGAATTAGTAAATTATTTTGCTTAAAGCAAAATTTACGCAAAAAAAATCTAGTGGAGTCTTAATATGTTTAGTTTAACCATTTAAATAAATAATTTCAGATTGGTTTTCTTTGAATTTTATGTTTTGAAAATGGTTTAAGTAAACCTTTACAAATTTAAAGAAATCTGAAATTTGTTAATTTCATGAATATTCCAAAATCTTCACTCGACGGAATTTTCATAATTTAATTTTGTTGACCGATTGATTCCTTAACTGCACTTGGTTCTTGCTAGTATCCGTTAATGAGCTTTTTTGTAAATACTTTTTTCAAGGGTAAAACCAAAATGGATCATCGAATTTAAAATTTAGTCCTTGGTGGTTTTAGCATTTAAATATTTTAAATATTTACAATTTTACAATGAGTGTTAATGTTTTGCATCTTTGTTAAGTTTTGAGAATCTTCCTAAAGTAAATTAGGTTTGAAACAAAAAGTATAAGCAGTTCTTTTAAATAAATATTAAACTAGTTTTTCATAATCACAAATTTCACAAGCAAAAGCTTGTCTCCAGTGTGAGTTGTTAAATGTCTTTTAAATTGATTTACTGCACATTTATAATCACAAATTTCACAAGCAAACGGCTTATCTCCAGTGTGAGTTGTTAAATGACTTTTTAAATTGATTTCTGCGCACATTTATAATCACAAATTTCACAAGCAAACGGCTTATCTCCAGTGTGAGTTGTTAAATGAATTTTTAAACTTGATTTCTGCGCACATTTATAATCACAAATTTCACAAGCAAACGGCTTATCTCCAGTGTGAGTTGTTAAATGACTTCTTAAATTGATTTCTGCGCACATTTATAATCACAAATTTCACAAGCAAACGGCTTGTCTCCAGTGTGAGTTGTTAAATGATCTTTTAAATTCTGATTTAACCGCACATTTATATTCACAAATTTCACAAGCAAACGGCATATCTCCAGTGTGAGTTGCTAAATGCCTTTTTAAATTTGATTTACGCGCACATTTATAATCACAAATTTCACAAGCAAACGGCTTATCTCCAGTGTGAGTTGTTAAATGAATTTTTAAATTTGATTTACGCGCACATTTATAATCACAAATTTCACAAGCAAACGGCTTGTCTCCAGTGTGAGTTTTTAAATGATTCCTTAAAGTGGATTTGTAAGAGCTTTTATATTGACAAATTTCACACGTAAAGGATTTCAGAGTGAGTTCTTAAATGTACTTTGAATGTTTTTTCACATGTATCTACATACCCACAAACTGCACATTCAAACAAACTTGTACTGTTAGATGTTCTTGCAGATTTATACTGTGTTACTTGTTCAGTATCGCTCTCTTCTTTAATGTCGATAGAATGATGCAAATCTTCTAATTTAAACTCACATCTTGAACCCATCCGTTTTAATTGTGGCATTGCTGCTTGAATTACTTGGAGATTTCAACCTTGACTGTTGCTGTTCATAACGTGTAGCTCTTCAAGGGGTTGTATTTGAGCCATATCTGTAACTGGTTGCATCAGAATGAGGTACTAATGTATCGTTCGACAATAATAATTAATATTTACCTGTAGCACATCTCAACGTGTAAGCCTACAATTGTGAAGTTTGCTTTCGCTGCTATTATTTTCGTTATTACAAGATTACTACAAATAAATAGCAATATTTTTGTTATAACAAAAAATGCAACGATGTTTGAAAGGCAAAACGGCATAAGCAACACTATGTAATAAAATTTATTGCGATGTCTACGAGTAATTATAAACTTAAAACTAGCACATTGCAATGCAAATATTCTTACTCGTATAGATAAGATAATTAATTACAAATTTTATTTCACAAATTTTCAAGTTGAAATCGCTCTATTGTAAAGTTTACAACTTGTCGCTTATAATCTTTGCCTTTCAACCATCGTTATCTTATTTGCCTCCTACAGGTCGTGTTATTTTCATGATAATTTGTCTACGGTTAAGTTAAGAGGTGAACCCACCCAAATTGTGAGAATATTTAACTGAATTTTAAATCAAAATTTGTAATTGGTTATTCCGCATAAATTATTGTAGCCAAACGGAGAGCTTTGTTAACGAGTAAAATAGTTACCTAACATTGAGAAACATGCTACTAGTATATAATATGCATCGCAGTTTTACATAATCGTGTTACTTACCTTTCCGAATTAGAACAGTTCGGTAGCTAGGAATCGTAGATTTTGTCTTGATGTGTAGTTTGAGCTTAAAATTATTTTTTTATAACCAAAGGAGGGTTCCACAATTATGTACCATTTATTTATCTTAGGATGATAGACATACTACACCGAATTGATGAACCTCTTCACTTTATGAGAAGCCCCACAACTCTTTCGTCTGGAATGCACTGGTAGCTTGCGATGGGGTTTCAGAACCTGTGTAAATTCAAGCAGCTAAATCTAAAAGATTCAAGTGAACCAGCATGAAACAAACAGCATTACAGCACTAAATTACAACAAATGACGATGTCATTCATTTTCTATTTGACAAAAAGGCGTAGCGCGCTATCTAGTGGAGCAAATATTTACTCACCCGTGCATTTGTTTTTCTTAAAATTTATTGTTAAATAAATAAGATTAGCGTTTTTAATTTTTTCAGAATACAACTTTTAACTTGTGGAAAATGGAGCTTGTGGTCACACAGAGGTGAAAAAACTAAAAGCAGTTAAATAATTAAAAATTTATGCTTGTGTGAACGCACTTTTAAACTTTAACTTAAATGTCAAGGGAGGAATGTCAAATAACCTAAAATATGGCACGCAAATTGAGTTAGAAATTTCTGCAATATTTTGCTTAAGGTGGAAAACAACGTTCAAGAAGAATAATAATTGTAACAATCCATCCATCTGCGGTGGATGCACTACGAATGACTATAAATTATGGTAGTAGATATTATCGTTGGGTTGGCTGCGGCCTTACGGGCTGCAGAACACCCAGAATTGTAATAATCAAATAATAATTTAAACAATAATAAAAATTAATGTATTTATTAGCATAATTAGGTTTCAGATTAATAAAATATTTGAAGAATTGGATTTCATACGTCTACTTTCAACGTGCGATGGCAGTTATTACTACTCAGTTGGTCAAATAAATACTGAAGTAATTGCAGATTGTACTCCATGGAATAAATTACTGCTTAAAATAATATTAAAATTAAATACTTTTAATGATTTATAACATTAACTATTAAATGAAAAATTAACAATTGGCGTATTCCTTCAATGCTTAAAAAAATTCAATACGGTAAGTTTTCTGAGATTAGAATTCAGGTGATCTTTTATTGTCATGCAGAACATCCAAAATTATTTTGTACCAGCCGCCGCTGGTTGTACCACAACCGATCTTGCAAAACACGATTCGTAATTTTAAATTAGTTTATTTTAGATTACAAATTGATATGCCTACATTTTGTGCAATAATAAATGCATAGCTACTTTTCTCGGGTACGCGTCTTGTAACTGTGGTGGATCAGTCTGCAGCTTATTTGTTGCGACACTTCAGGTATGGCTCTAACAGCCTTTTTTGTTGCAGGACCATCCTAGAAGATCGTGACGAAGTGCCCACATCATAATTCCATATTATGATGCTACACTATGGAAATGTTGATAATAAGTCATTTTGGCTGCCTTTTCATTTATTATACAACCTACGAATGGAACGGATTGCCACCAATAACTTGTGGAAAACGTGATCTTTATGGTAACCCCAAGACGAGGCACCATCCTCTCATCGAAAAACAGTAATTGCTGGGTTTTTCTTCTGTTTAGTTGTAGGCCATTTGTTTTGAACCACTTTTGTTCCTCTTCGATCACTCCCGCTTACTTTATTACTTACTACATAATTAAATAATAACAACCCTTACATAGAGAGCAGAATATACACTGGCTCACAAAATTATTGGCTCAAGATAAATTTGTAATAAAATGCACCGTTTTCTCAAAATTGGTTATCTTAAATTAATTTTTTCATATAATTAATTCAAGTATAAGTTGGAATTGTAATGGCATTATTAAAATCAAAAATTTTCTATACTTATTAAAAAAAAAAAAAAAAAAAAAAAAAAAAAAAAAAAAAAAGTAACTTAGATGTATAATGTGGTAATTCTAGTTCAAAAATTTTGGCACAAGTATAAAACTGTATCATTCACTTATTTTATTATTGTGAGAAATGCATTATTTTGCATCAATAGCTTGTAAACGTTTCCCATCTTAGAAGCAATTTTTTCTTACAGTTTCAAATTTTATGCCATTTTCGAAACATGTTGTTGTTAGATTCCTTCTTTATTATTCGGTTTTTAAATTTACCTTAATTTTAACCAAAATGCTATATACAGTTTGGTCCGGTGATTGTAAGGCAAAATGCAACTGATTTGGTACGTTTTAAACCAAACTACAGTTTCGAAAATTCTTAGATGATTGTCTTGTAAACCATCAAGCTTGGGAAACCCTAATTTATTAACGTAGTTTTTTAAATTTATTACCTTAATTTTTCAAATAATGCTCCTTGTTTGTCGTTTTATTAATAAACACTAAATTGCCCACCCTATTTGCAGTAATACACCCTCAAACCATACAATTACTTTTTTCCCCCATTTCCGTTGTTTTTTGTTCACCCAAATTTTCTTTTTCAGTTTTTGTAAAATTTTGTATTTTACAAATTTAAGTTTTTTTGGAACCAAAATAATTTTTACTTTCAAGGAACCAAAAAATTTTTCCTTTATTTAAAAATTTTGTTTTTAATTTTTTAAAATTTCTAAAGGGAATTAATTTTTTTAAAAGTCAAAAAATTTAAAAAATTTCTGTTTTAAATTTAAAAATTTATTGTATTTTTATTGGATAAAAATTTTTAAATAGTTTCCTTTTACTTTTTATATAAAAAAAAATAAAAAAAAAAATATTTTAATTTTTGAAAATTTAAATGAATTTTAAAAACCCAAATTTAAATTAGTATTAAATTTCTCTTACAATTGTAATTTTTAAAAAAAATTTATTTTGATTTTTTTACAGAAAATTTTTTTATAATAAAACTCATTTGGGATTTTAAAATTCAATTTTTACCAATTAATTTTTCCAAAAAATTTTTTTTACAAAAATTAAATTTTTTTAAATTAAAACTTTAAATTTTATTTTAAAAAATAAAAAGAATTTTTTTTCGAAAATTTTTTTTTACAAAAAAATTTATTTTAAATTTATTTTCCAATTACTTAACACATTTTTAAAAAATAAGTTTTTCTTTTGTAACAATTTTAAGTTTTTTCTTTACTTTGAATTCTTTTTACAAAAATTAACATTTTAATTAACTTTAAAAGTAAAAAAGTTTATATTTCTAATTGTTTAAAACTGATTTAAAAAATTTTTTCATTTTTAAAATCTTGTTTTTTTAATACAAGTATTTTACCTTAAACATAATTTTAAAATAGTTTTCTTTCTGTACATTAGTTCTTTCTTACTTTGATCTATTTAATAATAACACTGAATTACTTTGAAAATCAACGTTATGATATTTCGAATCCAGTATTAAAACTCAATCAAAGAAAAGTATTACGTCATTCTTATCTGTTATTATTAGTATCATTTCAGTATATTTTTACTTTGTGCCAATAATATTGTGAACTGTTATCACATTTTCATTAGAGGTCTTCAAATAAAACATTTTTAATTAATAACATGATCCAAGCTACTTGAATACTTATAACAAGAAAAAATAATTAAAGATAACCAATTTTGAGAAAACGGTATTTGTTATATTTACTTTGCCAATAATTTTGTGAGCCAGTGTATCATTAAAAGAGTAAGGAGCAAGTACTCCTGGGGTATAGTTCAACAACAGGGACTGTGAAATACAAAATCTCAAGAACTGAAAGTAAATTATGAAAAGGATACAACCTGGAAGAGTTTTAAATTACGGAGGATTCAATAATTTTAGGTTCTAACTGCCAGAAATCAAAAAATCTGATGTGACATCCCATGACTTTCCCATTCACTGTTAGGTTTATTATAATAACTATAATTTTAATTTTTAAATTTTAAAAACATTTTTTAAATTTATTGGTTATTTTGTCTCCAAGGCAGCTCATATTCGTTTAAATGCAATGATTCTATTTATGTATTTTAATAGTAATTTAAGAAAAAAATTTCAAGTTTTGGGTATCTTTACACGCAGAAATAAAATCTCTTTCGAAACTCAACGATCAGGAAGAAAAAAGATTTTTTTCGATTCCGGTTGCACCACGAAGACAGATCCGCGTGCATCCGTGAAGGATGGGATATTCCATCAGGGGAAGGGGTTTTTAGTCAGCCAAGTCTGACATACTCACAAACTCGGGGTCTGTGGAATCCATGAGGATTATTCCCTTTTCTACGAATAGAGCAAAAAAAATCTAATCTAACTTTTTTGTGTTTTATTTTCTGGTGGGGTTATTTGTGTTTTCTTGAGGTTTCCGAAAGGTTCATTCAAAGTATAAAGCTATCTTAGTTTATTTTATGTATTTTGCTTATCTCTTTAGTTAACTAGAGACGCCACTGGGTGAGTAGATTTGGTTATTTGTGACGCCACTGGTTTTTGTTTGGTAATTTGACGTTGTTTAATGGTGCAATGGAAAATCGCAATCGGGTTGATTAAATCTCGCCGACCGGTTTAGAAAGATATTTTAAGTTGGTAAAGCGTTTGTCAAAATGGCCTGGAGCGGAGGAAAAACACTTTTTTAAATCCCCACTACTACCAAGCCTTATGACAAATATTTTTTCCCCGTTTGTTTTTATTCCATGGATGGTTTTTGCTTTGCTCTTGATTTGCTTCTGAGCACTACAGGCTCAAATCAGAACGCACCCCTGACCTGAGATCTACAATAAACTCCCGTGGAATTTTGAAGATTCGCAGGCTACGGAAAAAACTTTCCCGAATTTATTTGGTAATAATAAAACCATGCTGTACAGTTTATCAATAAATTTTATTCAAGTTTTTACTGACTGTAGATGCTCAACATAACCTAAAAATAGAAGATTTAGTTGTGTCAGGCATTGTTAATCTCTGCAATATTACGATATGGATAAAAAAATATTAATAGAAGAATCACAAATCAGTTTAGGTGGAACTACAGATTATTTGAGTGAAAATTATGAAATTAAAAAAGAAGAACCGGAAGATGTAAAAGAGAACAATTTAAGTGTAAAGTGTTTTGAAAAATCAAATTTTATAAATAATTTTTTATAAACTCATGTGGGCGAGAAACCACTCGTGTAGAACATTTCTTAATATATATTTAATTGCAGATGCCCCTGTGGGACATATTGATAAGATGCTCCACTAATACAGATTTGAAGCTAATTTTATCTGTCTGGGGTCATATTTTATATTTTATCCCCACTTTTTTACTTTATTCGGGATGAATGAAAAATTGAAATTTTATGTGCAATCTTTTGAAATTAAAATATTTATTAAATATTATTCTATGCCTGCTAGTTTTATTCTCCTTAGCTCTCACACTTTTACTGTCAATATCTCACTTTAGTGCCTGGGATCCATAATCCAACTAGCAACTGAAATTGTTCATTGGTCGATTTAAGCAATACATTTTTTGTACGAAATTTTAGTATATATTGCAATGGTTCGTTTATGATTAGCTACTGTTTGTATGTTGATTTGGGCGCCAAATTCAATTGACTTACGACCACCTTTAATTTCTTTACAAAACCTCCGGTTAAGCTCTTAGAAATGAACTCTCAATAAAATTGTTTTCTTGCGGATAAATTAAATTCTAAATAAATTACAATTCATAATTTAATGTTAGAAATTTCTACAGGTTTTTAAAAGACTCAGGAATAAGCCTTGTAGAGCTGTTGATTTCCATCGGTCATCAGTTTAAACTACCTAAATTTTAGGATTTTAACATGAAAGAACTTTGGTTAAAAGTCAGGACTACCATAATAACAACTATTTAATTTTGTTTCAACAATCAATTGTTTATTCAACAACCTAAAGGTTTTTGGCAATATAACTGATTTGCAGAATAATTTAGCTGTTTTGTTTAATAAATTGTTATATTTAACAATTTAACTGATTGTTTCAAAACAAATTGCATTACTGAGAAATAGAAACAAAACAAAAGATTTTGAACTAGTAACGCTTATATTGCAGATGTAGGCGAGTGGAGCGCGATACAATTATCAAAAACTACTGCTGCCGCAAATCGACAAAAAACAGCAAAGACGATAAAAGTTTAAAACTATTTGGCGCGTCGCTATTGGTTCATATAGTTCAATAACCTTATTGGGTCATGGCAATTAACATTTGAAATATTAGCAGTTATCATTTGTACCATAGCAATATATACGTCAAAAATGACGCTCAATCTAAAAGATTTGCTCGTCAAGAGTGACGATCCTATCCGTCAAGAAAGTTCTTCCCTCTAACAATGACTGCCTCTGTAGAAGACGTCAACAACAATGGTCCATCTAGTGGATGTACCTGTCAGAAATAACGGTCCTCCATAGGATGAATCCGTCAACATAGACAGTCTTTCTAAGAGATGTACCTGTCAAGGATAACAGTTTTTATCGCAAGGCGATTGTATGAGATTGGTTTCTTGAATAGAATGTCTAGTAATTTTGTAGTTGCAATTTTCTATTATTAATTTGTTCTCGTGGGTTGAAACTAGCGATTAAACCTGTGTTTACGACTGTGTAAACTTTATGCATTCCTGCAATTCGGGCTATTGAGCAATTTTGTAGTGTTTTTAGTTTACATGCGGTGATGATTTGGTTTTTTGCAAATAATTTGATTTATTCCTTGCATGCAGTCTTTTTGCCATCGTTCGTCATTTTTCCATTTGAGATTGTACATTGTTGGAGGTATAAGAATTTCATTTAGTGAATCCGGGATTGGATAAATTTTTAATAACGTGTATGGGATGGGATTCAGGATTGGTATTTTTAATATCATTACTATTGTGTTTCTTGCGATCATTAATGTAAATTTCGATATGTCAAGTATTTCAAAAAGGTGGGTCGTCATCTAAAGATAATAAATGGTCTCTGTTGTAAATTTTGATTAGGAGTGTGTAAATTTCTTGCAATTCTGAAAATGTTATTAATTCAATATTGGGGGTTTCTAATTTAGCCAGGTTAATGGTTCTTTCTAATACTTTTATGCTTTTGTGATAATTTTGAATGTTGAATAATTCTAAGTCTAACAATTGAATTGTGTTGGTGGATTCTGATAATGACTTAAAAGCATTTATGGTTTCATTTTGAAATTTTCGTAATTTTTCTAGGTCTTGTTGATAACGGGTTGTAATATGTTCGGCAAAAGTGGTAAATTCGGTCATTTTTGTATTTTGAATTTTCTCATTGTTAAATAACGTTTCTATATTTTTATTAATGTTTTGCAAGTCGTCATCATCTAAATTACCTGTAATGAATTTTATGGCTTTACCGAAAAAGTTTATTAATCCGCGTTTTCGTCTAAAGTGTAATAGTTTTTCTAGACTGTTTTCTGTTGATATTAATTCGGACCTTAATTGCTCGTAACGACGTCTTATTAAAATATTTTGAGTAACTCTAGGTTCTAAAATTACGGTATTTGCTATAAAATGTCTAAGACCTATTTCTAATTGAGTAAGATTATAATAAAAATAAAACTTATGATAATGTGAGAGAATTTTTGCATTTCCTAGTTCTTCGCTAAAGTATCCGTTAGTTTGAATCGGGGTTATCTGAAGTGGACACGCGACTCGTACTAGGCTCAGGGTCGTCCTGCAAAGAAAGGTTCTTTGTCGGTCTTTTAATTTTTCTAATATGGGAATTTGTTAAATTTCCTTTATTTGTTTTTCCTTCGACTGTATTCTCTGTTTTGTCAGTTATTTGGATTTTACTGTACAATGGGTCAGTTTTTCCGGGCTTATTCTTTCTTATAAACACGGTATCTGTGTTTATTTGCGGGGGATCTTCTTTGTTTTGATTTCTCTTTTCTAAGATACCTTTTTCTTTCTCATGAGTTTTTCGATAAATTTGATCTATGAATGGCAATAATTCATTTTTTCTTTTATTATTATATTCTTCATAGATAGTCATGTCTAATGATAGGTCAATTTCGTGTTCATAAGGGCCGTATAAAATGGAGAAAGGAGAAAATCCGGTAGCTGAATGAATTGATTGATTGTAAATAAGGATTGCAGTTATCATTAGATTTTGGGGAGTTTCGTTGGGTGATTTTAGTCTGAGGATTCGTAATTTTTCTACTATAGGGTAGAGTGTAATCTTTCTACGGGGGAGTTTGAATTAGGATTATTTATGGTGGTGAAATGGAGTTCAATTTTGTGGAATTGACAATATTCTTTGAAAGTTCTGTTAAAGAATTCTTTGCCTTGGTCACAAACAATACGTTTGGGATAATTATGGTGGCAAAAATAATGACGGAGTTTGTTTAGAACGGTGAGACCTGTTCCATCTTTAATGAAATAAGCTTGGGCGTATTTTGAAAATGAATCGATTATAGTGAGGAACTTGCAGTTTTGAAAGGAAAATGTATCGATGAATATTGTATCAAAAGGTTTTCTTGATAGTAAGGGTCCTTGTAGTTTTAGATTATAAGGATGTCGTTCGTATTTAGATTGAAGGCATAACTCACATTTATTGATTTCGTTGGTGATCATCGTTTTCATATTTGGCCAGAAATATTTCGTTTTTAGGTGGTTGTATGTTTCTACTATTCCAGTGTGGGTTTCATCGTGATATTTGGCTATTATGTCTTTTGTTCATTTTCGTTTGTTACATCAGTGTGGCAATGGTTTGTAAAACAAGTTTTATTGAGTTATTCATGTAATTTTGCATAATTCTGTTAGAATTATTTTAATGTTTGGTTCTTTACAATAAATTCCGTAACTAATATTAGGTCGAACAATTTCTTTAATGGCTCGAGATAAGTCTTCTTTAACGTTGTCTTTCCGGATAAAGATGGTGTAATGATTTTTTTTGAAAGGTTTCTTAAGGCGGATTTCGTAGTTGTCTCCTGGGAGTATTATTAATCTATTATTAAAATTGTTGATGGGGAATTCAGATATCGGAATTACTTTTCCGTCGTCGTTATTGTTTATTGAATGAAGTGTATTTTCTAGTTGAGAAATGACGTTTTGGTATTCTGGACAATTATCATTCGTCATGTCTTGTAGTATGTCGTCTAGTTCTTCTTCATTAGGAAGTTCTTCTATTAATGGTATCATTGATAGTTCATCGAGTTCTTTGTTATGTAGTTCGATACGTGATAAAGCATCGGCTACAACGTTTTCTTTACCTTTTTTATAAACAATTTCGAAATCGAATTCTTCTAGTTTTAGTTTCCATCTAATTAGTCTCGAATTTGGTTCTTTAATTTTATGGAGCCAAACTAAAGGGTTGTGATCGGTTTCAATAGTGAATCTTCGTCCGTATAAATATGGTCTAAAATGTTTTGTATTGTCGATTATGGCAAGTAGTTCTTTTTCAATGGTACTGTAATTTTTCTCTGCTGAGTTGAGCGTTCTAGAGTAATAAGCTATTGGTTTATTGTTTTGGCTGAGTACTCCACCTATAGCTACATTAGAAGCGTCAGTGGTCAGTTTGAAGCTTTTTTCAAAATCTGGATAAGTTAGGATTGATGCATTTGTTAGCAATTCTTTGCATAAGTTGAAGCATTCTTTATAGTCTGAGTTTTGCACATCTATTTTGGAATCTTTTTTCAGACATTTTGTCATTGGAGCAACGACTTTTGCAAAATTTGCAATAAATCGGCGATAATAACCTATTAAACCTAAGAAAGATCGGATTTCTTTTATTGTTTTTGGAATTGGGTATTGTTGTACGGCAATGATTTTAGAAGGATTTGGTTTTATTCCATCGGGTGTTATTACTGTCCTAAAATGCTACTTCTATTGATAGAAATTCGGATTTGTCTAACTGGACTTTAAGATTTACTTCTCTCAGGCATTTAAATATTAATTGAATGTGATTGAGATGTTCTTGTAGTGATTTTGAGAATATGACCACGTCATCCATGTAAACAAAGCAAAATTTGTATAGATAATTTTTGAGGACATGGTCCATCATTTTTTGAAAAGATGCAGGTGCGTTTTTAGGCCAAAGGGCATTCTAAGATATTCGTAGTGACCGTTGTTTACAGTAAAGGCTGTCTTCTCTATGGATTCAGGGTCCATTTCTATCTGGTGGAATCCTTGGGCTAAGTCTAGTGTGGTAAAATACATACATTTGCCAAGGTTGTCTAATATTTCTTCTATTCGTGGAAGTGGATATTTATCTTCTACTGTTTTTTCATTCAATTTTCGATAGTCTATTACCATTCTGAATTTTCTTTCTCCGCTATTGTCCAATTTTTTTGGTACTATCCATACAGGTGCACTATAAGGTGAAATAGAAGGTCTAACGATTTTGTTGTCTAATAATTTTTGTATTTGCCGTTGGATTTCAGTTTGCATGGCTTTAGGGTGTCGGAAGGACTTGACGAAGATTGGATTTTCATCTGAGACACGAATTTTATGTTTTACGTGGTTAGTAAAACTGAGGTCAGCATTTTCGTAGTAGAAAATGTCTTTGAAATTTATACATAAATTGGAAATTTTTTTCTTTTCTTCCTCATTGAGGTGATTGGTTCTAATTAATTTGTGAATTTTTGGGGATGTTGGTAAGTCTCATTTCTAGTAGTTTGTTTGATATTGAAATATTCTGTAGGTAATACATTTATTCTTTCTGTAAAGTTGATTTCTATTGATTCGGTCGGTTTTGGGATTTTACAAATGCCGTTTTTTGCTGTGGCTATACATTCAGGTAATCACTTATTCTAGTGTAAGGTATAAGGACTTCGCCTTCATCAATTGTTACAGGTACATCAATGTATTCTTTATTGGTAGTTTTTGTGTTGACTTGATTATTGCTGTATTCTAGAAAAAATGGTACTTGGGTATCGCGTAAAGTGAGAATTTTATATTTGTAATCTACGTTTGCTTCAAATTTACTGAGGTCTTTAGATCCTATAAGAACGTCAAATTTCTTGTGCCAATCGATTATTCTAATTTTAAAAGGGGTGTTTATTCCTAGTTCTGATAATAATGGAAAATATAAATTTTGATCTGCATTAACTGTCTGATTAAGACTTGAAACTGAAAATGGCTGAGTAAAAAAGTGGTTTTTAAATATTAAAGCAGCGTTTGGGTTGATAATTGAATCTGTAGCTCCGGAATCTATTAAGATTTTTAAATTTAAGTTAGGTAGATAGAAAATGGTAATTTAAGTTTAGAATAAATTGAGTTTAGGTCTATAGTTGTTGTGGGTCTTCCGAGGCTGTTACACAAAAATTTTCTTCTTGCGTTTCTTCATTTTCGTTGTAATATTCATAAGTATTGTCTTCAAGTGATTCGTTTTCATAAACATTATTTTCGAAATAGTCTTCGCTTCGTATTTCTGTATTAAACAATTCTTCTGAGATAAAATTTGGTCTACTTGTGGGTTGAGGAGGATTAAATTTTGGTTTGTTGGAATATGCCGAAGTTTGAACTGACATTGGGGTAGGTTTATATGGGGCTCGTTGGATTTGATTTTCGGGTCTTGTTCCAAACACTTGTTTGTTAGTAGGAAATCTTGGTTGTTGTTGGATTGGTTTGTTAATCGGTCCTAAAAATGGTCTTGGTTGGAATGGTTTTGGATGGGGTTGAAATTGTGTTGGATTGGGTTGAAATTGTTTTGGTTGGAATGGAAAAGATTTTGACTGAAATTGAGTTGGATTATTGGTAGGTGGATAAGTTTGTGGGGTAGGTCTTTGAGATTTGCTGTCTTGAAGCTGGCGTACATAGTCGGTATAATTATTTTCTTGGATTTTGTTATCATAAATCCTACATTTATTTAGTGCGTCTTTTAGGTTAATCAAATCAAAATTCATCAAATAGGTCCTATAAGGCTCTAATAATCCCGAACAAAATATTTGCAAAGATTGTTTTTGATGTAATATTTTTTTTAGTGTGAACATATTAGCGTCATGTTCATGCAATTGTACGTATTGCAGCAAATCGTTTTGAGCGAGTAAGGTCTTATCATATAATAATCAATATAATTTTCATTTTTTGATTGTATAGTGTTACGAAGGGCAGAAACGAGTAGTTCCTCATTTCTTTGGTCTCCGTACTTTCTTAATAGTGCGTTACGTATACCGGGCCATTCGGTTTCATTGTGGAAATTTAGATAATCTCTAGCTTCGTTTTTTATTTTTGAAAAAATAGAAACGTTAAATAAATACGTTTGAGTTGGTGTTAATTTTGATGCTAAAAAGTTTGCTAAGTTATCTACATTAGTTATGAAGGTTGATAAATTACTTCCTGGATAAAAGTCAGGTAATGAGTTAGTTAACGCGCATAATTCGTTAATTTGAAATGGAATTAATAAAGGGGTTTGGGGAGCGTTTGCGTTTGCCATATTATTTAAGTGATATGGTGTAAATCTAATATTTAAATTATTTAAATATTAGGAAGAAACAGTGACCAAACTGGAGGAGAAGATGGAAAAATTTGAGAAAGAGAGAAGGAGAGACAATATTATCATTAAAGGAGCATTCCCAAACGAAATTGTAACAAAGGAAAAGGTCGAAAACTTTTTACAAAGCAAACTCTCAATACAGGTAAACGTGATTGATACATTCAAAATAGGGAAAACCCCTGGAAGAGAGATCGTAATAGCTAAGCTGCGCAACTTTAGCCAAAAGACATCCGTTATGCAGAATAAACGCAAATTAAAAGGAACTAATACACTCATAGAAAACGATCTCACACCCAAAGAAAAAGCCATCCAAGACAAGATCGTGGAAATATCCAAGGCGGAATATGCGAATGGAAAAAAAGTGAGAGTGGGATACCGGAAGCTGCTCGTAGACGGAAAGTTATTTATATGGAACGAGGTGACCTCCGCGCTGGTAACAGCAGAGACGACGACAGCAGACTCAAAAAACTAACAGAGAGAAACGGTGCCCCCGCAACGTCTCAGGTGAGGGCCTCGAATAACGATGGTGAGACACATATGCCAAACAGGATGCTCAAACGGAAAAATGATATTGAAGGCGAAAAGAAGATAAACAGTCTGATGCAAAAAAAGAAAACACGAAAACAACAAATACTTAAGATTGGAACATGGAACGTGCGAACACTACTAAAACCCGGAAAAATGAATGAAGTAGCAAGCGAGGTTATGAGGTATGGGTTGGATGTGGCAGCACTACAAGAAATGCGATGGAAAGGAAGTGGCGAAATACAACAAAGTAAATATACGTTGTTCTTCTCTGGAGAAAAACTTCAAGGCAGAAATGGAACTGGTTTTATTGTGACAAATAAAAACATCAAAAACGTATTAACTTTCACAGCAATAAGTGGAAGAACATCATATCTAAGAATGCGCGCAAAAACAAATATCTCGATTGTGAATGGTTATGCACCGACGGAGGACAGCAACGACAATGAGAAAGAAGCCTTTTACAGCGAAATGGAATCTCTCTGCGACGCAATCCCCAAACAGGATATGGTGATTATACTAGGCGATTTTAATGCAAAAATCGGCAAAGAAGAACGTATAAGATCCATTGCTGGAAAACACACCATCCACGAAAAAACAAGTAATAACGGAGACAGATTATGCAACCTGGCGGAAGCAACAAACACCACGATTGCTAGTACTAAGTTTAGCCACAAAAAGATTCATAAAATTACATGGATACGGCCAGGAGGAAACGTAAAAGAAGGTAATCAAATAGATCATGTCTTAATATCAAGGAAGAGAGAAAACCAGATAACAGATGTAAGAACCTACAGAGGAGCCAACGCAGATTCAGACCACTTCCTAGTGGTAGCGAAAATAAGACAAAAGACCACAAAATATAATATCACGAAACAAAACAACAAAAGAATAGCTACAGAAGTCCTAAACATCATAGAAACAAGAAAACGGTATGCAGATAGAGTCAAAACAGAACTTATCCACAAGGAAAAGAGCAGAAACATAGACCAAGAACTAGATAACATTACATCGAGCATACACACAAGCGCAAGAGAAGTGGTCGGATATAAACAAAAGAAGCGGTCCAAAGAATGGTATGACAATGAATGCGCATCACATAACAAACGAAAAACGGACAATAGACTGAAATGGTTGGAAACTGGTGAACAGAGAGACCACGATATTTATAAGGAAAGCATTAAAGAAGCCAACAGATTGTTCAAACAGAAGAAGAATGCATGGTTTACAGAGAGAATGGAAGAAATCGAGAGAAACAACAAATACAACAATGCGAAAATATTTTATCAACTATTAAGAGACAGAAACAGAACTACGGCGTAAAACCAAGAGGTATGAAAGGCGTTGATGGAACAATAGTGCACGACTCGGAAGGAGTGAAACATATTTGGAAGAATCACTTTCAGCAGCTGCTGAACGTCCAACAAGAACAAGGAGAGGAAGAAATATGTCATACCGTTACAACTAACAACCAAGAAATAACGACACCTACAATAGAAGAAATCAAGGCAATAATACAAAAAATGAAAAACGGTAAAGCGCCCGGTAAAGACGATATAAACATGGAACTGATCAAACATGGTGGGAAGAATTATGCCAAGACTGAGCCTACTGATACAACAAGTATGGGAAGAAGAAAAACTACCAAAAAAATGGAGTGAAGGCGTAATAATACCACTAAAAAAGAAAGGTGCAGCCGACGATTGCAGAAATTACCGAGGTATAATGCTCCTCAATTCGGCTTACAAGGTGCTGTCTACCCTGATATACAGAAGACTAAAAAGTTTTCACAGGATATCGTAGGTGCATATCAGTTTGGGTTCACCGAGGGTAAGTCTACAATAGATGCGATACACACAGTAAAACAATCGATGGAAAAAATGTATGAACACAATATGGAGTTGCACATGCTATTTGTCGATTTCCAGCAAGCCTTCGACAGCGTGAGAGAGGAAAGTTATACAAGGCAATGGAAGAAATGAAATTTCCACCCAAACTGATCAACTTGGTAGAGATGACGATGGAAGGCACCACGGCATGCATTAAAACAACAGAAGGTACGTCAGAATTTTTGCGGTGAACGGCGGGTAAGACAAGGAGACGCACTGTCCGCAACTTTGTTCAACATTGTCCTAGAGGCAATCATAAACAAGTTAGAAACTAAAGGGTCGATAACAACTAAGGAAGGGCAGATACTTGCCTATGCCGACGATATAGTCATCTTAGCGAGAACACGAAATAAAATGGTGGAGATTTTCACGAAGATGAGAACAGCGGCGAAAGAGATGGGACTGTCCGTGAATGAGAATAAAACCAAATATATGAGATGCAGCAAAGATTCACGACCACCTAGCGCCATAACTATAAATGATCTCTCTTTTGAAGAAGTAGACAACTTCAACTACTTGGGCGTACACATAAATAGAAACTGCGAGAGAGACGAAGAGATAAAAAAAAAGAATTCAAGCTGGGAACAGAGTTTACTATAGTAATAAAAAACTCCTTCGAGATAGACAACTAACCAAAGAAACAAAGATGAAAATGTATAAAACACTAATCAAACCGGTAATTCTATATGCAGCAGAAACAGTTTGTTTTTCGCAACAAGAGGCTGAAGCATTGAGGGTGTTTGAACGAAAAATACTACGCACCATAATAGGCCCAAAAAAGGAAAACAAGAACGGAGAAACAAGACAACTGATGAATCATGAAATCATGAGGGAAACGAACGGGGAAGACATAGTGAAACATGTGAAAGCGCAAAGAATCAGATGGCTTGGACATATCGTGCGAAAGGACGATAGTGACATGGTAAAGAAGATAACAATGTGGAAGCCGGCGGAAGGCAGAACAAGAGGAAGGCCGAAGATCAGATGGCTGGACCAGGTGTTGGACGATCTGAAGACCATGGAAATAAAAGATTGGACGAAAGAGGCCCAAAACAGACAAAGATGGAGAGATATTGTAAAGACCACCTCAACACACGCAAAAAATGTAAACGACAACAGAGGTACAAAACGCATCTTAAAGAACTTAATTATGTTAAATGAGGACCGATCCCCCTCAATAAACGGATCTGTAAATCTCAAACGGGATAGCAATATTCTTTAATGTAATGCTTGAAATAAATAAATAAATAAAATTAAATTTTTCTAATTGATTGGGCTCTAATGCAGCCTCTAATTCAAGTTCAATGCCGCTATCGATCATTAAAACACAATAATAATAATAATAAAAATAAAAGGAAAGGATTAAAAAAACTTACAGAATTAGGAGAAGGATTGACATGTCCAATCTCAGGTTCTCTGTATCGTTCTAGATGAGGCCTTTTCTTATAATGGTTGTCTTCCTACAGGAACACAGTTCGTGGATAGATTCTAAGGTGTTGAAACACTCCAGGTACGATTTTCTCTTGGATTGTCCAAATAAGATGAGCTGGAACTTTTGAAACTTGAAGTCAGGTTTTCTCTTGGATTTCCAAATAAGATGATCTGATTATTTCTTGAGTCCAGTTTTTCTCTTGGTTTTCCCAAATAAGATGTATCGCACTTGTGAAAATATCCTGTTCGCAGCGCCAATTAAATTTTACACGACACAATTAAACTTTTTAAAAAATAATTTTATTAACTTAGTAAATAATGATACAAAAGTTACAAGCTTTAAACATAAAGAACTAATGTCGAAGGTACAGAAGTTACAAGCTTTAAGCATAAAGAACTAATGAATGCAGGTAGCTAGGTTATCCCTGCTTTTATACAAAAGAATGAGTCATGGGCACGTGTGTTCTAGATTTTATTTTGAAGAAATAAAAGGTGAACATTTGTGCTTTATTTCGAAGAAATGTTTTTCTAAAAATGTGAACATAAACACCTGCACTCGAAGGAATGCGTTTAAATTAAAAGTATAACATAAAATACAAAATTTATGATGACATGTTGACATCTAACAGGTGAAGGCTTTTAAGGGTTACATAACTATATGGAGGATCAACGCATCGTTTGTTTTTCTTCAAATTTCCTCTAATTATTTCAGGAGCTAGACATTGTTGATAAAACTGACACAAAATTGGCAACATTTTTGAAATCCAGAAATTTTCATCTCTGTCTATTATCTGGATATGAATAGGGATCTTGTCATTGACATAAACGACAAAGTAGCATTTACATCTTTTGGTGATATTCAATTGTCCTTGAATCTAACAAATAAAAAATTTTAAATGTTTAAAAAAATAAAATTAAAATAGTAATTACCTGATAATAATAAGTGTGCCGTTGTTTTAAGCATATGCCATTATCATTTTTAATTAAAAAGGAATTGTTTAGAAGCGGAATCAAGTTCTCGATACTGTGAGCGTCTTTGTCTGGAACATAAATACATTTCACCTTCACAATTGCATCTTGACCAACCAGTCCTGCATAAGAAAATGTAAATAACACAAAAAAAGTATAATACAGTATTTTCAAAATTACCATCTGGCGAAGCACCCAAGAAACCATACTGTTCGTCAATCCAAAAACCTGAAGGTTGAACAATAATATCTAACATTTGCTCTAATTTCAGTATGGCCACACTTTCTTTGGCTATACCATATTCCGTGGCATCAGTAGAAAATATGGAAGGCATCAAGCATGCCTTAACGAAAGAGTTACAAGTGGTATGCGGTCTCCCGTTTATAACTTTTCCAAACAATGAAGCTGTCAAACGCATCTTTCGTTCAGTTTCATATACTTTATTGCCAAATTGACCAACCGATTCTTTTGAATATTATCAATTGCATCTTTGGGAATCTAAAACATTATTTTGCTATAATAATATTAATATGAAAACATAAAACTCACCAGTAATCTTTCAATTACCAAAGCGGATTCATTCAAAATGACTTCTAAGTCTTCCTTAGTTTCGGATATTTCTGCATGGTCACCATAATCAGTATTTGTTTCAACTGCTGTTTTCCTTTTTTTCCTTGAAAGGTTTTCTGTTTCATTACCTGAGAATAAACGTTTTTTTGCTTTTTGGACTTTATTGGCAGTTTGCTTTTCCATATACAAGGAAAAATGTTGCCCAGGAGTATTTCCGGTTTAATTTTTCTTTAATTCAGTTAATAATTTTAATTATTAACAAAGAAAATGAAAAAAAAGTTTCATAATAAAGAGGTATCTCCAGATTCTAAAAAATCAGAAATTATGGTTAAATCAAAATACACTCATATTCGTTCGTAAAGGCAAAAATCAAAAGCTCTTGTTTACAAAAACACGTTTACCCTGCCCTTGCATTGGCTAAGCTCCGACGGTTAGGAGGCCGCGAATCCATACAGGTAACTTATAGGAATAATAAAGCAACAGATCTAAAACGCTTTAATTTATTCTCCACCAAAATGGAAGGCGTGTACTTATCAGAATATAAGGCAGTTATAGCAAGTTAAAGTGAACCCAGACTAAGACCTGACGTTCACAGAATCGTACAATCAATGCCGCTTTCCATTTAGGGTGGAAAACGATCAAACGAAATTACAGTTTTTTACACAAAAACAAACAATTAAAATCGCTGTGATTGCGACAAAGAACTGCCGTCCACTGTAATAATCAACAATCACACAAAATGACAAATGCCTACACAATTCATCATTGAATAACAAGCATTGCACATCCTTAAAGCTTTAAAACTCACCCACCTACGCACAAAGAATCGTATTCATCTCGTCAAAATATCCTTATCATTGGGAATCCTTCTAACTGGTATATTCCTGGTTCGATGGTAACGAACTCCAGCTTTGCCTAAGTGTAGAATCTAAAACTAAAGAACGCACAAAATTCTTATTAAACAAATGAGAAATACCTGTAATCGATCTTATTAATCAAAGACAATAAAGTTCAGCCTTGAACATTTAGCAAACAGAAATGTGTGACCGTCACATCTGTGTCGGTTGATCTAATAATGTAAAACCCCCAAAGCAGACGAAAGAACACACTCTTGGTTACCAAATGAAGAACGGTCGCTCCAACCAAGAAAACAAAACAAAAATATCACGGCCTAAACTTGGCCAACACTTTCCAATTCAAAATATAATAAGCGACTCAATTACATGAAGTCACTCTATGGACAGATTAGCCAGCACGCAGCACCATTAAATAATTAATTAATATGCTAACCAATATTTAAGGTGTATTGGTATAATTAATACATGCCAATTGATATTGTTTCGTAGTGTAAAACTTACGTGGTAATACTATTTGAGTCTATTTTATATATTACATTTGATTTACATTTACATTTTGAAATACACGATTAATATTAAAATCCCGATATAATATTTTAAAAGCAATTAACTTATAATTAATGATACAAGCAAAGTTTTTTTTTATAAGAGAACTGTTTTAAATGTCGATTTTTAATTTTCATTTTTACAAAACAAATTGAAAAATTAAATTAAACCACTATTTTCTATTAATATCAAATTAGATTTAATTGTACAAAATTTTTTATAAGAATTTTAAAACGGTTTTCTTCCTTATGCAAATCAAATTGATTTATTAACCATTCTTTCTAGGACATTATATTCACAAATGTCACAAGCACGCATTTCATCTGAGTTTAAATGAATTTTTAAATTTATCTTAGAGAAATTATAGATCACAAATTTCACAACACAATCAAACTAATTTCTCCAGCTGAGTTTTAAATGCCTTTTTAAATTATTTTGGCAATTTATAATCACAAATTTCACAAGCAAACGGCTTTCTCCAG
This sequence comes from Lycocerus yunnanus, assembly GCA_036346125.1. Lineage (NCBI taxonomy): Eukaryota > Metazoa > Arthropoda > Insecta > Coleoptera > Cantharidae > Lycocerus > Lycocerus yunnanus. Next base: position 65,014 of record JARFIX010000072.1, on the reverse strand, counting down.
TGTGAGTTGTTAAATGACTTTTAAATTATTTACGACACATTTATAATCACAAATTTCACAAGCAAACGGCTTTCTCCAGTGTGAGTTGTTAAATGTCTTTTAAATTATTTTGACATTTATAATCACAAATTTCACAAGCAAACGGCTTGTCTCCAGTGTGAGTTGTTAAATGATCATTTAAATTTGATTTACGCGCACATTTATAATCACAAATTTCACAAGCAAACGGCTTGTCTCCAGTGTGAGTTGTTAAATGATTTTTAAATTTGATTTACGCGCACATTTATAATCACAAATTTCACAAGCAAACGGCTTATCTCCAGTGTGAGTTGTTAAATGAATTTTTAAACTTGATTTCTGCGCACATTTATAATCACAAATTTCACAAGCAAACGGCTTATCTCCAGTGTGAGTTGTTAAATGCTTTTTAAATGTGATTTTGACACATTTATAATCACAAATTTCACAAGCAAACGGCTTTCTCCACGGTGATTGTTGTTAAATGATCTTTTAAACTTGATTTACGCGCACATTTATAATCACAAATTTCACAAGCAAACGGCTTGTCTCCAGTGTGAGTTGTTAAATGATTTTTAAATTGATTTCTGCGCACATTTATAATCACAAATTTCACAAGCAAACGGCTTGTCTCCAGTGTGAGTTGTTAAATGATCTTTTAAATTGATTTACGCGCACATTTATAATCACAAATTTCACAAGCAAACGGCTTATCTCCAGTGTGAGTTGTTAAATGATATTTTAAACTTGATTTATGCGCACATTTATAATCACAAATTTCACAAGCAAACGGCTTGTCTCCAGTGTGAGTTTTAAATGATTCCTTAAAGTGGATTTGTAAGGCATTTATATTGACAAATTTCACACGTAAAGGATTTCACGGGGTGAGTTCTTAAATGTCCTTTGAATGTTTTCACATGTATCTACATACCCACAAACTGCACATTCAAACAAACTTGTACTGTTAGATGTTCTTGCAGATTTATACTGTGTTACTTGTTCAGTATCGCTTCTTCTTTAATGTCGATAGAATGATGCAAATCTTCTAATTTAAACTCCACATCTTCGAACCCATCCGTTTTAATTGTGGCATTGCTGCTTGAATTACTTGGAGATTTCAAACCTTGACTGTTGCTGTTCATAACGTGTAGCTCTTCAAGGGGTTGTATTTGAGCCATATCTGTAACTGGTTGCATCAGAATGAGGTACTAATGTGTCATTCGACAATAATAATTAATATTTACCTGTAGCACATCTCAACGTGTAAGCCTACAATTGTGAAGTTTGCTTTCGCTGCTATTATTTTCGTTATTACAAGATTACTACAAAATAAATAGCAAAATATTTTTTGTTATAACAAAAAGATGCAACGATGTTTGAAAGGCAAAACGGCATAAGCAACACTATGTAATAAAATTTATTGCGATGTCTACGAGTAATTATAAACTTAAAACTAGCACATTGCAATGCAAATATTCTTGCTCGTATAGATAAGATAATTAATTACAAATTTTATTTCACAAATTTTCAACTTGAAATCGCTCTATTGTAAAGTTTACAACTTGTCGCTTATAATCTTTTGCCTTTCAACCATCGTTATCTTATTTGCCTCCTACAGGTCGTGTTATTTTCATGATAATTTGTCAACGGTTTAAGTTAAGAGGTGAACCCACCCAAATTGTGAGAATATTTAACTGAATTTTAAATCAAAATTTGTAATTGGTTATTCCGCATAAATTATTGTAGCCAAACGGAGAGCTTTGTTAACGAGTAAAATAGTTACCTACACATTGAGAAACATGCTACTAGTATATAATATGCATCGCAGTTTTACATAATCGTGTTACTTACCTTTCCGAATTAGAACAGTTCGGTAGCTAGGAATCGTAGATTTTGTCTTGATGTGTAGTTTGAGCTTAAAATTATTTTTATAACCAAAGGAGGGTTCCACAATTATGTACCATTTATTTATCTTACGATGATAGACATACTACACCGAATTGATGAACCTCTTCACTTTATGAGAAGCCCCACAACTCTTTCGTCTGGAATGCACTGGTAGCTTGCGATGGGGTTTCAGAACCTGTGTAAATTCAAGCAGCTAAATCTAAAAGATTCAAGTGAACCAGCATGAAACAAAGAGCACTACAGCACTAAATTACAACAAATGACGACGTCATCCATTTTCTATTTGACAGAAAAGGAAGCGCGCTATCTAGTGGAGCAAATATTTACTCACCCGTGCATTTGTTTTTCTTAAAATTTATTGTTAAATAAATAAGATTAGCGTTTTTAATTTTTTCAGAATACAACTTTTAACTTGTGGAAAAATGGAGCTTGTGGTCACACAGAGGTGAAAAACTAAGCAGTTAAATAATTAACAATTTATGCTTGTGTGAACGCACTTTTAAACTTTAACTTAAATGTCAAGGGAGGAATGTCAAATAACCTAAAATATGGCACGCAAATTGAGTTAGAAATTTCTTCAATATTTTGCTTAAGGTGGAAAACAACGTTCAAGAAGAATAATAATTGTAACAATCCATCCATCTGCGGTGGATGCACTACGAGATGACTATAAATTATGGTAGTAGATATTATCGTTGGTTGGCTGCCGGCCCTTACGGGCTGCAGAACACCCAGAATTGTAATAATCAAATAATAATTTAAACAATAATAAAAATTAATGTATTTATTAGCATAATTAGGTTTCGCTCTTCCCTCTAATATACTAAACAGATACCAAATTTTTTTTTGGACCTACCGTTGGGGGAAGAATAGGCGAGCCGCAGGCGACCTCTCACGCAGGGACCTTCGAAGCAGAAAACGTCCTACGTCCGGTAGGCTAGGTGGTTTACCGCTAAATTATCGATAAATCGGTCTAATTAATTAATTAAAAATCGATTAGAACCGTTGCGCCTCTGTGTTCTTTGTCGGATTTTTGTTCGATTTTTAAGAATAAACGTCAACATTTTTGCTCGCACGCTTTCGCATCTCTCTCGTACGCACGTCAAACGAGGCAGACGGAAAACGCGGCCGGTCGATTCGCGATTAGAAAAATTTTCCAAATTAAATTAAATTATTACGACGTTTGACGTTTGCTTTTTTTTCGCATTTTTTGAGGTAAATTCGATCGGGCGGGCGGGGGAGAATTTTTGGGGGGCGAGAGGGGTACGTACGGGAGCGTCAGAGTCCGACGAGTCCGTACGTACCCGTGACGAGGGCCAAAGAGCAAAATTTACCCCGAAATTTTGCGATGAAAGATCGAATTTTGTTTGACGTTTGACGAGGGTTCGACATCTTGCGGGGTAAATTCGATTGGGGAGGGGCGGGGGCGAAATTTCGAGTGGCGCGGAGGTTACGTACGTGAGCGTCAGAGTCCGACGAGTCCGTACGTACCCGCGACGAGGGTCATCGAGCAAAATTTACCCCGAAATTTTGCGAGGAAAGGTCGAATTTTGTTTGACGTCCGACGAGTGCCCATTAAATTTCAGGCGGGGAGGAGAATTTTCGAAAAAATTACATTTTTTGGAAATTTTGCAAATGCGAGGCGACGAATGGCTTTGGGAGACCGAGCCGCATCTGCGCGATCTAATTTTGTTGCACGTGGTAGAGTAGGAGGGAAGATATGAGCAATCAAAGTCGAACGTGGTCGAAATTTTACATTTACCTTCTCAAATTGCAATCTGTCGCGGTCGAGAAAGATTTTCGAGACATGGCGGCCATAAAAAATCGTCGAGCGCATGTGAAAGAATGTGTTGCTAGCTCGAAACGTTGCTTGCGAAGCATCCTATATATTGCAAACTACAAATATGTAAGATGCACTTTTGTGAGGTTAGAATATGTCAAAGTTGAGAGTGATTGGATTTGTTAAATTTCATCATTTGCGATCGATTAAGTAGAAATACGAGGCCACGGATCGATGGCGGATGTGTGACAGGGCAGTTTCGTCGACAAGTACCGGTAGGAATCGTCAAACTATGTGGATAAAATTTGCAACAAAGTGGAGCGTTCGGGTTGAAGGTGTGTGAAAATTTTTCCATTTTTCACCGTTTTACCGATGAAAATTGAAGGTGCGTTGGCGTATTTTGCGGTTAGAGTGGTGTTTTAAGATGGTTTTTGTTTTAGGTGCAGAATTTTCAAAGAAAATTACGTTGGTCGTTCTTCCGAGGGCCCTACGACAATTTAGAATCAAATTGTTTGGAGGTTTTCGAGGTTTTGTCGTTAAAGAGGCGAATTTCACGTCGAAATTTTGCACACGGGTGCGGGGCGCGGCGTTCTCGGAGCATCTATAAAAAATTTAGCGAAATTCAATCAAATCCTTCCATCGAAGGACTTTCCGTACTTCTCAAACATGTAGCGTATAGGTGCGATAGAGGTTTTCCATTAAACTAGGACGAATTCAAAGTTGAAATTTTGCTTGCCTATGGCACTGTGGTGCACATGAAGAATATGTAAAAGTTTCAAAGAAAATTTAATTTTAAGTTCACTCGAACCACCATTTGTAATTTCCAATTGAAACGGAAGAAGGTTTTCGAGAGGTTTTTCGTCTACGGTGCCGAATTTTACGTCCAAATTTTGCATACTAATGCGTGAGCGGTCTTCTCGGAGGATCTAAAAGAAAATTTAGCAAAATTTCATGAAATCTTTCTGTCGAAGCACTTTTCTACTCTCAAACAGGCATCGAATATGTTTGATATAGAGGTTGTAAAATTTCAAGGTGAAGGAGTGAGTTTTGGACAAAACTCTGAGGAGCTTTTCGAATTGCGTTGCGGGGCACCATCGATAGAAAGAAAAAAATTTGAATTTCGAAAATTTTGGAAAAAATTTCGGGTTCCATCTTTCGGAAAATTTCGTCGAGTGCTTGCCGTTGATAAATGCGTTCCAAAACCAATCGCTCTTCTTAGTCGAGTGTCGTGCTTGCAAAAATTTTAAGTATTTTTGTCGAATTCGTGCCGTGGAGCGAAAACGTACGAAATTTTGAGCATTTTCGAAATTTGCCAACTTTGAATTAAATTTGCGGGCAAACCAAGAAGGAAATTTATACGAAAATTTTGAGAAAACGAAGAGGGGCGAGAGGGAATACGCACGTCCAATTATTTTAAAATCGGGAAAATTTTTTATCAAAATCCTCAAAATTTTTTTAAAAATTTCAAACGCGTTTAACGCGTCCGCGGTGCTCTGACAAAAATTTATTCTTAGCTTTACGGTGCGGGACCGCAGACGGTTCCGCTCGACTTTTAAATTATTCATTTATCGACAAGGGAAGGCGCTACGGGCTCGGAAAAATCCGTTCAAAATTTCGACCTAAAGACGAGTTTCGCTTCAAAGGGTAAAAATATTTAAGAATTTTTTAGACTTTCGGATAGGCGACGACGATTGCGCATTTTGCGTCTTGACATTTTGTCGAAAACGCTTAATAAGGCCGCAATTAAATAAAAAGCGGACGACAAAATTTTCGATTCAAATCTCCGCAGTTTTGACTGTAAATCGAAATGGTGAATTTTCGTCGTATCCGACGGTTTTCAAAAATTTTATAAGCTTTTCGTATTATTTCGACGCGTGAGATGGTTGAAAAAAAAATTTTAATTTCGAAAATTTTGAAAAAATTTGGGTTCCATCTTCGAGAAATCTTTGTCGAGTGCTTGCCGCTCAATAAATGCGTTCGAAACCGATCGCTCATTTAGTCGAGTGATCGCTTGCAAAAATTTAAGTATTTTGTCGAATTCGTGCCGTGGACGCAAAACGTACGAAATTTTGAGCATTTTCGAAATTTGCCAACTTTGGATTAAATTTGCGGGCAAACCAAGAGGAAATTTATACGAAAATTTTGAGAAAAACGAAGAGGGCGAGAGGGAATACGCACGTCCAATTTATTTTAAAATCGCGCAAATTTGGAAAATCTAAGTTTTGAAATTAAAAATTTCAAACGCGTTTAACGCAGTCCGCGGTGCTCGACAAAAATTTATTTTAGCTTTACGGTGCGGGACCGCGAGGCGGTTCATTCGACTTTTAAATTACTCATTTATCTATAAGGGAAGACGCTACGGGTTTTAAAATCCGCTCAAAATTTCGACCTAAAAGACGAGTTTCGCTTCAAAGGGTAAAAATATTTAAGAATTTTTAGACTTTCGGATAGGCGACGACGATGTGCGCATTTTGCGTACTTGACATTTTGTCGAAAACGCTTAATAACGCCGCAATTAAATAAAGAAGCGGGACGACAAAATTTTCGATTCAAATCTCCGCAGTTTTGACTGAAAATGGAAATGGTGAATTTTCTCGTAATCCGACGGTTTTTCAAAAAATTTGTATAAGCTTTTCGAGTTTTCGACGCGCGGGATCGGCGGAAAGATAAAAATGAAAGTGAAAATTTCGAAAAAACTTTTTATGAATTTTCATTTAGTGGTGTTGGTGGCAAAACTTTACAGTATTTCCATAGAATTTGACACAAAAAGTTAAAGAAGTTTAGGGTGCACAAGGCGATTATTTAATTTTCGGAGCTGGATAAATAAAGAAGGAATGTGCACCGCAAGCACGTAAGGTCGCCGAGCGTCCGGTCGAGAGAGAGCCGGTGGGCGTGTAGACGCGACCACAAAGCCGTGACGGTGTCGACGCAAGTTGCTCGGTTCGACAAGTGATAGAATCGCGGAGGATGGGTCGTCCCTCTTCGGGTAAAATTGCGCGGATCTTTGGGAGTTTTGGTCGTCGAATTGTGTTGCGGAAACTTCGTTTGGAGTAAAATACTTTCTTTTACCACGTAAATTGGAAAGTAAAAATTCTTAAAATTGGTTTAAATTATTATGGAAGTGTTTGTCGACGTATCGTTTCGAGTAACTCGTGGGCGTATTAGCGAACGAAGGAAACAAATATAAAAGAATGCGTTTATTATCGCATCGTTTGAGTCGACACCTTTTTTCGGAAAACAAGCAGCGAATTCTTGAGTTTTGGTTGTCGAACGATTTTGTGGAAATAAATCGATATTATTAAACGTTGTTTTATTTATAAATTCTGCTCCTTTAGTGTTTTACATTTGAAATACAATAATTCAATTTTTTGGGAGCATCGTATTGCATTCTCGAGGTTGCATCGCAACAGAGCGATCCCTATTAATCTAATTTGAAAATTTCGACGCACACCCGTCCACCAAAATTTCGACAATATTTTTATAACTATATTTTTTCTTTTGTCGAATATTCAAAAATTTCGCGAATAGGTAAGAAAATACTAACTAACGAAACCAAGATCACAGGAAAATTGTTGGACGAGTCTACAAAATATAAAAATGTGACGAAAGATACGTACCAGATTACAGTTCATAATCTTTCCTTTGTATTTTGTAGATATGCTTGCATTTAATTTATTTAAAGGTCGACATTACATAGAAGAATTTGCTTATTCGATGCAATTATTAATAATTTAAATTAATGATATACAGGGTAACTTCTAAGTAATTGTTCTTTTCTCTTTATATAATAGTAGACTTTCCAATTATTATTCGCGTCTTCCTTTTATACTAACGAATATAACATGTTTTTAAAAATAAAGAGGAAAATTTGCACGACGATCCAGTGTTTTTAGACGAAACCTAATAAATGTACTTGAATTAAATTTCGATAGAGGGCGCTTAATTTTTAAAGTTGGAAAATTTGCGTGTAGTTCATGTACATTATTTCGATTAGTTCTAATGAATACGTCTAAAGTGTCAACTTGCCTTACGTCATAATGACGTTTGTCAAAATTATGACATTGAACCATTGAATAAAGAAAGATGGTTCTTGAATATATTTGCGATCGATTATCGGCAATAAAAGTAGCCTATGTGATGTAGAACCTTTCTTTAGTTAATGTGCTGAAATAAGATCGGTTTGTGTTAGCGTTAGTTTTATTTTTCTAGAGTTGAATACCAAAAGGTGGATCTTTCACGAAAAAGGTGAATCCGTCGGTAGGTTAGAGTTAATTTTGTTACTTTTTCTAGAGTTGCTTACCAAAAGGTGGATCTTTCGCGAAAAGGTGGATCCGTCGGTAGGTTAGAGTTAGTTTTGTTAGTTTTTCTAAAGCTGAATACCAAAAGGTGAATTTTCGCGAAAAGGTGTATCCGTCGGTAGGTTAGAGTTAGTTTTTGTTATTTTTTCTAGAGCTGCATACCAAAAGGTTGATCTTTCGCAAAAAGGTGGATCCGTCGGTAGGTTAGGTTAGTTTTGTTACTTTTCTAGAGCTGAATACCAAAAGGTGAAATTTTCAAATTCAAATCTACGCGAAAAAGGCGGATTACGGCCATAAAATATCGACACTTTTGTAATCGTACAGTTTGCCGACCATCCGCGACGGCACCGAACGTGGGAATATTCCACATCGATTGACTTAAACCCGGCCCACCACGCAGTACTTTCTCGGCTAAGTGTGCGTTTGTCCATTTACCAATCGGTCGACACGTGTTTGCGGCACACTCGACGATTTCGCAATCGCGACCTTTTCCGGTCGCGCGCGACGACGCCCAACGCGAGGCGTCACTCTCCTTTCGCGAATCGGGCTCCCGCCGTCCCACTCTCTTCTCTCTCCTTCCCTCTCTCTTTGCTGCTCCACCCACTTCCTGCCCACCTCTTCCTTCCCTCTCCTCTCATACCCTCCTCTCCTCCTCCTCTTCTTATTTCTCCTCACTCCTCCTCACTTCCTCCCTTTCCCTCTACTCCTTCCCCTCCTCCCCGCCGCTCCCGCCCGCACAAGAAGTACAATTCCACTTATCGCTGATCCCCCCCTGGTTGACCACAAGTCAGATTAATAAAATATTTGAGGAATTGGATTTCATACGTCTACTTTCAACGTCGGATGGCAGTTATTACTACTCAGTTGGTCAAATAAATAGGTACTGAAGTAATCGCAGATTGTACTACATGGAATAAATTACTGCTTAAAATAATATTAAAATTAAATGTATAACATTAACTATTAAATGAAAAATTAACAATTGGCGTATTCGTAAGTTTTCTGGGATTAGAATTCAGGTGATCTTTTATTGTCATGCAGAACATCCAAAATTATTTTGTACCAGCCGCCGCTGGTTGTACCACAACCGATCTTGCAAAACACGGGTTTTGAAAGAAGAACCGGAAGATGCAAAAGAGAACAATTTAAGTGTAAAGTGTTTTGAAAAATCAAATTTGATAAATAATTTTTTATAAACTCATGTGGGCGAGAAACCACTCGTGTAGAACATTTCTTAATATATATTTAATTGCAGATGCCCCTGTGGGACATATTGATAAGATGCTCCACTAATACAGATTTGAAGCTAATTTTATCTGTCTGGGATCATATTTTATATTTTATCCCCACTTTTTTACTTTATTCGGGATGAATGAAAAATTGAAATTTTATGTGCAATCTTTTGAAATTAAAATATTTATTAAATATTATTCTATGCCTGCTAGTTTTATTCTCCTTAGCTCTCACACTTTTACTGTCAATATCTCACTTTAGTGCCTGGGGTCCATAATCCAACTAGCAACTGAAATTGTTCATTGGTCGATTTATGCAATACATTTTTTGTACGAAATTTTAGTATATATTGCAATGGTTCGTTTATGATTAGCTACTGTTTGTATGTTGATTTGGGCGCCAAATTCAATTGACTTACGACCACCTTTAATTTCTTTACAAAACCTCCGGTTAAGCTCTTAGTAGCATGAACTCTCAATAAAATTGTTTTTCTTGCGGGAAAAATTAAATTCTAAATAAATTACAATTCATAATTTAATGTTTGAAATTTCTACAGGTTTTTTAAAAAGACTCAAGGGAATAAGCCTTGTGGAGCTGTTGATTTCCATCGGTCATCAGTTTAAACTACCTAAATTTTAGGATTTTAACATGAAAGAACTTTGGTTAAAAGTCAGGACTACACATAGTAATAACAACTATTTAATTTTTGTTTCAACAATCAATTGTTTATTCAACAACCTAAAGGTTTTTTTTGGCAATATAACTGATTTGCAGAATAATTTAGCTGTTTTATTTAATAAATTCAACTGTTTTGTTCAATAATAAATTGTTATGTTTAACAATTTAACTGATTGTTTCAAAACAAATTGCATTACTGAGAAATAGAAACAAAACAAAAGATTTTGAACTAGTAACGGTTATATTGCAGATGTAGGCGAGTGGAGCGCGATACAATTATCAAAAACTACTGCTGCCGCAAATCAACAAAAAACAGCAAAGACGATAAACGTTTAAAACTATTTGGCGCGTCGCTATTGGTTCATATAGTTCAATAACCTTATTGGTTCATAGCGCTAAAATTAACATTTTAAATATTAGCAGTTATCATTTGTACCATAGCAATATATACGTCAAAAATGACGCTCAATCTAGAAGATTTACTCGTCAAGAGTGACGATCCTATCCGTCAAGAAAGTTCTTCCCTCTAACAATGACTGCTTCCGTAGAAGACGTCAACAACGATGGTCCATCTGTCTTTCTAAGAGATGTGCCTGTCAAGAATAACAGTTTTTCTAGAAGGATGACGGTTGTTCTAGAAGATGTACCCGTCAATAATTACGGTTCCTTTAAAAATCGCATACATTCAAGGTGATGATCTATCATTTGTTAATGTATTCGTCAAGATTGACGATTGGCCGATAACAAGATTATACTCATCAAATGGTTTTTAACCTATATAGTCCGTAAATCAATTGAGTATATCTTATAAGTCAATCGTCATTTTTGACGGATACCTCAATTCGATAGATCACAATTCTCAACGGGTACTTTTTCTAGAAAAACCGTCATTCTTGATGGGTACATCTTCTAGAATAACCGTCATTCTTAATGAATGCATTTTTCAAAAGGGGCGTCATTCATGACGGATGTATCTTTTAGAAGGACTGTCATTCTGAACGGACACATCCTCTAGGAGCACCGCCGTTTTTAACGAGTACATTTTCTAGATGGTTTCTAGGCGATATAGTCGTTATATCAATTGATTATATATTATAAGTCAACCGTCATTCTTGACAGATACGTCAATTCGATAGATCACGGGTACATTTTCTAGAAAAACCGTCATTCTTGATGGGAATATCTTCTAGAATAACCGGCATTCTTGATGGATGCATCTTTCGGAAGGAGCGTCATTCATGATTGATGCATCTTTTAGAAGAACTGTCATTATTGACGGACACGTCAACTTAATAGATCGTCATTCTCAACAGGTACATTTTCTATAAGAACCGTCATTCTTGATGGGTACTTCTTCTGGAATAACCGTCATTCTTGATGGAAGCATTTTTCAGAAAGACCGTCATTCATGACGGATGTATCTTTTAGAAGAACTGTCATTCTTAACGAACATATCTTTTAGAATTACCGCCGTTTTCAACTAGTGCACTTCCTAGAAGGTCTAGCCGATATAGTCGTTATATCAATTGAGTATATTTTATAAGTCAACTGTCATTCTTGACAGATACGTCAATTTGATAGATCATCATTCTCAATGAGCACATTTACCAGAAAAACCGTCATTCTTGATGGGTACATCTTCTAGAATAACCGCCACTCTTGACGGATGCATCTTTCAGAAGAAGCGTCATTCATGACAGATGCATTTTTTAGAAGAACTGTCATTCTTGACGGACACATCTTCTAGAAGAACGGCTGCTTTTAACGAGTATATCATCTAGAAGAAATAGCATTCTTGACAGATGCATTGTCGAGAAGAATAATCATTCTTGATGGGTACATCTTCTAGAAAAATCATTATTTCTGGCAGATGCATCTTCTAGAATTCTAGAATCTCATTGTTGACAGGTATATATTCTTAGGAAGTGCATATTTTAGAATGATCATCATTCTTGATAAAAACATTTTCTAAAGTCTAGACTGACCGTCATTTTTGACGGACATGTCGCCAGCCGAGTCCGATATATTGCGATAGGAATGGAAAACCAGTGATTGTGATTGATGTCTTTTAGTTATATTAGGAATCAATTTTGAACTTCCTCAAAAATGATCTGATTTGAATGAACTTTAAAATAAATTGTTTTATTTGTAAGTTGTACCTATTTAAGGTATAACCACTAATAAAGTATAACTTGGGTATTTAAGAAAAATATGGTAAAGATTATCCGCCATTTTGAATTAACCATATTGAACTTTTTTTAAAAATTATCTCATTGAAATGAAAATAACAGAAATCAATGATTTTAACATTATAAGAAATTAAATTTCATCTGAATGGCATTTTGTTAATTTATATTATTTTTTATTAAAAATATTGAGGTGGAAATCGACATATCAAATAATTTTGGAAAAAACGATATGGCACTAATTATTTATAGACATTTGCAAATTTTGAACGTAGAAAGTTCTGGTTTTGTTGCACCGTATCCCTAGTTACTGTATCTATGGTAGAAATAAATAGCACACGAACTGTCAGACTGTTACCATTTTAAGATTGTGATTTTGTAATCGTTGGAATTTTGTGTTGGGTTGTTTTATAAAACGATAGGTGCAATCAAAGATTAGAAAGAGTAATCATCGACGGAGTTCATTACTAGGTAAGAAAAATGATTGTGTATGATTAGGATAATTCAATGTGTAAAAAACTTTTATTTGGTAACATAACCTAACTTTTCCTTTAAAATTAGATGGGTTATTTAATTAAATTGCGTTGTTTTTAAAATATTAAGATTTTGCTCAATTTTATGACCATTTCATGTTGGATGTTGCATATTACCCATCTTTTTTTGTATTCTTGTGTGCAGGACATCATCGAAGGCTTCGATTAATATTTGTCGAGTTTTTCCTCAAGTGTAGTTCAAACTTTCCGATGTCATGCTTTTGTATTTATGTCACTTTCGTCTTTAGAAAGTACCGACCCCCAAAAAAAATAACAAGATCTGAATAGATTAATGAAGATTTCCCTCAGTGGTTACTCTCTTGGGTACTTTCTCGGATGTGTTGAATGTCTCGTTTCGAATTCCAAGTTAACAATGTACAGCCGCTGTTCAGTATACACTCTGCTGTTGTTGAGATCACAACGGGGTTATCTTTAATACTACTACTTTCTCATGGTCCGGGCTCCGTGACACTGCTACGATTTGCTTGAGCCGACCGACCGGCTCTTAAACGATCTTTAAGTTTCCTCGGCAACACCTTCAACGCCATGGTCCAGATCGAGGAGGTTGTGGACACATCAGTACAGATGTATGGGAAGGGGGTTGGCTCCCATAGCTTAGAAATTAAACAAATTAAATTTGAAACTTAATCTCCCCCCCCCTCTGTATTAAACGTTTTTATCCAATCCCCCTTTGAATTGATCCCAGATCAACTACTGTGAATTTTACACTTATCTACTGATTTTTGCGAACGTTCAGGTCTTCCATTTGGTCATTATTTCCCGTCTATAGTCCTGACTCGTCCTGGGTATGCATTAAACTGCATCCGTATTGCTATCGTGAATCGACGGAACATCCTGGAAGTTCGATATTTCTCGTAATGTAATGGTTGGGAAAACACTCGAACGATCGAGGTAGAACCCGGGTTAGAGGAACCAAGGAATAACCATCATTGGGAATTCATATCGGGCACATGGAGATCGTAAAACTACGGTTCACTACGATCGAAGAACTGCTTGGCTGCAAGTCTACTGAGGAAACCCCCATATTTATTATAAAAATCATCTGGTTACTGACGCGTTAGAGGAAAACGATAGGGGAAGAAGACGTTGAGGTGAGATTGTAGTGACTGTGGTCTAGCTAGAAAACAAAAGATTTTCAGATGAAACTCGTACAATAGAATTATTATACTGAGTTAACCGAATAGTGAACGCTTCAACCTCATGCTGTCTACCATTGTGGTGTTGGATCGTGCAACAAAAACAGGATCTTTCGTTAGTAGTTAAACTAGGTCAATTCTGGATCACTTTTGAGCAAAGCTTTAAAAATCCGAATTTGATTTATTGAAATGTTGATTGAGATTAATTCACGGACTTATTTTATTTATTATTCCGCAGGATTAATTATCCCAATTTGATAAATATGCTAATTTATTACAACATTTTTTATCTGCTTGCTTTTAGTGCAACCTTCTAAAGAACAACAAATTATGGAAATCATTGACCAAGAGATTAATACAATTAGCAGTGCCCAAATCAAAACCGAAGAGTTGGAAGATGTGAAATTTAATGTGGAAGATTTGCATCATTCCTACGACATTAAAGAAGAAATCAATGTGGAACAAGTGAAGTATGAAGAACCTGCAAGCCAAGTCAATAGTTCAAATTTATTCGAATGTACAATTTGTGGATACGTAAATACACGTAAGAACGCGTTCAAACTGCATTTAAGAACGCACAATGGCGAGAAACCGTTTGCATGTGAAATTTGTAAATATAAATGTGCTCGCAACTCAAGTTTAAAGTCTCATTTAAAAACTCACACTGGTGAGAAACCCTTTGCCTGTGAAATTTGTGATTATAAATGTGCTCACAAATCGAGTTTAAAGATGCATTTAAAAATCCACACCGGCGAGAAACCGTTTAATTGTGATATTTGTGACTATAAATGTGCCTACAAATCATGTTTAAAATCGCATGTCAAAATCCACACCGGCGAAAAACCGTATGCATGTGAAATTTGCGATTATAAGTGTGCTCACAAACCAAGTTTAAGAATTCATGTAAAAATTCACACCGGAGAGAAACTCTTTGTTTGTGAAATTTGTGATTTGAATTGTCTAACCAGATCGCATTTAAAAGATCATGTAAAAATTCATACCGGAGAGAAACCCTTTGCTTGTGAGTTTTGCGATTACAAATGTGCCCGGCTCTCAGGTTTAAAGCCGCATTTAAAAACCCACACTGGCGAAAAACCATTTGGTTGTTACATCTGCGACTTTAAATGTGCTTACAAATCGAGTTTGAATGTTCATTTGAAAAGTCACACGGGAGAGAAACCGTTCACTTGTAAAATTTGTGATTATAGATGTGTCCGCCTCGCACGTTTAAAACGTCATTTAAAAACCCACACCGGATAACAACCGGTCATAAAAATGACAATTAAAAGTGAACATTCTTAAATTCTTTATTTTTTAAATTATGAATTTAAATTATATTAACTTGACATAATAAATAAATTTGTAAAATATTTTTAATATACCTGTTTTGCATTCAATACTGCGTATCCCTAGTTACTGTATCAATGGTGAAAATGAGAACAAAGACTAACTGTCAAAATTTTAAGGTTTGGTGGAGTTTTCTGCCCATTACTTTTATAAAAAGTGCAATCAATTAATTATTACTAGGTAAGAAAACGGATTGTAATTGACTGGGATAATTAATTGTATAATTCTCAATGTGTTACTTGTTATCATAACCTATCTCTTGTTTTAGTCACAATAATTTATATTACATTACCAATATGCATCTCTTACTATTATTAAATTAAAAAGATAGAATTTAAAACTATTAGATAATTATTTCATTGGTGTTTCATGTTTCCGATCATTTTATTTCTCTGTGTCGAACTAGCTCATCGAAAGCTTGCGGTGACGTTTGTCGAGTACTTCCTCAGTTTCTTTTTAGTTACCCTTTTAAAGTGTAAACATTACTAACTTCCAAGCAATTATATGTCATCGAAGAACTGAACATCAAAATCAGATTAACCCAAACAACCGACCAACAATAGTGGACACGTTGCGAGGAAAACGCCATGGTGAAGACAGTAGTGGAAGGCGAGA
This sequence comes from Lycocerus yunnanus, assembly GCA_036346125.1. Taxonomy (NCBI): domain Eukaryota; kingdom Metazoa; phylum Arthropoda; class Insecta; order Coleoptera; family Cantharidae; genus Lycocerus; species Lycocerus yunnanus. The sequence continues at coordinate 49,261 of JARFIX010000072.1, read as the reverse complement.
TAGAAGGACGAAGGCCAAAAAGTAGATCACCATCACAATGGATCGGTCGCACACAGACCCTAATAGGGTGCGGACTACTTGAATGTATAACAACAGAGAAATAGTCAAACAAACACGACTTTGATGCCACCACAACCTGCCAAAGGGTTATGGTCTGAAAAAACTTCTACACATAAAAAATTAAACATTGTACAGTTCCGTTTGGTTATAACAAACCTCAAGGGCTAGTCGAATAGTCAAATCGGACTACCCCAATGACAACTTGATAAGATTACCCATAAATAATACAACTAACAAGATTATCATTACATTATTTGCATTCATTGATTTTTAAGCAAGTCGAGGAAATTACACTTTGAGCAGCGAAAATTCTTTGAAATTTAAAATGAATGAAAATTTTTTAAAATTTGTTTTACGTTGATTCATATTTAATTATTCAAATTTACCCAATACCTAAAAGTTAGGGAAAATTACCAATTTTAATAATAAAAAACGTAGAGAAGTCTGAGTATTTTTTTTTGAGAAGTTCGGTAGGAAGGTATTTTTGGTTTAATAATTCAATCATTTTTTGTTGAACAATGAACTGAACGGCTTTGTTGAAGAAAACAGTTGAATTATTTAATTCAACTGTTTTTTTCAATAATTCCGCTGTTTTGTTTAATAAATCAGCAATAATTAACCGATGTATTCAACAATTCAAATATTTTTGGTTTAAAGATTGAATTGATTTTGCTTTAATAATTTAAGCATTTTTAGATTAATAATTCAGTTATTTTTGGTTCTACAATGCAATTGTTTTGCCCAAACAGGCTACCATTTGGTTTAATAAATAATTCAACAGTTTCGTTTAATAATTCAACCTGCTTTGTTTAATAAATTCATCTGTTCTGTCAATAATTCAACTGTTTTGTTTAATACATTCATCTGTTTTGTCAATAATTCAACTGTTTTGTTTAATAAATAAATAAGTCAACAGTTTTGTTTAATAATTCAACTGTTTTGTTTAATAAATTCATCTGTTTTGTCAATAATTCAACTGTTTTGTTTGACATTTTAATTTTTAGTTTAATAATAAAATTTTTAGTTTAATATTGTTTTTGATCGAATAATTTGATTATTTTTAGTTTAACAATTCAATTATCAACAATTATGTATAATAATTCAGCTGTTTGATTCAATAATTAACTGGTTTATTCAACAATTTAAATGTTTCTGGTTTAATGATTTGATTGTTTTGATATAAAAATTCAACTACTTTGTTCAGAATTTCAATTATTTTGGTTGAATAATTCAATTATTTTTGGTTCAACAATTCAATTATCTCTGATTCAACAATTCATCTGTTATCTTTAATAATTTAGCTGCTTCTTTCAACAATTTAAATATTTGTGGTATAATAATTCAGTAGTTTTTTTTTAAATAAAATTAGTTGCCTTATTCAATAATTCAACTGTTTGATTCAATAATTAACTGATTTATTCGACAATTGAAATGTTTTTGAATTAATTATTTTGTTGTTTTTATACTAAAATTCAACTGATTTGTTCAGCTTTTCAATTATTTTTGATTCAACAATTCAGTTATCCCCGATTCAACAATTTATCTATTATGTTTAATAATTTAGCTACTTCTTTCAACAATTCAAATATTTGTGGTATAATAATTCAGTAGTTTTTTTTTAAATAAAATTAGTTGCTTTATTCAATAATGTTCAATAATTCAACTGTTTGATTCAATAATTAACGGGATTTATTCGAACAATTAAATGTTTCTGATTTAATTATTTGATTGTTTTGATATAAAATTCAACTACTTTGTTCAGCATTTCAATTATTTTGGTTGAATAATTCAATTATTTTTGATTCAACAATTCAATTGTTATTTTTTCAATAATTCAGTTATCCTTTCAACAATTCAAATATTTGTTTAATAATTCAGTAGTTTTTTTTAATAAAATTAGTTGCTTTATTCAATAATTTCAATAATTCAACTGTTTGATTCAATAATTAACTGATTTTTTTCGACAATTGAAATGTTTTTATTTAATTATTTTGTTTTTATAAAAAAATTCAACTGATTTGTTTAGTTTTTCAATTATTTTGGTTGAATAATTCAATTATTTTTGATTCAACAATTCAATCGTTTTGGTTCAACAATTCAGTTATCCCTGATTCAACAATTCATCTATTATGTTTAATAATTCAGTAGTTTTTTTAATAAAATTAGTTGCTTTATTCAATAATTCAACTGTTTCATTCAATAATTAACTGATTTATTTGATAATTGAAATGTTTTTTATTTAATTATTTTGTTGTTTTGATACAAGAATTCAACTACTTTGTTCAGCTTTTCAATTATTTTGGTTGAATAATTTAATTATTTTTGATTCAACAATTCAATCGTTTTTGGTTCAACAATTCAGTTATCCCTGATTCAACAATTCATCTATTATGTTTAATAATTCAGTAGTTTTTTTTTTAATAAAATTAGTTGCTTTATTCAATAATTCAATAATTAACTGATTTATTTGATAATTGAAATGTTTTTTATTTAATTATTTTGTTTTTATACAAGAATTCAACTGATTTGTTCAGTTTTTCAATTATTTTGGTTGAATAATTCAATTATTTTTGATTCAACAATTCAATCGTTTTTGGTTCAACAATTCAGTTATTCCTGATTCAACAATTCATCTATTATCTTTAATAATTCAGCTGGTTATTTCAACAATTCAAATATTTGTGGTATAATAATTCAGTAGTTTTTTTTTAAATAAAATTAGTTGCTTTATTTAATAATATTCAATAATTCAACTGTTTGATTCAATAATTAACTGGTTTATTCGACAATTGAAATGTTTTTGATTTGATTGTTTTGGTACAAAAATTCAACTACTTTGTTCAGCATTTCAATTATTTTGGCTGAATAATTCAATTATTTTTGGTTCAATTATCCCTGATTCAACAATTTATCTATTATCTTTAATAATTCAACTGCTTCATTCAACAATTCAAATATTTGTGGTATTATAATTCATTAGTTTTTTTTTTAATAAAATTAGTTGCTTTATTCAATAATATTCAATAATTTAACTGTTCGATTCAATAATTAACTGGTTTATTCAACAATTGAAATATTTTTTATTTAATTATTTTGTTGTTTTGATACAAGAATTCAACTACTTTGTTCAGCATTGCAATTATTTTGGTTGAATAATTCAATTATTTTTGATTCAACAATTCAGTCGTTTTTGGTTCAACAATTCAATTATCTTTGATTCAACAATTGAAATATTTTTGGTTTATTAATTCAGTATTTTCTTTTAAATAAAATTAGTTACTTTATTCAATAATTCAATGATTAACTGGTCTTATCAACAATTCAATCATTTTTGGTTTAATAATTTGGCTGTTTTGGTGCAATAATTCAACTGTTTTGTTAATACAACTACTTTGTTCATCATTCCAATAATTTTAGTTTAATAATATACATATTTGTTTTTGGTTGAATAACTCAATTGTTTTGAGTTACTGTTTTGTTCAATATTTCAACTAATTTGTTTAATAAATGAGTTGTGTGGCGGTAGAGTATACACCGTTGGATTAGAAGCTGGTAATCGGTTCTATTCCTCGTCGCACCAAACACACTTCTGCAATCCAGTTGGAATTTATCATTTGTAGAATTTAATATCAAATGTTCTCAACTCTCGTAATGTTGAATCATAATAATGATAATAAAATTAAGCAGCTTTGTCAATAATTTCACCTGTTTGGTTTTTCAATTCAACTGTTGACAACAAAATTTAGTTGTTATCGGTTGAATAAATCAATTGTTTTGGTTCAACAATTCAATCATTTTTGATTTAATAATTCTTTGCGATTAGGTAAACGAAAGAAAAAAATTTTGTTTTTGGTCTCATTTTTCCCAACCGCAGAGAATTTATTTGTTTTCTGTTTAATAATTCATTATTTTTTGTTCAACAATTCATTTATCCTTAATTCAACGATTCAACTGTTTCTTCACAATTCAACTTTTCATTTTTACTTTTTTGGAATGTAGTGTAAATAGGATTTCTGAAAGATTCTGAACATTTCACTTAGAGGGAGGGCATATGTTTATTTAGTTGCAAAAAAAAATTATTCTATTAATTAATCCACTGTTTGACTCGCTGTTTAAGCGAGTTCAACCGCTAAGCCGCCATTGTATAATATCGTATGTGGGGGTTTTATGTAGAAGCTTGAGTGAATTCCTTTACTAACATCTTTGTAATACTACGGGGGGGGGGACTAATTTCTGTAACTAAAACCAACGTACAAAGTAAAAAAAGGAAAAGTATAATAGCTGAGGGGGTGGGAGGGCTGAGTAGCGTAGGGATGCTGCCACCACTTTCTCTACGAGAAAGAAAATCAGGAGAACGTGGGAATCGGACGATTCCCTTTTTTCACTTTGGCCCACTTTTTAGTTTTCTAAATTTTGGGGATAAAAATTTATTAGTACTTGAAGGTTTGAAACAAAACAGGTTTTGTTGTTGCGAATATGGGTGATGGTGAAAATTACATTTTTTTAATTTACGAAAATACATTTCGTCTATTACATAAATTAATTATCCTGATCTGATAGTGCAATTTTTAGATATGGCTGAACTGCAACCCTCGGAAGAGTTACAAGTTACGGAGGACATCGGTCGAGTTTTAACGACTGCTTATAATTTAAGTGGCATGGAAAAAATTAAAACCGAAGAGTTGGAAGACGTAAATTTAATTTAGAAGATTTGCATCATTCGATTGACATTAAAGAAGAGAACGATATCGAACAATTAAAAGATGAGAAATCGGCAAGAAAAATCAAAAAGGAACATTTAATTAACAACGACAAAATCCTGTTTACTTGTGATTATAAATGTGCTCAAAAATCAGAGAAACTGTTTATTTGTAAATTTTGTGATTATAAATGTGCTGGAAAGCATTATTTGAAAATTCATGTAAGAAGGCACACCGGTGAGAAACCGTATGCTTGTGATATTTGCGACTACAAATGTACAAATAGAACAGGTTTAAATGATCATTTAAAAATTCACACGGGGGACAAACCCTTTGCTTGTGCCACTTGTGATTATAAATGCGCTCGAAAATCAAGTTTAAAGTCACACTTCAAAATTCACACCTACGAGAAACCCTTCGCTTGTGAAATTTGTGATTATAAAGGCGCTCGCAAGTCGAATTTAGTATCACATTTAAGATCGCACGCCCGTGAGAAACTCTTTGCTTGTAAAATTTGTAACAACAAATTTGTTCACAAATCGAATTTAAAAACGCATTTAAAAAATCACTCGGGAGTGAAACCGTTTGTTTGTAAAACGTGCGACTACAAATGTACTGCAAGATCAGTTTTAAAAGATCATTTAAAAATTCACACAGGTGAAAAGCCCTTTGGTTGTGAAATTTGTGATTACAAATGTACGCAGAGATCAAGTTTAAAAGTGCATTTGAAAACTCACACCGGGGAAAAACCGTTCGTTTGCGATATTTGCGCTTACAAATGTTCGCAGAAATCACGTTTAGATAAGCATTTAAGAACTCACACTGGTGAAAAACCGTTTGTTTGTCACATTTGTGACCACAAATTTTCGCTCAAATTAAGTTTGGAAAGGCATTTGAAAATTCACACCGGTGAAAAGCCGTTTGTATGCCAAATTTGTGATTACAAATTTTCGCAGAAATCAAGTTTAGATAGACATTTAAAAACTCACACCGTCCACACGGGAAAATTAGACATTTAGGTGTAAAAATGATTATATTGCATGTTATTCGATATTTTGAACCAATTTTTATTTTCAAAATGTGTGTTGTTAGGCTGTGCGTACAGTGGATCCGTTCTCGGACGAATTGAAAATATGAAAATTACTTAGCAAAAATGTTATTTTAAGCAGCATGATTATTAATATTTGATAACAGTTTTCAAATAGTACGAGTATACCGGGTGTTCATTTTAAAACTTCCAGCAATTAATATCTCAAAAACCAAAAGTCAGATGAAAAAATGTTTCGAACGAAAGTTGTATGATAGCGAGGGGGACAGAATTAATTCGATTCTTTCTTCTACAGTATAAACCATTTTAATGATCTAATTGCGAACTTTTATCAGATCTAAAGTGAACGGGAAAAATAAAAACTCACTGAAAATCACAAAACTAACAATAGTTGAAGAAACTAATGTCAATTTATTTGTTTTGACAGTGTTTTGTTTTCATTGTCCTAAAATTATTCAAGTTGAATAATAACAAAAGCAATAACAGCCTTCTAACTTTTAAAAAAATAAATTTCGATATAATCAGCTGCAGTTTATTAAAATGTTTTTATTTTGTTTCAACGCATCTTACTCGAAAATCCTAATGTGGGATAAAAAAAATTTTCCTACAAAAGTTGTTTATTTTTTTATGCAAAATATGAATCTGCTAAAAAAAATTAAGGTGCCATTTAAAAAACCAAAGTTGACCTTCAAATGACCTTGAAAAGGTCAATAAATTAAGAAAACAATTATGCCATGTTCTGTCCCCTTCGCTATCATACAACTTTCGTTCGAAACATTTTTTCATCTGACTTTTGGTTTTTGAGATGTTAATTGCTGGAAGTTTTAAAATAAACACCCGGTATACGAGTAAATCCATAATAATTTAATGTCGTTTTATATTAGGATTATTTCTAAATCTTAAATTACTTGTAGATTAAAATAAATAAATGTAGATTAAAATAAAGTAATCTATCGGAATAATATAATTATTAATGAAAATATTTAATGTTAATTAAATAGGTACTGTAAATCTATTTTTATTTTAGTTTTCAACTTTTTTATTTAATATAATAATTTCCAAAAACTCAGCCTACCTTTAAACGATTTTTTAACTTCTTTTATATCAAACATTTAATTGTCGTTAGATGGTGTACGATTTGAGTGAAATCAAATAAAAATATTTTGAAGCCGGCTCTCGGTGGAAGCAAACAATTAAATGAGCTCATAACCATAGTTTTGGCATTGGGTGCGAGTGGTATTCCTACCATCTGACAATGATCGGTCCTATGTTTTTCACCAGGCTAATTTACTTAGTTAATCGTTTTCGGTGGAACTGTAGACGAAAAGAACCTGAATTAAAACCATATTTAGTTTTAAGGTTCATTCGGGATTTCGGTTGGGACTCGGTAGTGGGTTAATACTTCTGTTTAATCATATCCTCTGTTAGATACACGTTGACTTTTCTAGTTGGATCATCTGTTGTGGTGAAGGTTCTTACGGTAATTAAACCATTTCCATCCTCATTTACATCTCCAATATCCGTTGGTAATTTTAACTTTTCCTTTTGCACCTCTTCGATAACCTTTCCGGCAGCTTCGTAGATGGTTTTAGAAATCACCCGTTGTAGATAGAACATTGTCGGTATGACATTTTAGGAATATTCATGATTTTTTATTTACAATCTGTATACATACAATACAATAGGTAAATTGTGTGACTTCATCTCAAAGTCGGGTACATTTCTTGTTGGAATTCTTTGTAGATGATACATCCTCTGTAGTTGGCCGGATGATTTCCAGTGCATTTAACACAGCGCAGAAACCTCGTACAGAAGTTTTTCGTATGCCCATATCTTTGGCATCTTGTGCACTGTGGAATCTCTCTCCTCACATGTGGTGGTTCAAATACTACGATATTATTCGTTAATGCCTGGACTTTGTAGATTTCTTTATTGTTTTCTCTGGGTGTTAAGTCTACATAAAACATAATGTGCGTTCCATCAATGCTGATAAAACATGTTTTAAAAGTATTAAAATTTAAAACTCAAATTGCTGTGCCACGTTTGGAAAATTATTGAATTAAAATTAAAGAAATCTGTAATTATTTCAAAAATATTTTTAAATAAAAATCGAACCGTAACAAAACACCAACGATACACATTTTGATTCGAAAACTGTTGAGAAAAATTATTAACTTGAGTGAGATGACTAGTGGACACATGTACGGAGGAATATAAGTGGCACAAAGTAATAATCCATACTTCTTCACGGTGTTTGATTGCGGTCGGAATCATATCAATCAGGTATCTAAAATCGGCATTTGTAATTTAACACAAATAGAGAACAAAGTACAAGTGCCAATATCACATTCTCGACAGAAAGGACTTACTACAAGTTACCTCTGAGGTATAGCACTCTGCATTTCATATAAGCCAATAGTTAAATTAATTATATTTTTTCTTATTTATTAAATATCAATTAAATACCTTGCTAACGATTAAACTGAATTCTTTTTTATTAAATATTTACAAACGGTTTTTTCTAATGTAAGTAATGCGAACATTACGTAATTTTAAAAAAGATAAAACTACTTTTACTATAATAATTATGATTAAATTTTAACAAAGTCCGACGATAGGCTACGAGGGGTTTTCTTCAGCCCCAACCTTTTCAACCCGGACATCATCATAAACAAATTTCTTAAAACTTAAAGAATTAACTTGTGGATAAGGTATTTTATTCTAGATAAATTGGTAACTTAAATTATTTAATTGTAACGATATGTGAGCTTAACGGGTCAACAGGTGAACGAAAGTCATTAAAGATAAATAAAATACATCTCGAGTACAATATACAAGAAAAAATTAAAAATACACCCTCTCGCTCTAATGAAAGGGCCAGTTCTTACGAGAAGCCTCGTTTTTCGCGTCGCATCTAACTGATTTATTGTCGGTCAAATTTCACCCTTTTGTAAACCTTGCAACTTTATAAACCAAAATTATTAACTTGATTATAATTTAAAATCCAACCCTGTTTAATTTCTGAAGTGTTTTGAACCTCGTTTCCTTTACGTCTCTGATGATCGGTGAGACCCGCTAAAGACAATAGGTTTTGTTTACTTCCGTACCATCTAAAAAGTAGGCTGGTGGCAATACAATTGGACCCGTAAGAGTTCTAGCGAAGACAGAAGAACGATTCTTTCACCTCCCAACACTAGAGAGGTACAGATTTATAATCATAAACTTGGCAAGCAAACGAGTTCATCACCGGTGTGGGTTTTCAAATTCCTCTTTAAATTTGATTTTAATAAACATTTGTAATTGCAAATTTGGCAAGCAAACGGTTTCTCGCCAGAGTGGGTTTTAAATGTACTTTGATTATACTTTTCTTTGCATTGGTAAACCCACAAATTGCACATTCTAACAAATTTAAACTTCTTGTAGGTTTCTTCTGAGTTAATTGTTCACTATCGTTTTCTTCTTTAATGTCAATCGAATGATGCAAATCTTCTAAATTAAATTTAACGTCTTCCAGAACTTCTGGTTTAATTTCATAATTACGGTTAGAATTATATGGAGTCTCTGAAAGTTGACCCATGTTTTCCATAATTTGTAACTCATCGGGAAGTAGAACTTGAGCCATATCTGTAACAAGTTGCATTAAACAAGTCTTTGATCATAATCGCAAATTATCAAACGCAGTACGAACATATCTCGATATACACAGGAACGTAGATTCAATTGTATTGAATCGTACCAAGCTTATGCCTGAATGTTAGACAACACCATACCAGAAATGAATGGAATGAAGATACAAATCTTAGGAATAAGCAAACTCCACTGGCCAGGCACAGGAAAATTCCAACACGAACAAGGGACCCTATATTACTCCGGTAGTGACAAGAAAGACTCACATCATCGAAATGGCGTGGGAATCATAGTCGCACCTGAGATCAATAAGTATGTCAAAAACTTCATACCAATATCGGACAGATTAATCCTCTTGCAGCTGTTCGATTTCAACATTGTCCAGGTATATGCCCCAACAGCTGATAAGAAACATGAAAATGAGGTCGAGACACTTTACAACAAGATCGACAATTTATTGGGGGAGCTGAAAAACAACCAAATAACAATAGTGATGGGTGACTTTAATGCCAACGTGCCGATATAATTGGAAAATTTGGACTCGGCATTGCTAACGAAAGAGGTGATCGTCTATTTGTATTCTGCCAAGATACTAATATGATTGTAGCCAATACATGGTTTGATCAACCAAAACGAAGGCTCTACAACATGGACAGCACTGCACGGCGACCTAACACGATTGAACACTGAACAACTGGTACGAAATCAAATCGACTACATGCTGATTAACAAACGATTTAGAAATATCATCAAAAACATCAAAACTTAGCCGGGTGCTGACATTGGCTCTGATCACAACCCTCTCGTAGCTGACCTAGAACTAAAGCTAAAAGCCGTAAAGAAAAAACAGATGACAAGACCCGTCGATGTTGAAAAGTTAAAAGATCTGAATCGGAAATGCGTTTTATCTACAGATCTTCGGTTTTACTCAATTCGTAGTAATAACTTAAAAGTTTTGAGAAAATGCATGACATAAGAGCTCATATCCTATTACCTAAGCCCCTTATCTCATCGGACCGCAAGCTACCGCTGATGTGTCGTTACAATATAAATAATTTAATGCTATTTGATTCTTAGAGGTTACATTACTCTCATGATAATATTTCTATTGTCAACGTAAGTCGAGGGAGGAATCCACCCAAATGGCTAATTAATAAAAATCAAACTAAAAAATTAAGCACACGAGAAGTATTATAGAAAGTCTTCCATGACGCAGTGCGAACTAAAACATCAACGATAAATATATATGGAACATCCATCATTAAATGTTCTAATTTTTGAAAAACAACAATATCAAATTATTGTAGTTGACCAAATTTCAAATAAAAAGTTGTATATAATTTTACCTAATAGAAAGAGGGATCGAGAAACGTACTACTGCTACCTACGTATCTATTATGTATCGGAGCTGTGTACAATCGTTTTTCTTACCTTACAAAACCAGCTTCGGTTGAGCAGCTAAGAATCGGAAATTTTTTCTTGATGAAACGTGTGTAATTTGCGGTTGGAATATTTTTATAACCCAATTGGGATGGCAAAACTTCTTGGGCTTATGGAATGCTGGTGCAAAGCCCCAAATATTCTTCGTACAACTTAATTTGAAAGGCGTCGATTTATAATAATGCAATGCTGTTCAATTGATCGATTTGCTGTAACCTGGAAGAGAAAAACACGGCACTGCAAGAGTTTCGAAATCTTTACAATCGCCATTTTGTATTTTACGTAGAAGCGGCTAAGTTACGACTAACGGAGCATTTAGGAAGTGGTTCAAGTTCCGGCAATTTAAAAAAATTACAATAATTGTTAATTTTTTTAAATCCATTTAATTTGCTACAAAGAAGTGCCTTTTAGGATTGAGTTCCGCGAATTCCTTTGACTTTGTTTAAGTTTGTATGAATTTCTTTGGAGTTCTAGGAAACTTCGGTTTTGGCATCCGCGAGGCTGAGAGTCCTGTGTGTGACGCGTTGTCCTTTAAGGATTATCTTTTGATGATGCTTCTATCTGCGTTTGGGGGAAGGAACTTTGTAGTAAAGAAACCTGCTATTAAACTTTATTCATACTTACATTGTACTGTAATATTTTATTAATCTTAAGTTTTGCAATCATAACAAATAAGGTATATCCAAATTGCAAATTATCTATTATTAAAAATAAGAATTATTATATTGTTGCATCCCGAAACTTTGTTTTGCTTGTTTAAATCTCATTGCAGATCCCTTTGTGAAGCCGATGAAGAGAGTCACGCTTTACAAAGGTAAGCTAAGGTTAATTATTTCACAAATCAAATTATTAGTGCGGAATCTGGTCTGGTGCCTATAATTAATTACCACCCCGTCTAAAGACGACGCACCAGTGGCGCCCAATATAATTGAGAATAAGGACTTTTTGTCCCGTGTTAAGCCCAAATATCTGTTACCTACAGCCCGCAGTGTCACAATGGCACGTTTATAGCGTAACAAATTCCTAGGAATTTTTTTTGTAATTTCCAAGCAATTTACTGTAATTTTGTAGTGTGCCAATCATTTTGTTCCTCATTGTATTTAGAAATTTTGAAATCTTATCCCTAGTTACTATTTTAATGGTAAAAATTTAGAAACAAAACCGACTGTCAAACTGTCACTATTTTTAGGTTGTGATTTTGCAGCTGGGAGTTTTGTGTCCATTGGTTTTGTAAAACGATGAGTGCAATCAACGGAATTTATTAGTAGGTAAGAAAAGGGATTGTGTATGACTATAAATAATATGTTTTATTATGCAAGTATGCAGATTGGCATGTTTCACATCTAACGTTAACCACAGATCGGTGAGCCCAAGCTACGGTTGAAATATTCTCGCACTCCAAGTTCGATACGCCCATTCCATCGGAGATGTTGATAGTAAAACATGCAAAAGTATTGTTAATGCTCAGCTCGTGCATCAATGATTTTATTATTACAAAGAAAGAGTGTATAGGGCACCGTACAAAAATAACTTCGAATGAGTTTTGCAAAAAACATTAGAAAATCCTGGTGGCAGAGGTAAAACTAATTGATGAATTGAGTGTTTACTGTGGATTAGCCATACGTTGAAATATAGGTTCAGTCGATCATATGCGCAAGGAAATATATTACAAAATTTCATCAGATGAAAAACCTTGGAAGATTCGTGGAGCAAGGGCCTCGAATACACATAGTACAAACCGGCTATGTCGATGAAAGTTTTTCGGGCTGTTCAAAAGATATATGAAGAACTTACGAAAGATGATCTCTTCTCTCGTTGCCGTGGAGGATTCACGCTAAACGTCAATGAAAGCTTGAATGTCGTCATTTGGTTTGTAGGGCTGAAATCAATATCAAGCGGTAAAGAGATTATTGATATACTAACTGATGTTGCTGTATTAACTTACAACGATGGTTTTTAAGAATTACGATTAATGATCAGAATCTACGCTGATGGTACGGAATCAAACTTCGTTATTTTTAAATAATATAAAATTTATTTCAGGAAAGTGCAATTATTAGGAATGTAAAATGTTTGAGCTTCTATGTAATAATTGTACCACCATAGTCCACTATTAACAGATAACTGACTCGGCGAAGCAACGCAGTAAAAGAGTGGGAATACAGCGGATCCCACACACACTTAAGAAAAGAATTACGAACTAAAATAATACAAATTATTGGTTATGTTCTAACAAAACTTGTAATAAGTGCCATTTCCAGATATGGTATCACGTTCAAAATGTAACAAAAATCTTCATGGATTGAAACTTGGCAAAATACGAATTGTAGCAACTCAACAAATCCAAAGATATTCAAATAAATTCTATGCGGCTTCATCGTCCTTACAATCGGTACAAAATTGTAATCTATTTTCCCATTTAACTTTCTCGTTCTAGTCGACTGAAAAATTCCAAAGCCGCCGGGTTCGAATGAACAGAGCTTTGCAAAATAAATCGTGCGATTCAAAATCAAATACGAGAGATGGAGGTTTGTAAACAAATAGTAACGCAGGTTTAAATGCAAACCGCCCGTTACACGTTTTGAAGTAATTTTTTGCAGATTTTGAACCTCGCAATGTTTACATGGCTGTATTTTATACTTGTTTTGTTGACTTATTTAATAAGTGACCCGTAGTAAGTAAATGCAGTGCAATTCGATTGATGTGCAACTCGATTCATTCTAAAAATCGTTGATTCGGTCATATATTTCGGTTACATGTTAAAAAAGAGAAACAGACAGCGTTCGTAAATCAACATTTTTAAATTTTTATCAATAAAGGAGAGGGGATTGATATTTCTAACTACGTCACTAGGTGCGTTTCATTGTTCAGACCCTCGTACTTTTAAGAAAATTTCGAATTAGTGGCTTCCCATATTAACTTTCCCATTTTGATTGTGCATTTTACTTACTCTCTCTAATTTACAGATATGGATCAAGTGTCGCCCTTGGAAGAGTTACAAACTACGGAGGGCACCGCTCATCGGGGGTATCCAAGTGGCGATGCAAAAATTAAAACCGAAGAGTTGGAAGATGAATGGAAATTTAATTTAGAAGATTTGCATCATTCGATTGACATTAAAGAAGAGAACGATACTGCAGGACAAGATGAGAAATCTGCAAGAATAACGGACACACAAACAAACGACAACAAACCCTTTGCTTGTGATATTTGTGACTATAAATTTAAAGTATCATCAAAATTAAAGGATCACGTAAGATCTCATACCGGTGAGAAATCGTATGCGTGTGAAATTTGTGATTATAAATATGTTCACAGATCGAATTTAAACTATCATTTAAAAACTCACTTGGGAGAGAAACCCTTTGTTTGTGAAATTTGTGACTACAGATGTACAACGAGATCTTATTTAAACGTACATAAAAAAATTCACTCTGGCGACAAACCGTTTGCTTGCGAATTTTGTAACTATAAAAGCATTCGAAAAGCAACTTTAAGATTGCATTTGAAAACTCACACTGGAGACAAACCGTTTGTGTGTGAGTTTTGTGGCTACAAATGTACAAAACGATCGTATTTAAACAGTCATATAAAAATTCACACCGGAGACAAACCGTTTGCTTGTTCAATGTGCGACTTTAAAGCAATTCGAAAAGCAACTTTAAAATTGCACTTAAAAATCCACACCTACAAGGAACCGTTCACATGTGAAATTTGTGGTTTTAAAAGCGCTCGTGAATGCAGTTTTAAATCACATGTAAAATCTCACGACCGCAAGAAACGCTTTGCTTGTAATATGTGCGACTACAAATGTTCTGTAAAATCAAGTTTAAATAGGCATTTAAGAACTCACAGCTATGAGAAACCGTCTGTTTGTAAATTTTGTAATTGTAAATTTACCGAAAAATATTTAAAAATTCATGTCAGAAGTCACACCGGCGAGAAACCGCTTGCCTGTGAAGTCGGTAACTATAAATGTACACGAAAGTCAAAATTAAAATCGCACGTTAAAATCCACACCCAAAGAGAAACCTTGCATTTGTGAAATTTGTTGCTATAAGTAAAACACTGACCAACTACAAACCATCGTTTGATTGTGAAATGTGCGGCAACTTATTGCTGGTTTTGGCTGCTCGATACACTGTCTTTCAGTTGTTCTACTTTTCTGGTTTAACTCTTTTACTTTCTATATATTGTGATGTTACGATTACATCGATCCAAATTTTGAGTCGCTTCATGACATTATTTGTATAAAGTAAGCCTTCAGCAAGAAGCGGTAAAACTCAAAACATTTAAATGTTAATCATTTGAAATTCGAAGGTAATTTAACTTACTAGAATTCATTGTCGAGTCGATTCTATCACAAAAACTCATACAAATACATATTAGATCATTACGGACAGTCAAATTTTGCATTGTTGATCTGTTTCGAAACCAAAACGAATGTACTCCCACATCGTTGAACATAGATTTCCTATATCGGAAACAAAATCAAGTTTAGTTTTAAGTTTGTAAATATTTATTTTTAGTTTAGTTAAGCTTTAAGTTGAGTTTGCCAAAACGGTAGTGCTTCGGGTCGATAAAACTTCGGGTTAAGAAAAGTGCCGCGACTCTTTTCAAACAATTTAATTTGTGTAGTGTAGAAAGAAGTTAACTACAAAAAGTTCAACAGCCGGCAGAATCAAGCAGCAGCACATCTGTGGCTTCGAAGGATCCCAAAATCAGGACTATCCGAGAAATCTGACAGAAAATCAAAAAAATTTCAACACCAATAGAAGGGCCCTGAAAATTGTTTCAAATAAAACATCAGTCCAAGAAAATCGAGTCAAAAATAACGTCACAGAAAGTTGAAATGTCACGAAAAACGTTGGAGTGGACGAAAATTTAAGAACAAAATTGTTCGATCGATGTTTGTTGTACATCGATCGTACATTGAATATAATTAAAACTTTATGTTAGTCAAATTTGATTTTTATTCACACTGTGAGGACATTCGATCAATCTGTGTTCAATAAGCTTATTGTACGAATTGAAAGTGGCTCACATTTTCAGTGTTATAGTAAAAGATATTTTTATTTTAGAATTATTTAAAGATTTTCTGTTGCCGAGGGTTAGGTTGCTCGATGATACGGTTTTTAGGGTTTTGAATTATTCTCTTCCTTTGGTAGACAGCAAATAATTATATAACTATTTTTGATAAATTTTTGAAAAAAAACATTGCATTGGAACAAGTTTAATAATTTTATAGCAGTTTGAGTTGGGCTGACCTGGATTTTCTGACAGCGTATCCCTAGTTACTGTATCAATGGTAAAAATATATAATAACAAAAACCAAATGTCAGACGGTCGCCGTTTTAAGGTTTATTTTGTAAATGTTGGAGTTTTGTGTCCATTGATTTTATATGTAATCGACGGAATTTATTACTAGGTAAGAAAAATGATTGTGTTTGACTAGGATAATTAATGTAAGAATAACTATTTGGTAACCAACTATTTTACTTCTTAACATAACCTATCTTTTTTTTAGCCACAATTTATTTTGCATTACCAATTTGCATCTTTCTTTAAAATGGAATAAACATTTTATAATTGATTATTCGCTTGGTGGTTCATGTTTTCCGATAATTTTGTGTTTCTTAGTTGTGCTGCATCATCGAAGGCTTATAGTAATGTGTAAATTACTTCTACCGTTTCTTTATACAAAATTACTAGCTTCCAAGCAATAATATGGAGACATTAATTTAGCCACAGTTTTTTTTACATGCATAATTGGGAAATGTATATTATACAGGGTGAATGAAAGTTGGTTAAAAATCGAATGGTGATATTATTATTTCCCGGAAAGGTCGGCATCCCGAGTAGTTTGCTTCAGAATGTCTACTGCCACCCCTTTTAAGTAATATTTAATTGAAGTTATTACATTTCATTGTAACGAACTTAATTTTAAAAGTCAGCGTTTAAAATCTAGCTACCAGGTTAGACAATGTCAATAATTGCAATTGTTTTACCCTTCTATTGTAAAATTACCCTTTTTAACATTAATAATTTATTATTGATGTGTGTGCACACATTGACAAATAAGATTAAAGTTAAAATTTATTTTTTATTAATAAATTGAATTAGTGAAATTATGCCGTTTTAGAATTTAGAAGCTTTCTGACCCGATTCTGAAAAAAACTGATCCATGGGTGGTCTCATTCACCCTGTATATTATTTTCTCTTACATAGAACTAAAGACCTAAGTTCTTTAGTTCCAAAAAATTTATTTTGTAATTTTGCTTTCCTTCAAAATTTGAATATCTCTTGGGCCACGAATATAAGCCACGGTCACCATACTCCCCCCAACTTAGCAGGTTTATCTATAAATAATATTCCTACGTTAGAAGTTTTAAAATTAATTTTTTTGTTATTGTTTTTTAAGCAAATCGAGAAATTAACAGCGGAAATTTTTTAAATTTCAAAATATAAAAATTTAAATTAAAAGAAATAATGAAAATTATGTTTTGATTTATTAATATTTTTTAATTATTAAAATTTATCAAATACCTAAAAGTTAGGAAAATTACCAATTTTAATGATGGAAAAAGTAGTTGGAGAATTTTTTTGAAAAGTTTGGTGGGAACCCTGTTTAACTGTTTTAGGTTTAATAATTCAATTGTTTTGCAAAAATGCAACTGTCTTGTTAAATAACCTATCTTTTTTAGCCACAGTTTATTTTGCATTACCAATTTGCATCTTTCTTTAAAATGGAATAAACATTTTATAATTGATTATTCGATTGGTGGTTCATGTTTTCCGATAATTTTGTGTTTCTTAGTTGTGCTACATCATCGAGGCTTATAGTAGTGTGTAAATTACTTCCACCGTTTCTTTTAGTAATCTTGTTAAAATACAAAATTACTAGCTTCAAGCAATAATATGGAGTCATTCATTTAGCCACAATTTTTTACATGCATAATTGGAAATGCATACTATACAGGTGAATGAAAGTTGGTTAAAAATCAAATGGTGATATTATTATTTCCGGAAAGGTCGTCATCCCAGTAGTTTGCTTAGAATGTCTACTGCCACCCTTTTAAGTAATATTCAATTGAATTTATTAAATTTCATTATAACGAACTTAATTTTATAAGTCAGCGTTTAAAATCTAGCTACCAGGTTAGACAATGTCAATAATTGCAATTGTTTTACCCTTCTATTGTAAAATTACCCTTTTTAACATTAATAATTTATTATTGATGTGTGTGCACACATTGACAAATAAGATTAAAGTTAAAATTTATTTTTTATTAATAAATTGAATTAGTGAAATTATGCCGTTTTAGAATTTAGAAGCTTTCTGACCCGATTCTGAAAAAAAACTGATATGGGTGGTCTCATTCACCCTGTATATTAGTTTCTCTTACATAGAACTAAAGACCTAAGTTCTTTAGTTCCAAAAATTTATTTTGTAATTTTTGCTTTCCTTCAAAATTTGAATATCTCTTGGGTCACGAATATAAGCCACGGTCACCATACTACCCCAAACTTAGCAGGTTTATCTATAAATAATATTCCTACAGCTTACGAGATTATAAATTTTACATTTTATTGATTTTTAAGCAAATCGAGGAAATTAACAGTGGAAATTCTTTGAAATTTCAAAAATATGAAAACTTAATTAACAAGTAATAATGAAAATTAAGTTTTTGATTTATTAATATTTTTTTTAATTATTAAAATTTATCAAATACCTAAAAGTTAGGGAAAATTGCCAATTTTAATGATGGAAAAAAGTAGTCGGAAAATTTTTTTTGAAAAGTTTGGTGGGAACCCTGCTTAACTGTTTTGGGTTTAATAATTCAATTGTTTTACAAAAAATGCAACTGTTTTGTTAATATTTGAGGAACCTCCGTTCAACCTTGTACAACATCGAGATATCAATTTGGTAGAAGGGTGACTATATGAGCGACGTACACTCTAGCTGTGATCTGATCGGGAAGTTTCACAGTATTGGTAGAAAAATATCTACTTTGATGACGAACAACATCCAACGAGCAAAGTGCAATATTGGATATCTTCACAATGTGGTTTCTAAAAGTTGACAAACACTCAAATCATCAATTTCCGGCACTATTAAGTTCGACATTATTTATATTATAATTAAACATATTACAACCATGTTTTTTTATAGGATATGACCGAGCATTTGTCGAAATTAACCCACAATTTGTTATCGGCACCCCATCGATGTAAGTTGTTAGGATCCATTTGTAATAGTCCACAGTCTTTCATCAAGCGATGATTTTGAAGATTTTAAATAACGAATACGAGCAAAATTTATAGCGAGACCAATGTCGTTGATAAAGAGTAAAACCAAATATCAATTCAATCGAATAATTTGATTGTTCAATAATTCAATTATTCCTGATTCAACAATTTGACTATTATGTTCAATAACACAGCATCAACCGGAATGCTTATGATCATCGAAGGAATTATAATTAAATCTAATTTAAAAGTTGAATAATAAATTTTTAGTTTAATTGTTTTCGATCGAATAATTTAATTGTTCAATAATTCAATTATTCCCGATTCAACAATTCGACTATTATGTTCAATAATACACAGCATCAACCGGAAGGTTTATGATCATCGAAAGAATTATAATAAATTTTAATATAAAAGTTGAATAATAAAATTTTTGGTTGAATTGTTTTCGATCGAATAATTTGATTGTTCCATAATTCAATTATTCCCAATTCAATAATTCGACTATTATGTTTAATAATACACAGCATCAACTGGAATGTTTATGATCCGCGAAGGAATAGTAATAAAATCTAATTTAAAAGTTGAATAACAAAATTTTAGTTTAATTGTTCTTGATCGAATAATTTGATTGTTCAATATTTCAATTAATCCTGATTAAGAATTTCGATTATTATGTTCAATAATACACAGCATCAACCGGAATCTTTATGATCATCAAAGGAATTATAGTAAAATTTAATATAAAAGTTGAATAATAAAATTTTTAGTTTAAAGTTTTTCATCGAATAATTTGATTGTTCAATAATTCAATTGTTCTTGATTCAACAATTTGACTATTATGTTTAATAATACACAGCATCAACTGGAATGTTTATGATCCGCGAAGGAATAGTAATAAAATCTAATTTAAAAGTTGAATAATAAAATTTTAGTTTAATTGTTTTCGATCGAATAATTTGATTGTTCAATAATTCAATTGTTCTTGATTCAATAATTTGTCTATTATGTTCAATAAACACAGCATCAACCGGAATGTTTATGATCATCGAAGGAATTATATAAAATTTCATATAAAAGTGAATAATAACAATTTTAGTTTAATTGTTTTCGTTTGATAAATTTGATTGTTCAATAATTTATATATTCCTGATTCCACAATTCGACTATTATGTTCAATAATCACAGCATCAACCGGAATGTTTATGATCATCGAAGGAATTATAATTAAATCTAATTTAAAAGTTGAATAATAAATTTTAGTTTAATTATTTTCGATGCAATAATTTGATTGTTTAATAATTCAAATATTCTTGATTCAACAATTCGACTATTATGTTCAATAATACACAGCATCAACCGGAATGTTTATGATCATCGAAGAAATTATAATAAAATTTAATTTAAAATTTGAA
Source organism: Lycocerus yunnanus (assembly GCA_036346125.1). Lineage (NCBI taxonomy): Eukaryota > Metazoa > Arthropoda > Insecta > Coleoptera > Cantharidae > Lycocerus > Lycocerus yunnanus. The sequence goes on along the minus strand of JARFIX010000072.1, from coordinate 28,721 downwards.
TAATAAAATTTTAGTTTAATTGTTTTTGATCGAATAATTTGATTGCTCAATAATTCAATTATTCCTGATTCAACAATTGGACTATTATGTTCAATAATACACAGCATCAACTGGAATGTTTATGATCATCGAAGGAATTATATAAAATTTCATATAAAAGTTGAATAATAACAATTTTAGTTTAATTGTTTTCGTTTGATAAATTTGATTGTTCAATAATTTAATTATTCCTGATTCAACAATTCGACTATTATGTTCAATAATACACAGCATCAACCGGAATGTTTATGATCATCGAAGGAATTATAATAAAATTTAATATACAATTTGAATAATAACATTTTTAGTTTAATTGTTTTTGATCGAATAATTTGATTGTGTAATAATTCAATTATTCCTGATTCAACAATTTGACTATCATGTTTAATAATGCACAGCATCAACCGGAATATTTATGATCCTCGAAGGAATTATAATAAAATCTAATTTAAAAGTTGAATAATAAATTTTAGTTTAATTATTTTCTATGCAATAATTTGATTGTTTAATAATTCAAATATTCTTGATTCAACAATTCGACTATTATGTTCAATAATACACAGCATCAACCGGAATGTTTATGATCATCGAAGGAATTATAGTAAAATTTAATATAAAAGTTGAATAATAAAATTTTTAGTTTAAAGTTTTTCATCGAATAATTTGATTGTTCAATAATTCAATTGTTCTTGATTCAACAATTTGACTATTATGTTCAATAATACACAGCATCAACCGGAATGTTTATGATCATCGAAGGAATTATAATAAAATTTAATATAAAAGTTGAATAATAAAAGTTTTAGTTTAATTGTTTTCGATCGAATAATTTGATTGTTCAATAATTCAATTATTCCTGATTCAACAATTCGACTATTATGTTCAATAATACACAGCATCAACCGGAAGGTTTATGATCATCGAAGGAATTATATAAAATTTCATATAAAAGTTGAATAATAACAATTTTAGTTTAATTGTTTTCGTTTGATAAATTTGATTGTTCAATAATTTAATTATTCCTGATTCAACAATTCGACTATTATGTTCAATAATACACAGCATCAACCGGAATGTTTATGATCATCGAAGGAATAATAATAAAATCTAATTTAAAAGTTGAATAATAAATTTTTAGTTTAATTATTTTCGATGCAATAATTTGATTGTTTAATAATTCAAATATTCTTGATTCAACAATTCGACTATTATGTTCAATAATACACAGCATCAACCGGAATGTTTATGATCATCGAAGAAATTATAATAAAATTTAATTTAAAATTTGAATAATAAAATTTTTAGTTTAATTGTTTTCGATCGAATAATTTGATTGTTCAATAATTCAATTGTTCTTGATTCAATAATTTGACTATTATGTTCAATAATACACAGCATCAACCGGAATGTTTATGATCATCGAAGGAATTATATAAAATTTCATATAAAAGTGGAATAATAACAATTTTAGTTTAATTGTTTTCGTTTGATAAATTTGATTGTTCAATAATTTAATTATTCCTGATTCAACAATTTGACTATCATGTTTAATAATGCACAGCATCAACCGGAATGTTTATGATCATCGAAGGAATTATAATTAAATCTAATTTAAAAGTTGAATAATAAATTTTTAGTTTAATTATTTTCTATGCAATAATTTGATTGTTTAATAATTCAAATATTCTTGATTCAACAATTCGACTATTATGTTCAATAATACACAGCATCAACCGGAATGTTTATGATCATCGAAGGAATTATAATTAAATCTAATTTAAAAGTTGAATAATAAAATTTTAGTTTAAAGTTTTCATCGAATAATTTGATTGTTCAATAATTCAATTGTTCTTGATTCAACAATTTGACTATTATGTTCAATAATACACAGCATCAACCGGAATATTTATGATCATCGAAGGAATTATAATAAAATTTAATTTAAAAGTTGAATAATAAAATTTTAGTTTAATTGTTTTCGATCGAATAATTTGATTGTTCAATAATTCAATTGTTCTTGATTCAATAATTTGACTATTATGTTCAATAAACACAGCATCAACCGGAATGTTTATGATCATCGAAGGAATTATATAAAATTTCATATAAAAGTGGAATAATAACAATTTTAGTTTAATTGTTTTCGTTTGATAAATTTGATTGTTCAATAATTTAATTATTCCTGATTCAACAATTCGACTATTATGTTCAATAATACACAGCATCAACCGGAATGTTTATGATCATCGAAGGAATTATAATTAAATCTAATTTAAAAGTTGAATAATAAATTTTTAGTTTAATTATTTTCGATGCAATAATTTGATTGTTTAATAATTCAAATATTCTTGATTCAACAATTCGACTATTTTGTTCAATAATACACAGCATCAACCGGAATGTTTATGATCATCGAAGGAATTATAATAAAGTTTAATTTAAAATTTGAATAATAAAATTTTTAGTTTAATTGTTTTCGATCGAATAATTTGATTGTTCAATAATTCAATTGTTCTTGATTCAATAATTTGACTATTATGTTCAATAATACACAGCATCAACCGGAATGTTTATGATCATCGAAGGAATTATATAAAATTTCATATAAAAGTGGAATAATAACAATTTTAGTTTAATTGTTTTCGTTTGATAAATTTGATTGTTCAATAATTTAATTATTCCTGATTCAACAATTTGACTATCATGTTTAATAATGCACAGCATCAACCGGAATGTTTATGATCATCGAAGGAATTATAATTAAATCTAATTTAAAAGTTGAATAAAAAAATTTTTTAGTTAATTGTTTTCGATCGAATAATTTGATTGTTCAATAATTCAATTGTTCTTGATTCAATAATTTGACTATTATGTTCAATAATACACAGCATCAACCGGAATGTTTATGATCATCGAAGGAATTATAATAAAATTTAATATTAAAGTTGAATAATAAAATTTTAGTTTAATTGTTTTCGATGGAATAATTTGATTGTTCAATAATTCAATTATTCCTGATTCAACAATTTGACTATCATGTTTAATAATGCACAGCATCAACCGGAATGTTTATGATCATCGAAGGAATTATAATTAAATCTAATTTAAAAGTTGAATAATAAATTTTTAGTTTAATTATTTTCTATGCAATAATTTGATTGTTTAATAATTCAAATATTCTTGATTCAACAATTCGACTATTATGTTCAATAATACACAGCATCAACCGGAATGTTTATGATCATCGAAGGAATTATAATTAAATCTAATTTAAAAGTTGAATAATAAAATTTTAGTTAATTGTTTTCGATCGAATAATTTGATTGTTCAATAATTCAATTGTTCTTGATTCAATAATTTGACTATTATGTTCAATAATGCACAGCATCAACCGGAATGTTTATGATCATCGAAGGAATTATAATTAAATCTAATTTAAAAGTTGAATAATAAATTTTTAGTTTAATTATTTTCGATGCAATAATTTGATTGTTTAATAATTCAAATATTCTTGATTCAACAATTTGACTATTATGTTCAATAATACACAGCATCAACCGGAATGTTTATGATCATCGAAAGAATTATAATAAAATTTAATTTAAAATTTGAATAATAAAATTTTTAGTTTAATTGTTTTCGATCGAATAATTTGATTGTTCAATAATTCAATTGTTCTTGATTCAATAATTTGACTATTATGTTCAATAATACAGCATCAACCGGAATGTTTATGATCATCGAAGGAATTATATAAAATTTCATATAAAAGTGGAATAATAACAATTTTAGTTTAATTGTTTTCGTTTGATAAATTTGATTGTTCAATAATTTAATTATTCCTGATTCAACAATTTGACTATCATGTTTAATAATGCACAGCATCAACCGGAATGTTTATGATCATCGAAGGAATTATAATTAAATCTAATTTAAAAGTTGAATAATAAATTTTTAGTTTAATTATTTTCGATGCAATAATTTGATTGTTTAATAATTCAAATATTCTTGATTCAACAATTTGACTATTATGTTCAATAATACACAGCATCAACCGGAATGTTTATGATCATCGAAGGAATTATAATAAAATTTAATATTAAAGTTGAATAATAAAATTTTTTAGTTTAATTGTTTTCGATGGAATAATTTGATTGTTCAATAATTCAATTATTCCTGATTCAACAATTTGACTATCATGTTTAATAATGCACAGCATCAACCGGAATGTTTATGATCATCGAAGGAATTATAATTAAATCTAATTTAAAAGTTGAATAATAAATTTTAGTTTAATTATTTTCTATGCAATAATTTGATTGTTTAATAATTCAAATATTCTTGATTCAACAATTGACTATTATGTTCAATAATACACAGCATCAACCGGAATGTTTATGATCATCGAAGGAATTATAATTAAATCTAATTTAAAAGTTGAATAATAAAATTTTTAGTCAATTGTTTTCGATCGAATAATTTGATTGTTCAATAATTCAATTGTTCTTGATTCAATAATTTGACTATTATGTTCAATAATGCACAGCATCAACCGGAATGTTTATGATCATCGAAGGAATTATAATTAAATCTAATTTAAAAGTTGAATAATAAATTTTAGTTTAATTATTTTCGATGCAATAATTTGATTGTTTAATAATTCAAATATTCTTGATTCAACAATTTGACTATTATGTTCAATAATACACAGCATCAACCGGAATGTTTATGATCATCGAAGGAATTATAATAAAATTTAATTTAAAATTTGAATAATAAAATTTTAGTTTAATTGTTTTCGATCGAATAATTTGATTGTTCAATAATTCAATTGTTCTTGATTCAACAATTTGACTATTATGTTCAATAATACACAGCATCAACCGGAATATTTATGATCATCGAAGGAATTATAATAAAATTTAATTTAAAAGTTGAATAATAAAATTTTAGTTTAATTGTTTTCGATCGAATAATTTGATTGTTCAATAATTCAATTGTTCTTGATTCAATAATTTGACTATTATGTTCAATAAACACAGCATCAACCGGAATGTTTATGATCATCGAAGGAATTATATAAAATTTCATATAAAAGTGGAATAATAACAATTTTAGTTTAATTGTTTTCGTTTGATAAATTTGATTGTTCAATAATTTAATTATTCCTGATTCAACAATTCGACTATTATGTTCAATAATACACAGCATCAACTGGAATGTTTATGATCATCGAAGGAATTATAATTAAATCTAATTTAAAAGTTGAATAATAAATTTTTAGTTTAATTATTTTCGATGCAATAATTTAATTGTTCAATAATTCAATTACTCCTGATTCAACAATTCGACTATTTTGTTCAATAATACACAGCATCAACCGGAATGTTTATGATCATCGAAGGAATTATAATAAAGTTTAATTTAAAATTTGAATAATAAAATTTTTAGTTTAATTGTTTTCGATCGAATAATTTGATTGTTCAATAATTCAATTGTTCTTGATTCAATAATTTGACTATTATGTTCAATAATACACAGCATCAACCGGAATGTTTATGATCATCGAAGGAATTATATAAAATTTCATATAAAAGTGGAATAATAACAATTTTAGTTTAATTGTTTTCGTTTGATAAATTTGATTGTTCAATAATTTAATTATTCCTGATTCAACAATTTGACTATCATGTTTAATAATGCACAGCATCAACCGGAATGTTTATGATCATCGAAGGAATTATAATTAAATCTAATTTAAAAGTTGAATAATAAATTTTTAGTTTAATTATTTTCTATGCAATAATTTGATTGTTTAATAATTCAAATATTCTTGATTCAACAATTCGACTATTATGTTCAATAATACACAGCATCAACCGGAATGTTTATGATCATCGAAGGAATTATAATTAAATCTAATTTAAAAGTTGAATAATAAAATTTTTAGTTTAAAGTTTTCATCGAATAATTTGATTGTTCAATAATTCAATTGTTCTTGATTCAACAATTTGACTATTATGTTCAATAATACACAGCATCAACCGGAATGTTTATGATCATCGAAGGAATTATAATAAAATTTAATATAAAAGTTGAATAATAAAATTTTTAGTTTAATTGTTTTCGATCGAATAATTTGATTGTTCAATAATTCAATTGTTCTTGATTCAATAATTTGACTATTATGTTCAATAAACACAGCATCAACCGGAATGTTTATGATCATCGAAGGAATTATATAAAATTTCATATAAAAGTGGAATAATAACAATTTTAGTTTAATTGTTTTCGTTTGATAAATTTGATTGTTCAATAATTTAATTATTCCTGATTCAACAATTCGACTATTATGTTCAATAATACACAGCATCAACCGGAATGTTTATGATCATCGAAGGAATTATAATTAAATCTAATTTAAAAGTTGAATAATAAATTTTTAGTTTAATTATTTTCGATGCAATAATTTGATTGTTTAATAATTCAAATATTCTTGATTCAACAATTGACTATTATGTTCAATAATACACAGCATCAACCGGAATGTTTATGATCATCGAAGAAATTATAATAAAATTTAATTTAAAATTTGAATAATAAAATTTTTAGTTTAATTGTTTTCGATCGAATAATTTGATTGTTCAATAATTCAATTGTTCTTGATTCAATAATTTGACTATTATGTTCAATAATACACAGCATCAACCGGAATGTTTATGATCATCGAAGGAATTATATAAAATTTCATATAAAAGTGGAATAATAACAATTTTAGTTTAATTGTTTTCGTTTGATAAATTTGATTGTTCAATAATTTAATTATTCCTGATTCAACAATTTGACTATCATGTTTAATAATGCACAGCATCAACCGGAATGTTTATGATCATCGAAGGAATTATAATTAAATCTAATTTAAAAGTTGAATAATAAATTTTAGTTTAATTATTTTCGATGCAATAATTTGATTGTTTAATAATTCAAATATTCTTGATTCAACAATTTGACTATTATGTTCAATAATACACAGCATCAACCGGAATGTTTATGATCATCGAAGGAATTATAATTAAATCTAATTTAAAAGTTGAATAATAAATTTTTAGTTTAATTATTTTCGATGCAATAATTTGATTGTTTAATAATTCAAATATTCTTGATTCAACAATTGACTATTATGTTCAATAATACACAGCATCAACCGGAATGTTTATGATCATCGAAGAAATTATAATAAAATTTAATTTAAAATTTGAATAATAAAATTTTTAGTTTAATTGTTTTCGATCGAATAATTTGATTGTTCAATAATTCAATTGTTCTTGATTCAATAATTTGACTATTATGTTCAATAATACACAGCATCAACCGGAATGTTTATGATCATCGAAGGAATTATATAAAATTTCATATAAAAGTGGAATAATAACAATTTTAGTTTAATTGTTTTCGTTTGATAAATTTGATTGTTCAATAATTTAATTATTCCTGATTCAACAATTTGACTATCATGTTTAATAATGCACAGCATCAACCGGAATGTTTATGATCATCGAAGGAATTATAATTAAATCTAATTTAAAAGTTGAATAATAAATTTTAGTTTAATTATTTTCGATGCAATAATTTGATTGTTTAATAATTCAAATATTCTTGATTCAACAATTTGACTATTATGTTCAATAATACACAGCATCAACCGGAATGTTTATGATCATCGAAGGAATTATAATTAAATCTAATTTAAAAGTTGAATAATAAAATTTTTAGTTAATTGTTTTCGATCGAATAATTTGATTGTTCAATAATTCAATTGTTCTTGATTCAATAATTTGACTATTATGTTCAATAATACACAGCATCAACCGGAATGTTTATGATCATCGAAGGAATTATAGTAAAATTTAATATAAAAGTTGAATAATAAAATTTTTAGTTTAATTGTTTTCGATGGAATAATTTGATTGTTCAATAATTCAATTATTCCTGATTCAACAATTTGACTATCATGTTTAATAATGCACAGCATCAACCGGAATGTTTATGATCATCGAAGGAATTATAATTAAATCTAATTTAAAAGTTGAATAATAAATTTTAGTTTAATTATTTTCTATGCAATAATTTGATTGTTTAATAATTCAAATATTCTTGATTCAACAATTCGACTATTATGTTCAATAATACACAGCATCAACCGGAATGTTTATGATCATCGAAGGAATTATAATTAAATCTAATTTAAAAGTTGAATAATAAAATTTTTAGTTAATTGTTTTCGATCGAATAATTTGATTGTTCAATAATTCAATTGTTCTTGATTCAATAATTTGACTATTATGTTCAATAATGCACAGCATCAACCGGAATGTTTATGATCATCGAAGGAATTATAATTAAATCTAATTTAAAAGTTGAATAATAAATTTTTAGTTTAATTATTTTCGATGCAATAATTTGATTGTTTAATAATTCAAATATTCTTGATTCAACAATTTGACTATTATGTTCAATAATACACAGCATCAACCGGAATGTTTATGATCATCGAAAGAATTATAATAAAATTTAATTTAAAATTTGAATAATAAAATTTTTAGTTTAATTGTTTTCGATCGAATAATTTGATTGTTCAATAATTCAATTGTTCTTGATTCAATAATTTGACTATTATGTTCAATAATACACAGCATCAACCGGAATGTTTATGATCATCGAAGGAATTATATAAAATTTCATATAAAAGTGGAATAATAACAATTTTAGTTTAATTGTTTTCGTTTGATAAATTTGATTGTTCAATAATTTAATTATTCCTGATTCAACAATTTGACTATCATGTTTAATAATGCACAGCATCAACCGGAATGTTTATGATCATCGAAGGAATTATAATTAAATCTAATTTAAAAGTTGAATAATAAATTTTAGTTTAATTATTTTCGATGCAATAATTTGATTGTTTAATAATTCAAATATTCTTGATTCAACAATTTGACTATTATGTTCAATAATACACAGCATCAACCGGAATGTTTATGATCATCGAAGGAATTATAATAAAATTTAATATACAATTTGAATAATAACATTTTTAGTTTAATTGTTTTTGATCGAATAATTTGATTGTGTAATAATTCAATTATTCCTGATTCAACAATTTGACTATCATGTTTAATAATGCACAGCATCAACCGGAATGTTTATGATCATCGAAGGAATTATAATTAAATCTAATTTAAAAGTTGAATAATAAATTTTTAGTTTAATTATTTTCTATGCAATAATTTGATTGTTTAATAATTCAAATATTCTTGATTCAACAATTCGACTATTATGTTCAATAATACACAGCATCAACCGGAATGTTTATGATCATCGAAGGAATTATAATTAAATCTAATTTAAAAGTTGAATAATAAAATTTTTAGTTAATTGTTTTCGATCGAATAATTTGATTGTTCAATAATTCAATTGTTCTTGATTCAATAATTTGACTATTATGTTCAATAATGCACAGCATCAACCGGAATGTTTATGATCATCGAAGGAATTATAATTAAATCTAATTTAAAAGTTGAATAATAAATTTTAGTTTAATTATTTTCGATGCAATAATTTGATTGTTTAATAATTCAAATATTCTTGATTCAACAATTTGACTATTATGTTCAATAATACACAGCATCAACCGGAATGTTTATGATCATCGAAAGAATTATAATAAAATTTAATTTAAAATTTGAATAATAAAATTTTTAGTTTAATTGTTTTCGATCGAATAATTTGATTGTTCAATAATTCAATTGTTCTTGATTCAATAATTTGACTATTATGTTCAATAATACACAGCATCAACCGGAATGTTTATGATCATCGAAGGAATTATATAAAATTTCATATAAAAGTGGAATAATAACAATTTTAGTTTAATTGTTTTCGTTTGATAAATTTGATTGTTCAATAATTTAATTATTCCTGATTCAACAATTTGACTATCATGTTTAATAATGCACAGCATCAACCGGAATGTTTATGATCATCGAAGGAATTATAATTAAATCTAATTTAAAAGTTGAATAATAAATTTTAGTTTAATTATTTTCGATGCAATAATTTGATTGTTCAATAATTCAATTATTCCTGATTCAACAATTTGACTATCATGTTTAATAATGCACAGCATCAACCGGAATGTTTATGATCATCGAAGGAATTAAAATTTAAAAATTTCTAATTTAAAAGTTGAATAATAAATTTTAGTTTAATTGTTTTCGATGAATAATTTGATTGTTCAATAATTCAATTATTCCTGATTCAACAATTTGACTATCATGTTCAATAATCACAGCATCAACCGGAATGTTTATGATCATCGAAGGAATTATAATTAAATCTAATTTAAAAGTTGAATAATAAATTTTAGTTTAATTGTTTTCGATGAATAATTTGATTGTTCAATAATTCAATTATTCTTGATTCAACAATTTGACTATTATGTTCAATAATCACAGCATCAACCGGAATGTTTATGATCATCGAAGGAATTATAATTAAATCTAATTTAAAAGTTGAATAATAAATTTTTAGTTTAATTGTTTTCGATGAATAATTTGATTGTTCAATAATTCAATTATTCTTGATTCAACAATTTGACTATTATGTTCAATAATCACAGCATCAACCGGAATGTTTATGATCATCGAAGGAATTATAATTAAATCTAATTTAAAAGTTGAATAATAAATTTTAGTTTAATTGTTTTCGATGAATAATTTGATTGTTCAATAATTCAATTATTCTTGATTCAACAATTTGACTATTATGTTCAATAATCACAGCATCAACCGGAATGTTTATGATCATCGAAGGAATTATAATTAAATCTAATTTAAAAGTTGAATAATAAAATTTTAGTTTAATTGTTTTCGATGAATAATTTGATTGTTCAATAATTCAATTTTCTTGATTCAACAATTTGACTATTATGTTCAATAATACACAGCATCAACCGGAATGTTTATGATCATCGAAGGAATTAAAATTTAAAATTTAATTTAAAAGTTGAATAATAAAATTTTAGTTTAATTGTTTTCGATGAATAATTTGATTGTTAATAATTCAATTTTCTTGATTCAATAATTTGACTATTATGTTCAATAATCACAGCATCAACCGGAATGTTTATGATCATCGAAGGAATTATAATAAAATTAATTTAAAAGTTGAATAATAAATTTTAGTTTAATTGTTTTCGATGAATAATTTGATTGTTAATAATTCAATTGTCTTGATTCAAAATTTGACTATTATGTTCAATAATACAGCATCAACCGGAATGTTTATGATCATCGAAGGAATTATAATAAAATTTAATTTAAAATGTTGAATAATAAATTTTAGTTTAATTTTTTCGATGAATAATTTGATTGCAATAATTCAATTATTCTTGATTCAATAATTTGACTATTATGTTCAATAATACACAGCATCAACCGGAATGTTTATGATCATCGAAGGAATTATAATAAAATTTAATTTAAAAGTTGAATAATAAATTTTAGTTTAATTTTTCGATGAATAATTTGATTGTAATAATTAATTCTTGATTAACATTGACATATTAATGTTCGAATCAAGATCAACGGAATTATGACAATCAAAATTATTCATGAAAATTAAATAAAATTTTATTATTCATAATAATTTATTTATAATAATTCGATATATATTGTTTAACATAATCAATTTAATCTTAAAATATTCAAAATTTTGATTTCAATAATATCACAGCATCAACCGGAATGTTTATGATCATCGAAGGAATTATAATAAAATTTAATTTAAAATTTGAATAATAAAATTTTAGTTTAATTGTTATCGATCGAATAATTTGATTGTGCAATAATTCAATTGTTCTTGATTCAATAATTTGACTATTATGTTCAATAATACACAGCATCAACCGGAATGTTTATGATCATCGAATTAAATTTAATTAAAGTTTTTTCGATCGAATAATTTGATTGTGCAATAATTCAATTGTTCTTGATTCAATAATTTGACTATTATGTTCAATAAACACAGCATCAACCGGAATGTTTATGATCATCGAAGGAATTATATAAAGTTTCATATAAAAGTGGAATAATAACAATTTTAGTTTAATTGTTTTCGTTTGATAAATTTGATTGTGTAATAATTCAATTATTCCTGATTCAACAATTTGACTATCATGTTTAATAATGCACAGCATCAACCGGAATATTTATGATCCTCGAAGGAATTATAATAAAACTTAATTTAAAAGGTGAATAATAAAATTTTTAGTTTAATTGTTTTCGAGTGAATAATTTTATTGTTCAATAATTCAATTATTCCTGATTCAACTAGTATGTTCAATAATTCAGTTGTTTTGTTCAATAATTCAGCTGCTTCTTTCAACAATTCAAATATTTTTGGTTTAATAATTTAGTTGTTTTTTTAAAATAAATTTAGTTGCTTTATTCAATAATTCAACTGCTTTGTTCAATAATTAACTTTTTTATTCAACAATTCAAATCTTTTTGGTTTAATAATTGGCCTCTTTGGTACAATACTTTAACTACTTTGTACAGTATTTTAATTATTTCAGTTTAACAATTTACATAATTGTTTTTGGTTATTCAATTGTTTTGTGTTCAACAATTCAGTTATTTTTGGTTTAATAAATTAGTTAAATTGTTTTCGGTTTAATAATTCATTTTTTTAAATTCAACTATTCGATTTTCCATGATTCAACAATTCAACTGTTTCTTTAAAATTCAGCAATTAAACTGTTTTTTAAATAGTTCAACTGTTTTATGAAAAAAGCTAAATAAATATACCAAAAGTGCAATTGTTTTATTAAATAATTCAGTTTTGTTTAAAAATTCAACTTTTTTGTTCAACTATTCAACTGTTTTATTAAATAATTCAATTTTATTTAATAATTCATCTGATTTGTTTAACAATTCAACTATTTTTGATTTATATTTGATTTTTGTTTACCAAATTTCGAAATTTTTTATTAATTTTAATCAGTGAAAACCTCAAAACGGTCAGGGAATTTGCTTTGGTGGTACCCCGTAATAGCATTTTTTTTATTGTTCATCCTTCTTAATCTTTATCAGTGAATAACTTTTTGCATTATGTGTTTTCTGTTACGGAAAACATGTACATGTCCATTCCTAGATTTTTAACATATTTTTTTGGTATAATTTTGTGTTCGTCTGCAGTTAATCGGTAAAATTTTCGTCTCGCTCTTTTGTGAGTTAGGTTTGATTTTCCAAAATTTGCCAAAATCGAAGTGTATTCAATCTGCTCGTAAATTGGTGTCGTTTGCGTACAGGGCCATATTTGTTCTTACACATTCCAAAGAGCTTCGGCCTTTGTCGTCGATATTGTTTTAGGCTTAGTGTACATTTTACCTCATCTTTTCTTATTAATTTACAGATATGGCTCAAGTGCTACCACTGGAAGAGGTACAAATTACGGAGGGCATCGGTCAAGTTTTGAAGTTTACGTACAATTCAAGTGGCAATGAAAAAATTAAAACCGAAGAGTTGGAAGACGTGAAATTTAATTTAGAAGATTTGCATCATTCCATTGACATTAAAGAAGAGAGCCATAACAGTGAAGACGTAAAATATGAGAAACCTGCAGGAAAAACCGAAAAAAAATATCTTGAGACATACAAGAATCTGCATTTAGGAGTTCCCACCGGGGAAAAACAGTTTGCATGTGATATTTGTGACTATAAATGTGCTGTCAAATCAAATTTTAATAGACATTTAAGAACCCACACCTGCAAAAAACAGTTTGCTTGTAAAATTTGTGACTTTAAATGTGCTGAAAAGTATTATTTAAAAATTCATTTGAAAAGTCACAATGGAGAGAAACCGTATCTTTGTGAAATTTGTAACTATAAATGTAAAACGCAATCAAATCTAAAGGTTCACATGCAAACTCATACCTGCGAGAAACCGATTGCATGTGAAATTTGTGATTATAAATGTGCTCGCAAATCAAGTTTAAAATCACATTTAAGATCGCACATGTGTGAGAAACTCTTCTCTTGTGATATTTGTGACTATAAATTTGTTCATAAATCGAATTTACAAAAGCATTTAAAAAATCACATGGGAGTGAAACCGTTCGTTTGTAAAATTTGTAACTATAAATGTACAACAAAATCATATTTAAACGATCATTTGATGATTCACACCGGAGAGAAACCGTTTGCCTGCGAAATTTGTGATTATAAATGCTCTCGGAAGTCAAGTTTGAAATCGCACTTGAAAATCCACACCTGCGAGAAACCTTTTTCCTGCGACATATGTGACAATGCATATGCTCACAAGTCTAATTTAAAAAGACATTTAGTAAGTCACACCGGAGAGAAATCCTTTGCATGTGCAAAATGTGACTGTAAATATGCACACAAAACAAGTTAATTATTCATTTAAAAAGTCATACCGGTGAGAAACCCTTCGTTTGTGAATTTTGTGATTATAAAAGTGTTAACAAATGGAATTTAACAATGCATTTAAAAACTCACACCGGAGAATCACGGTTTGTTTGTGACATTTGTGGTTTAAATTGTCCAACAAGGTCACATTTAAAAGATCATGAAAAAGTACACACCGGCGAGAAACCGTTTCGGTGTGAAGTATGCGACTATAAAAGTGCTCGCATCTCAAATTTAAACGTTCATTTAAAAATTCACTCCACCGAAAAACCGTTTGCTTGTAAAATTTGTAACTATAAATGTTCTCAACAGACGTATTTAAAGAGGCACTTAAAATGTCACTCGGGAGTGAAACCGTTTGCATGTGAAACATGCGACTACAAAAGTGCAAGAAAATCACATTTAAGAGATCACATCAAAATTCACACCGGCGAGAAATCCTTTGCTTGTGAAATATGCGACTATAAGTGCATTCACAAATCAAATCTAAAAATTCATTTAAAAACTCACACCGACCGGATACAAACGGAGTCCGTGGTGGATGTTCAAAGAAAAAGACTGGAACTGGAAAAATTGACTCTATCCGGGTCATGACATAGAAACGATAAGAAGATTATTAAAAATTGGTAATATTATTATGTGTTTGTATTATTAGGTAGGATGAATAAAGTACAATCAACTGCTTATACATTGAATTAGATCAAAAAAATGTGTCTTATAATCTAATAAGCTGAATCTAGTATTACATCGTGGCAGCCCACCAGTTCGTTCCTCGCTTCTGTCTGATCAACATGCATCATTTCGAGTTGGACTGCACCCCAAGATTTTTTAATAAGTGTAACCCTCTCTAGATTAATTATTTTTTAGATTCCACCTGGTATCCGGCGACTCAATTTGGATAATTTCGAGTACTGCGGAGCTAAGGGATGTTTTTTTAAATCTGCGATTAAATTAAAAATGTAAAATATTTTAAAATTTAATTTTCAATTGGCGGAGCTACGGTCTGAATAGATCCAATGAGAAAATTGCATTCCAAATAAATTTTTAAAAAATCTTACTACCAACATTACACTTTGTTACTAATCTTGAAAGTAGGGTACACGAAATCTAATATTTATAATTTAATATTTAAACAAATTGGTCGTTATTTATTAATAATAATAGAAGTAATAATAATTATAATATACTAGAAAGTATTAAGATGAATCTGGTCGTACTGAATTTGTTTAGAGTCACTCCCTAATTACTATATCAATGGTCACAAAACTGTCACCATTTTTAGGTTACAATTTTGCAGTTGTCGGTGTGAGTTTCGTGTGCATTGATTTTATAAAACAATAAGTGCAATCAACGGAATTTATTATTAGGTAAGAAAGAGTATTATGTAGAACTAGAATAGTAATTAATCGTATATCTTAATGTGCAAATAATTATTTTACTTGTTAACATAACCTAACTCTTCTCTTTGTCACAAAAATTAATATTGTCTTACCTATTTGCATCTCGTTCTTTTAAATAGAATAAACTATCATTAAATTTAGTTGCTTTTTTATAAATTACAAGTTTAAAGGAATAGATTGATGTTTCATGTTCTCCGATCATTTTAAATTTACATTATCGAAAACTTACCGTAGTGTTTGCAGAGTACTTCTTCCGTTTCTTTTTGAGAGCTTTTTTTGGATGCATAATAATATTGTGAAAGATAGCAACTACTATTAATACTAATTATTTATTTATCACCTTTAGTGGGACAGCTGCAGATGTTTTTATTGATAACCATACTGCAGTTTCATCAGCAAAATAAACATAACCTAAAGGTCAAGGTAAACAATTCCAGGGGAAGATGACGGTTTTACTTTTCCAAAACGCAGGAAAAGAGGAACGAAACCAATTACACAATGAGATGCTAAGACAGATGGCAGTGATTTTACTGGAGAAACAAAAAGAATCGGGAGTTTCAACAAATGTTACAAAGGAAACTATAACAACCTACTCGAAAAGTCAACCTAACAGGAATGTTAGGAACTTTGAAGTTGAAGAAGTGCCCCTGGAAAGAAAGTGTTTCAGACTGGGGCCTGCTCTAAGGGTCATTATGTTTGACAGCAACTTTTGGCCTACGAATGTAAGATTCTTTAGATAATATTGAAGCAGAAGGAGTACTCAAGAGTGGAAATTTTCAAAACAAGCAGATGCAGTGTGATAATATGAAAATCCTTTTCTATAAATAAGATGTTGGAACTTCAATCGAATGTAATTGATAAAAATTTGAATTTCTTGGTTTTAGCCGAGCATTGGCTCTTCGAGGTTGAACTGGAGGTATTTCAATTGGGGGTTTTCGTTTGGTTTCATTCAATTTCAGAGAATTCCTGAGGGAATTTGTGCCTTCTCTGAAGAAGGTCAACCTGTGCAAGGAATAAATTTGGAGTGGATTTGTCTGGAATGATGTACTATGCTTTGTTGTTGTCTGCAGATCACCTTCGGGTGATTTTGGTATTTTGTAGTTGATGACTTGAATGTTCACTTTAATATACATGACGGGAGATCACTGAAGGTAGCTTACCTCTTCACTTCTTTACTTCCTTAATCTGATACAGAAAAATTTCCATAATACCAGGAACGATTCTTGTCTCGACAAGGTCTTCTCTAATTTTAGAGGCTCCTGAGGTGGAAGTAGTAAATTATGGCTTTTGCTGGTATATGTAAAAGCTAAAGAAAAACTTATTAATACAAAAAAACCTTACGTTAACCCCCATAATGCAACACAGTCAATCACTCCTTCAGGAATGTCTGCGTGTGGTCACCGATCTTTTGTTAATAGTGTTGGATATCGCGTTAGGCTTATGGGGGTTGTCGGTAGAGATAATTAGTAGTTTGAACTTCATTTATTTGGGTTTCAAAGCAAAACTTGAGATTTTGATGGTAGGAAATAGAGATGATTAAATTGTGGTTGAAATTGGTTCACGGAAACAATTTTTTAAATCTATTAATATTAGTTTGTATTAAATATTTCAAAACTAATAAGAATATCAAAACTGAATTTGGTATTGTGTGTTTTTCAAGGGTCAACTGCTAGAGGAAATCGTGTACAATTAACTTCACACTTCACGTACTTCATCATAATTCTCCATACTTCTTTGTCCTTCATAGAATTCAGCAGTAATTAATCGATACTTTCAGTATCAGAGACTTTCAATTTCTGAGACTTACAGAAATACCAAAATTTGAGCACTGGAGGGTGTTCCACCCCCAGACCCCGGATTGAGTAGATTATTTTTAACAGAAGTAAACTAAAGATCTCCCGTTGCAGAGGCACTAGAGGGTGTTTCACTCCCCGCCCCCCGGATCAAGTAGTTTATTTTTTATCAGAAGTAAACTGAACTCTCCTGTTGCAGAGATCTACCTCCCAGGGAGTACGGAATTTATAATTAGGTAGTTTATAATTAATTGTCAGATTACGAATTAAACACATTTACTTGGCCATAGCTAATTTTAATAAACTTGAGATATGCTTAAATATTTAATTCACTTTTAATAAAAAATAAATTATTTAAACGGGGGTCTGGGGTGTGGAACACCCTCCAGTGCTTCTGCAACGGGAGATCTTCAGTTTACTTCTGATAAAAGTAAACTACTCGGTCTGGGGTTCTGCATGTTCTGCAATGTTCTTCATTCCAAAATTTGTGCACTGGAAGGTGTTCTACACCTCCCTTCCCCAGTACTTCATGTACTTCATTAGATGTGTACAAAAAACTTCACCAGCGGTTAACCCCTCGGTTTTTGTATTGAAACTTAGACCTGATTAGATTTTGGGTCAAATTCGTTAATAGAAATCATTTTTTTCTTTTTATTAATAAAAGTCATGGGCATAGCCACATCCGATTTTTTTCCAAAATTTGCATATCGACTGCAAAGTTTATTGTTTTTACGTGTTAATTAGACCCTCAGCGTTTCTAATTCGCTTCAAAAATTGTCAAAATTGAAGTTCGGGTATCTGAACTGCCACCATGTTTCAAGTTGAATTTTTAATTTTGCTGTAAATTTGAAAATTTATACTAAATTTTCACAGAACTGCGGAATTTTGTTTACAGATATTTATTATGCTTATTTAGAAACGCTGGGGAGGATAATTTGTTTTAAATTAAATTTTCAGTTTACTTTTCCGAAAAAATTGGAATTGTTTTGTTCGTTAACGTTATTAATTTGTAACGTTTATTTTTTAGCAGAGAGAAGGGAAAGATTATCTCTTAGAATCAAATCAAGAAATTTTAGGGCTAAATTTGAAATTTATTTTTAAATATTCACGGAATTCCCATAAAACTTTTATTAGGAAAAATTGTTTTATGTTAGAGAAAGCCCCGGGGAGAGAAAATTTACGATATAATTGTTCCATTTTCTGTAGTGTTGTACTTATATATTGCTATGTTTTTGAGCTCAATATTTGAAACTGCTAGTTAAAAAATAACTGCGGTCGAAACGAGTTTACCCGCTGCTTTTAAACTTATCAATTTTATAAACTTACTACTTTTTAATAGTTTGTACCAACCTAGCTCACTCGACTTTTGTAATACTATGTGATTGTAATTGAAATAATTCAAACTTTATAATTTCATCGATTTATAAATCCAACACTTTTATATACCCTGTACATAAAATTGACCCATTCTGTATAATAATAGATTTGGAAAACACACATAAACTCAATAAACACGAAATCAAAATTTATTATTGTTTTAACTAACTTAGTTACGCGAAATTCAAGACACTCGCGAATGATTACCTATTTAATAAGTGTATTTTACCTTATTCATTGTTTTCTTATCGTCCTCGTGGTTGTTATCATGGTGAGTTGCAAAACAAGCGGGTCGAGATAATAAATCCGACTTCAAAAGTACACTTTTTCCTATAAAATCGGCTTTACCAAACGAAAAAGACAAAAATGCGAATCATTTAAGGTGAAGATGAATTTAGTCGGACTTCTAATAAGGCCACAATTCAAAAAAATTACTATTATTGCGAGGTATTATAGCCCACATTCTATCACCAGTCCACGTGCTGTAGGTGGGTCGACAGTGATTAACGGTGGGGAGCTACCAATCTCTCCCTGCGATCCGTCGGGTCAACATCCACGCTTTGGCGAGTAGAACCGTTCTTGGAGGATATTTGTCATGAGTAAAGCGCTCCGCTTAGTCCGCTACAAGCCGTTTTGACAATCGCAACTACCACAAATTTTTATTTGTTAATTAGACCCTCATGTTTCATAATACCAGGACCAGGACCGCGCTCTCGGAGATTGTGCTGTAGGCGCGGCAGACTCTTATTGCTACTTTCCTTTGAACTCTGGCTATCTTCCTCCTATACTTTTGAACTGCCATGGCCTGGACCCATATCGGAGCGCCGTACAGGACGATTGAATGCATCACCGATGCTATAATTCTCCTCTTGATGGAGCTCGGGCCACCCACGTTAGGCATAAGCCTTGCCAGGGCCGTGCAGCATCTGTCGGCCTTGTCCGCCACTGCTGTAATGTGCGGCGCGAAGCAGAGTCGGTGATCTATGACGATGCCTAGTATTTTCACCTTTTTGGCTCTATTTGGTGTGTGCCCATATTGAAAGTGATCTTCCTTAGTTTGCGTCTTCCCGATAATACTACGGCTTCCGTTTTATGTGGGACCAGCTCTAGGCCCATATCCCTGGTCCATTGTATCAGTTGACGTATGGCCGTGTTCGCAGCTGTGGTTAATTCGTCTTCGGTTTTCGCCGCCGCCAACATTGATATATCGTCAGCGAATCCGACTAGTTCGACGCCCCCCGGCATGGGGACACTGTCGTAGAGGATGTTCCACAGCAGGGGTCCGAGCACCGACCCCTGCGGGACGCCGCTTGACATGTTCTTGCGGCCGGAGTACATTGCCTCAGATATTATGAGTTCTCGTTCGCTGAGGTAGTTCTTGATAGTTGAGACCAGGGCTGGGCTCACTCCTTTTCTTTCGATCTCGCGCACTATGAGCTTCCAGCTTGCAGAGTTGAACGCATTCTGCACATCGAAGGTGATAAGCGCCGCTATCTTCCTGGTTCTCCATGTGCCCGCTCTGGCTTCGGTCGCGCTCTGTACGATTCTTTTTACTGCGTCTATGGTCGATCTTTGCTTACGGAAGCCGTATTGTCTTTCGCTTAGATCTCCCAGCTCTCGAATTTCGTCCGTGAGTCTCTGGTGTAGGAGACGCTCGTACAATTTGCCCATTGTGTCCAAGAGACATATTGGTCTGTACGAATTCGGGAGCTCGAGTGGCTTGTCCGCTTTTCTTATCAGGACTAGTATGGCTCTCTTCCAGATCTTCGGGAATTCGCTGCGTTCTGCGTATCTGTTGATGACTCTTAGCAGTGGTTCGGGCTGTTCTTCTGCCATGATTTGCAAGATTTCGCTGGGAATACAGTCGGGCCCTGGAGCCTTGCCAGCTGATGTCTTTTTTATAGCTGTCTTGAGTTCTTCGTGCGTGAACGGCTGGAGGGGGGTAGGCGTTTCCTCCCTCTCCCACTCGATGATCTCGTGGGCGGGGAATAGGGTGTCAAGAACGTTGTTAATTCGCTCTGGGGTTAGCCCTGGGATTTGGCCGGCTTGTAGCTTCTTGGCCACTATTCTGTATCCCAGGCCCCAGACGTCTGCTTCTACCTCTTTAAGTACGCCCTTCCAGTTTTCCTCTCGACTTTTGATGATCAGTAGGGACAGCTCCCTTTTGGCGGCTTTATATGCCTCGTGGGCCAGATCTGCTTCGTCGTGTTGGCTTCTGCCGCGTCTTCGCTTGTATATCCTGGGCAGGCGCACGCAGTTTTTTCTGGCTGCGGCTATCGTGTCTGTCCACCAGTAGGCGCTTTTTCTGGTTGGAATTTTCTTCTTTGGCATGGCTGCGTCGCACGCCGATGTCAGGCTAGTCGTGAGATCTTCTGCCGTTTGCACTGTCTGCCAGGGGATTCTGGAGATGTGGTACCTTTCCTTTTCTTGGTCCATTTTTTTCGTGTTCCAGCCCGAATCCAAACCTAGATAACCCTGGCCTAACATTGTAATCGTAACCTACTTCTTTAAACAGACGGAGAACAAACAGTAGTTGAACTAAAAACAACCACCAGTGGCGTCCTTAATATCCAAATCTACTCACTCAGTGGCGTCACTAATGAACTAAACAAATAAGGAAAACACATAAAATAGCCGAAGATGAGCATTGTGCTTGAATTAACCTTCCGAAACCTAAATTGACTCCACCCGAAATAACACACAAGTCAGTTAGGTTTTGGATATTTTTATTAAATATCTACCTCACGGTATTTCTAACAACTGGAGAGAGAAAGACAAACCTCGATCTTCGTCTGTGAGATCGGTTATTCAATAAATAAAATAGTGTCGATATCGACTTGATTTGATACTTGATATGGCTCTGATCGCAAGTCACATATAAAAGTAAATATGAGAACAAATTGTCTTTAAATAATAACATTATGATTTTCAATTGTCAATCGTTACTATGAGTATGCATTATTTGTTTGATATTTGTACGTGCAAATGTTATATTATTAGTACTGATTGAGCAGCAAAAAAAACCTACATAAGCAACTATCATAACACTTTCACAGAAATTGCCCCCCCCATTACTATTGTTAAAAATGGAGAGCATCTCTCGAGTCGAATCTGATTATTTCCACATATTTAACAATGTGTAATTTTTCATCGTAGAAACAATAGCGCAATCGGACAAAACAACATTCATTTGTATAACTAAATTAATTAGATAGCGACCCCTGGTAACATCGGCTATTTTGTGAAAAATTCCCTAGTACTCCCCTAACATAAATTTACCTTTTAAACGAACCACAAGTATTTAAATAACCAAACCCTAAAATTACAGAAAGAATTAAAAAACCCGATTCGGAAACAAATTAAATTAATGCAAATCCATAATTTAAACATCTCCAAAAAACACCAAGCCATTTTAGAACATAAAAACAAACATAGACCAAGCCATTTCAAAATAACCAACGCTAAACAAAAATCAATATTTTGATTTTCATGATCATCGAACAAAAGATCTCCCTTAGAAATCGAAGCCATTGATTTTTCGTTAGTATTTAATAAATTGTACTTACAGTAATTTTAAATTCACACAAGTTTAATTGAGATCATATTTAAATTTTAATACTTGCAAAATCTTTGTAATCAATATGGGGCAAGCGAGGGGTTATCGTATCTATCAAGTTACTATAATAAGGCAAAGCTTTTTGAAGATTTAAATTCGAATACATATTTAGATGTTTCGATGACCTACACGTAAGAGAAAAACAGAAGGCTGCCTAGTGTAACCACAATAATTATTGCCCGAGTGCTTAGAGAAAATCTAAAATGTAACTCGAAATGTTTTATTAAAAATTTGGTACATTTTTTGTTGAAACAAGTTTAATTGTTGATACCTTTTGGCAATCTCAAACTTCATAATCTTTTACATTTACCAATATAGTATAATCACGTACCCACTGACACTGTACACGAAATAACCTAGTATCACTTATTGCTACTTTATCAGGTGTTGGGACAGGTGTATACTGTAAATCGTAAAGGAATTCTCCTGATCTCACACAAAATAAGCTATTTGCTTTGAAAATAGATGAAGATGACACCATCATAACATGTTGATTTGCTGATAATCTGCTGTAGTTCAGGTTATTTACTGTGCCAGCAAGTGTTCCGTTCGCGCAATCCCAAAAATGTATTACGTCGTATTTGCCACGATCACAATTAGTACTGGAACTTCCAGTTAAATTCAAATAATTGTTTAAGAACGAGGCACGCTCTATATTATACAAAGATCCCAACAATGTCGAGTGTAGTTTTGTCTCCGTTACAATATTCCAAACACATAAAGTTACATCCATAGATTCCCGATTACAAAAACTAAGCAAAAGATCATTCTTTACCTAAAACAAAAATTACTGATTAAATCTTACTTTTTGTTTACATCAATGATTTACCATTAATTTATGCTCTTCTCCCTTGTTGCAGCACCTCAGTGTTACCAAAGACTTATCAACCCACTTAACAATGTGGATGACATCGTCTGTCGAGGTAAATACTACCTTCCCGTCCATAATATCCACATCTTTACATATTCCGCTATGTTCATATTCAATTTCTTGAGTTTCGATATTACAAACTTCCAACTTGTCTTTATTCGTTTCTAACACAATTCTATAAAATAAGAATTACTTAATCAAAGTGAGTTTAAAATATTCCTGGATACTTACAAATTTTTGTTAACTTTAATATTTACTACATGCTTCCACACCTCTTCAAGCATTATCGATCCATTCTCTACATTCCATACCATTATCATATTTTTGTTAGCGAAAGCAATCAAATACTTTCCACTTTGTAAAATTTCATAAGAATCAAAAAGATAATTGTCCTTCAACGCTGAGCAAATAATGGGCTTAAAGAGAAACATTTTAGTCAACAATCCAATTTAAAAAAGATTGCGTATGTACCTTGTCACTCTTCAAATCGTACACGTAGTACTCTAATCTCCTACGGCGAGTTTCAATAACCAATAGATCATTCAAAAACGTCCAGTAATTATAACCTTGAGGTATTTTTATCTCAACATTGTGTTCACTATAATTGTTAGTTTTCCAATTCTGTTGCACAGTGCGATTGTATTTGTACACTCCCTACAAAGAATCAGAATAAAGAAAAGTTCTGGCATAGCCTTCATGCAAAATTAACCTGCCAATAATTGTAATCCTTGAAGAAGTTGTTATAAAATTCACTTCTCTTCCATGAATCCATTTCCAGGTAACATTCACGTTTACACAGTCTTTTCCAGAAGTAATTGCCATTATCCACAGCAGATCTCCATCTTTCGCAAACCGACATTGCTGTATGGAAGTCATCGGATGATAAATAACACAAAATGTTTTGAGCCATTTCTACAGGTAAATGGCCAATAATATCAAATTTTTCTCCTGGCATTCTAGTTTCTGTACAGCTTCCTGCGTTCGGCGTTGACATTTTAATCAAAATTCTATAACATAAAACAAAAAGAAACTTAATGAACTACCACCACCACCTGCACTGCAAATTAACTGCTACAAAATATTTATTCATTTATTTATGTTATATACATACCTCTTAAACCGCGAAAATGTAAACATAACCTAAATTAAATACACAACTACCAACATAATACTTTCTTTGTTATTAGTCTTTAAAGCCGAGTTTACAGGAACCTATTGTTTTAATATTTATTTATTATTAATAATAATAAGAGTAATAATTATTACAGATTAAGTTCTACATCTATTTAACAAAACGAAAGTAATTTGTTCGTTCGACTTGAGGAAAACAAAATAATTCCTCATTTCTCGGCCACCTAACAAGTAAAAATTCTTCGGCAAGCTCTCAAATATACCAGGAAAATCTGAAACCGCAGAAATACTAATTATTTAAGATTCCATGTTTGTAGATTATTTATTCTCAAATGTGTCGTTGGGACGATTAAAACTATTATTATCAACATCTTGAATAATTTGATTTCATATTGAATTTTAATAAAATTATTGTTGAAAATATTATAAACCGTAAATGTTAATTTTACATTTTATAAGTTGATTTATTCATCGGGCAGAAAAATATCTTTTAATTTAATTTAAATATTCAGGTGGGGATATAAAATTACAGCCGACTCTCTGGCATAATTCACAATCGTAACTACCTGCCGACATCAGTACTATAGCAATTTCAGGGCAGCAATTAAACAATTTGCTTTCAAGGGGCTAGAAAATAAGCACAGACGATAAACAAAAGTTTTATTTAAAAATATTACTTAGCAGTAAGGTCAATCACTTATAATTCTCAGAGGTTTTCCTTCTTTCTTCATTTGGACAGCCCTCGCAGTTTGATTTATCGATGAAAGATTAAAGCTGACATTTATATTATGTAAATCCTTTTTCGTGAGTAGAAGTCTTTCTGAAGTAACATCTCACGCAAGATCTCGACTCTTATTCAGGATATCGTCAAATGCACCTTCAATTACATTGTGTCTCTCGGATAACGTCAATTGTAGATGATGCAGGTCATACGTGAGTTTTCAAATAAGATCTCTCGCATGTGCCGTCAGTTTTCTTCAACATTCCGATACTTGGAGAACAATAACCGTTTATTTTTGCTGCCTTGCGCTTTGACCGTTACCCTTCGGCACATAAAATCCCCAACGATGACAAACAAAAGTAGTCTTTTCATGCCTTTTGGGCACAGCTGAGAAATATCTCCCAAATTTGCAGTGGTTGGCATACTCGACTTTGTTCTACCATTCATAAAAACAACTTTCTGAAGAAACTTTTACATCTTCCGATATTAGTAAAATATTGTGCTGCCACGTAAAATCATGCAGTATATTTCTTTTGACTTTTTAAATCTTTTTAACAAATCCTCCATGCTGCTTATCTTCACATCTGATTTCTGAATCAACATTTTGATTTTCTTCTCATTTGAAAAACTGACAGGTCTTCTACCGTTCGAGTCTCTACATCGACCAATGATTTAGTGGTTGACGTGGATGGAATATTCTCAAAACATACGGCGTCATTTTCTGTTTTTGTCCTGTTTTAAATATGGGATCTAATATAAACAAAAGTAAGAAACCTAGTTTTCCGATAAAAATAATACTACTTACATTTCTTTCTAAAACTCAACGGGAGAAAAAATAGCTGGTACGGTAATTTTCTATTAGAACCGGGACTAATTTGGTAATCGGTTTTTAAAAAGTGTTGCTCACAAATTCTACTCGTTTTGGAAGGATTCCCAATTCTCTCTCCGAATTGCACTAATCCATAACCTCAAAATTTTTGGCCTTTTAAATGAGAATCTGTGGTAAAAAAATATATTTTCTAATTCACATATTGTTTTTTTACAATTACTTCAAAAAAATTCAATTGCTTAGTACTTACGTATGAAAAGATTTCTTCGTTGTTGGATCATGCAGATTGTTGCAACCATAGGTTACACAATTTAAAACCAAAAAAAGCAAAAAGGTAGAAAAATACACGTGGTTGCACCTAATAAAATCTTTCGAAAATAAATAAAACCTAAAATAAATCTCTAAATACCTAGCATTCTTTCAATGTTTTGACAACGACGAATGTCAGTTATAAAAGCATAGTTATGGGATATCAAATAGAGATGGCAGCAATGCAGAACATTGGGCGTTACCCGAGGTGATGTTTTTTCCCTACTTTAAGATACATAACCTATTAAAAAATATTAGGACTGTAGTTTATTTATAAATTCAAAGAGTAATTTCATTCAATAAGTAGTGCGTGTTGGGGTTTTATTTTTTGTTTGAGTAATTTTAAAGTAAAAGCTTTCCAAAAAATGGTAAGTTTGGAATGAAATAATTTAATTTTATGCCGAGGTACTTTTCGAAAAAATTTCAATAATCTCTAGCAGACATAAATACGTAGCATTCCAATTAAGTCGATATATTTGATTGATTCAATATCTTTATTCGTCAATATTTTTATCGAAAGAAGAAAATTTCAGGATTATGTTGTGATCTCGGAGGGCCTCAAGCACTTGCAATAGTTTTTTTTGCAGCTTTTCGTTCAAATCTTATTGAGAAGTTCCAAAAAGCTGTAATTATTCCATTAAATTTTGTGGTAAATTAACTTCCGTAGTCCACATGTTAATGATAATTCTTTGTTTAAATTTACTGCGACCTTCTGCCTGGCCGATCATGATATACGGGTCCCCCACGTTTGTTTTAAGTTAAAATTATCAGGGCTTAAAATGGAAGGGCTCAAACCGTTCTAGTTTGTAAAAATAAATACTCGAGCGGTGCGGTGTGAGTAGATAGGCAACAAGAGTTCTAAGCCATTCCTTATGTAAAATAACATGTAAAAACGCCAAGGTCCATCGTGGTAATTTTTGTACCCTGTGGGTGGGCAACTCATCATTAGCCCCACCTGACGTCATCCTCTCAGGGACGTACTAAGGGAGTACATCCATTAACGTTATCGTTATCAATAAAATTATCTCTCTATCTCTCTCTCTCGCTCTCTCTCAACCTTACTACCTCACCCCCTCATCAACACAAATTATTTTAATTAAGCCGACAGCAATGCTCAGAGATAAAACATCATCACCAACGCAACTACGAGGTTTTCAAGCTCGGATTACGGATGCGTCTAAGATGTATTATTATCCTTCGTAAAAGACCTAAGCATCGAACCGTACAGACTTATTAAAAAATTGCATTGAAACTACATGTAGCACATATTGTACATCCAATAATTAACACTCAAACCGTTAAGGTCTAACAGGTGTAATAATTAACTGGATACTTACCCCCTCTCCACAACAAATTATTTTAATTAAGCCGACAGCAATGCTCAGAGATAAAACATCTATCAAACGATACATCTACGAGGGTTTCAAGCTCGGATTACCGGTGTATCTAAGATATTTTAATATCCTTCGTAAAAGACCTAAGCATCAAACCGTACAGGCTTATCAAAAAAATTATATTGAAAGTATATTAAAGTTCTAAGCCAATCTTATGTAAAATAACATGTAAAAAACGCCAAAGTCCATCGTGGTAATTTTTGTACCCTTGGGTGGGTAACTCATCATTAGCCCCACCTGACGTCATCGTCTCGGGAAGGTGCTAAGGGGTATTATATTATCACAAAAATACTCTCTCTGTATCCCTCAACCTTATCTCTCCATCAACCAAATTTCACTGGGCTTGCTGTGAATACTCTGAAAAAGTATGGATGATTATTTTTTAATATTGTTTATATAATAATTAATATTTAAAGTAAAAGTATTTTAATTCTTAAAAAGTTTAGATTACAATTCAATAAAAAGGTATTTAAAAAATTATTATTTATTATTTTATAATAATTAATATAATACAGCAATATTATTTAGAGATAGTAGGTGCTAGTTAAACGGATAGCAATACATTCAATTATTTCCAACAATATTACTGCGAAAGTTTGTAGCTCCGTCTTACCGAAATATCTAAATAAGATCACATCAAACCTTCCAATAAACCAGTCAACTCAAAAAATTAATAATATGTATATTATATTAATTTATATAAACAATAAAAAACAACAGCCGCAATATTTAAAAGTAATAATAAAACAC